>OX465054.1:619685-659685 GCA_949841015.1 Aplysina aerophoba
CCGTATTTCCCGGTGCAGCACTGGAAGCCGCCGAGTCGCCAGCCTGTGGTGCGGCAGATGCCGCTTCCATTCCGTACTTTACTTCCACCACCGTACCAACGTTCCCCTCCCCTCCATCCTGCTCTCCCCACTTCCAGTCGGGGCCTCGGACAACACGGCAGCCCACTTTAAACTCCATACAGGCGACGTAAAGCCCAAACGGGTACACAGCCCAGTCACAATGATGCCACAGCGTGCGCGAGGCGGGTTAGTCCCTTCAGTAGTCCCTAAAATTACGTAATCAGTGTACCGCGCACTTACGCAATATGCTATTTTTGGTGCAAAAATGGCTATAATGTTAAAATTTGAATTAAAATGTCACCAAACACTTGGTTAATGTCTCCAGTTACATGATAATGACTGTCTGTCGTTGAAATCACTTGATGAAAGTGGCAGGCACATTTTCCATATAAGGCTTGTTTGAATCGAGACACTGTCATCCAAAATGTGTCCAGAACCATGTAGCCACGAACAAGAGCACCACTCATCAGCTTTTGATTCCTGTCAGCGACCTTCTTCTGCTGTTCGAGATTGTGAAAGAGAATTCCAGCTGCAGGAACATTGAACCCAGAGCTGTACCCTTTCACCACCACCCTAATCCCAGTCAGACCAAACTCCTGCAGAGCCTTCTCCACCTCCCCCAGGGTGCTCAGGTTTGGCCACTGAACGCCACCTAAAATGAGTACTGTGTCACTGGTATTATGAAGTGGTGAAAACATCTGCAGCATCTTTGCAATGGTATTGTTTCTCTGGTCCAGAGGGAGCCAGAACTGGGGACAATACATGAAACATATCCTGGTATATCCCCCATTTACATTGGTGTACACCAGTGTTCCATGGGACATCTCCCATGCCTGCAGGGAGCCATTAATCCTCTCAATCGTGTAATACATAATGCCTCTAATTGTTGAGTCCCCAAAGAAAAGTAATGTCTTCCCTGCAAACTTGCTCTGTAAAGCACTCTCTTCAACTCCACCCGGTTTATACAGACAATCTTTTGTAACCCATTCTGCCTGCTTCCAGAAGCAACTTGTCCTGTTATCACAGTCAATGCATGGTAGAAGCCAATGGCCTCTGTGGTGTCCATTCCTGCAGAGAGGGAGATTAGCTTGCTCTGCTTGGACAAGGCTCCAAGGCTCCTTACGACCTGTTCTCTGCAGACCGCAAGGGAGGTCTGTTTGTATGTGCATTTCACAGTCAAGGTGTAGCTCACAAACATGGTACTCCTTCAAAGAGACAAACTTCTCCGGCCCTGGGATGCTGCTCTCCCGGGTGATAATAAATGTGTATTTGGAGTATACCCACTGCTTCATGTGTCTGTCATCCACCACATAGAGGTACCTTACATTCTCTCCACCTTGTAGAAACCACACCTTAGAGTTTAATGCACCACTCTTGCTTCCCATGCGAACTTGTTTATCACAATGACAGGCTGTGGCATCCACCTTTATCTCCAGTGCCTCTAGTTCAAATTTAACATGATGTTCTTTACTGGCAGGGTCAAACGGGACTTTCCATTCTCCCTCAGGAGTAAAGCGCAAGGAACAGATCATACCCATCACGTTCTCGTCATTGGAGCATGTGTGTGCGCTCTGCTCCACAGCTCCTCTTGAGACCAATTCTCTGGTGGGAAAAGACGAATCTGACACAACTACTGCTGGTTTCGCTTTTGAAGCACCTCCTGTGTCATTTTCTGGTTGAGCTACATTGTCGCCGAAGATGGCAGACGCGTTCGGCGCTTCTTCCTGTAGTATTTGCTGCGAGGGCAGCAGTCTGCGCAACACGCCCCCTGGCAAGCTGTCGAGATCGTTGAAGGTGAGAGTGTTTCCGTTGCGCAATACAAGCACAACTGAGTTTTCTTTTCCCCTCTGCAACTGGTAGAAGTATACCATGCCAATAATGGAACAGCAAATGATGAAAAACAACAGATGGCGAACGTTTCTGTTGGTAGCCATTTTGTCATACCAATGCGCGGACAGCTGGAGACAATCTCTCGCTCGTACGTCGCGATCGGTGTGAAATTTCCGCCCGCATGTAACTTGTAACTTAATCGATCTGTGTATCCCATGGATCGAAGCCATGCATACAATATTTGCAAAATATGTACTCATATACATGGATATGTGCATCATGCAGAGAAATAATATATACATGAACAAACCGTATCTTACACCATAACGATAAAACAACATGCAGTGCGTGCAGTGAAAGAGTCGACTTGTCAGATCTCCCAGTCTTGTCTCTTTGGAGGGGCAGGGTTTCTCTTCTTCCACGGCAGCTTGAGCCCTCCCTTCCAGGAAGAAGGTCTTCCTGTGTCATCCTTCTTGGCTACTCTCCTTTCTTGTTTCACGCTGTAGCCAGCCACGTGGACCCCTCCAAAGATGATTGGCTCCTTCAACTCTGTACCACTTGGAAGGGCTTCAAGCCTTATATGGATGTGGGAGGGGTCAAAGGGTAGGAGGCGTATCAGTACCCAAGCTTGAAAAGCACATGTCATGCTTACACGTCATGCTTACACGTCATGCTTACACGTCATGCTTACACATCATGCTTACACGTCATGCTTACATATGCTTATAGAACACATGCAATGACAACCTAAAGAGCACAAAAGTACGCACGTACATGACCGTTAGTCGTAGTAAACAAAAACAAAAGCAACATACAACGTATGTATGTGTACACACACCTGTAGTGCTTTATTAGCTGCTTGAGAGTGAAGAACTTCACTGCTGCTTCAGTGTCTCCCTGCAAATACAGCGTGCTGTCCATGTTCCTCATAATAGGGTAAATCTGACACTTGCTGTTCTGACTGACAATCAGGATGTACTCTTCACCATACAAGGACCTGTAGACAAGGGGGAGGAGGAGAAGTGCAGTTGTGTCACAGCTCAATGTCTGCTGTTTGGTATGTGTGACGGGTGAAATGTTGCCTTGAATCAAGAAGTGACTAGGTGGTGTGTCTGGGCACTCAAACATTCAAAATCAATTCATCTACTCTCAACTCAGCAGGCCTAATGACTTAATTAATGGCAGTGGGTTGTTCAATGCTTTGCTTGCCTGAAGGTGCTTGGTACAGCAACATATGACCCAGTGTCGCGTTCTGACATCAATACCTGTAGAGTAAGTTGAAGTGGAAAGAGGAACATGCTCACACATGTGCACGCATGCATACATGCATGCATACATACAGTACAGCCTTATGTACCTTTGCAGCCTCCACAGAGAGGCTTCGATGGAAGCACACAGGCATCACTGTCCTGTCTGAGTCTGAAGCATAAGAGGGCTCAGAATAATTGTCTGACAAAGAAGCCATGCCTGCACCTTGGGGTGGGGCTGATGGGGTGGCAGCTGAGTCCGTTTCACTTTTAACTCTTCTCTTGTTCCTACCAGAGACAACACAGCACAACACACACAGCTGCACAACCAGCGGCTACTTGTATTAGCTACTGTACTTGCATGAAAAAGTCATAGCTTACTTCCATACCACACACACCATACGTACACACAGACACAGTTCCCACACAGTGTTAGTCTGGCGTGGCCCAGACCCTTTCCTGCCTCCACTTAACATGGACATCATTGTATATACTCACTGTGCTTGACTTCCAAGCAATTTCATCTTCAACTGTTGAATCTAAAAGAACAATGCTTCAATAGTGAAACCTCCACACAATAGGTATGTATGTACTGCATATCAGGTACACATGTACATACCATGTGAACCTGTCCATGCCTCTCTCGTTGGTGTGCGTGTGTGCACATGTGTCTGTGTACATACATGTGTGTGCATGTGAGTGTGTGTGCATGTGAGTGTGTGATGTGTGTACCAGTATGAGAATGTGCTTGTGTTTGTATACATGTGTGTGTGTGCATGTGTGTGTGTGTGTGTGTATGTGTGTGTGTGTGTGTGTATGTGCATGTGTGTGTGTGTGTGTGTATGTGTGTGTGTGTTGTATGTGTGTGTGGTGTGTGTGTGTGTGTGTGTGCGCGTGTGTGTGTGTCGTTCACCTTTGATTCACGTTTTTTCGTAATGCCTTGTTCTTGAGGCACACTACCAGACATTTGTCTCTGTCTCTGTAGGCATGCAGGAACAGTAGACGGAGTTTAAACTCTTGCATGCAGACCAATCAAAGAGCTCAACTCTGAAAGACAACTGGTACAAATTTAACGCAATTTCAATATCATAATGTGTTTGTTGTGACTTTCGTCTGAAACCAACCTTCAGAATGTCATCGTCAATGCTATCTGAACGTCTCAACTGAGCGCGAGGGAGCATGGGTGAGTCCTCAACTTCATCCAGTGCTTCCATGCTGAAAGAATTGACTGCACTGATCCCGCCATTCAAACCTCTACACTCATCTTTTGGAGTTGTACTCCTCCTCCACCTCTCCACTTTAGGCCCAGCTGCAAGTGGGATAGCTGGAACCATCCATGGCTTGGGTGTCACCCCCCCCTCTCCAGGCTCCTCCCCCGGCCAATGGTGTGAGCCCACTCCGTAGTTATGGTACTCCAGACCGGTGTACTGCAACCGTGGAGACCCTTGCTCCGGCTTAGGTTGGGTCTTAGGGAACCGTTTGTCCTTCAGTTTCACATCTGTGTTGTTGAGCCTAATAAGAAGGTCTGGAATACCTGTGAGAAACAAAGGTACAAACCAGAAGGAAGGAAGGCGAAAGCAGCTCAAAATGAACAGATTATGATGGCAGGACAGGTTGACAGGCCTGTCTACGAGCACTGTGGTAGCCAGTAGTGACGGGACATTCTGACATGTCACAGAACAACAAATCAATATAGGCACACAGCGACATGTTTGCCAATAGCAATCATAGGTGCATGCATATTGTGTGTGTGTGTGTATGTGCATACGTGTGCATGAAGATACGTACGTACGCACATGCGTTCCAGGCCCAGTGTACGTCAGCACAAGGTGTATACATACCTCTTCCACGTGCTGGAATGGACAGAAGGAAAGCTTGGGTCTTCTGCTGTGTCTCCTTTGCCTGTTTTAGCAGGGGTTGCGTCCTGTACAGTGAGAGTGACACGACATGACACACCTTTAGGGATTGTACCATCCAGTGCTCTTTGTCACAGTTGAGCTCACCTTTTCCTGACAGCGTGTCCACGGAACACCTTCTGAATCAGTGCTGCCTTGTGTTGCAAGTCCCTCAGCATGGCATGCAGCTGTTCTTCATGGAAGTATCGAAGGAACACCTATCGGCGCACAGGTGATGGAGCTTAAAGTATACGGATTGTTACCTGTTGCACACTGGGACAGACAGTCTGGAATATTGCACATGAATGTATACGAAGGATCCAGTCATGAATCTCATTACACATAACCATGCGTTTTCACATTGCAGTTAGAGTTTAGATTTTTCACATTGCAGTTAGGGTTTAGGTTGATTATCTTATTATGAAATTGAGCTCCTGTGTACGGCCCCTCCACCTTCAGTACGGTCTACACATGCCCCGCAGACCTGTGAGGTCTTGCAGCTATGTACGTTGCATGCAGTACAGGGTGCTTACTCTCGCCCTGCCCAGCTTCCACCCGTCAATACCAGCCCTCTCCATGATGTGCTTACAGCTGGCTTCTGAGGGGTGAACCTACAACAACAACAACAACAAAAATGGAACACCACCAAACAAACAACAAAACACATGCAAAAACAGGAATCAAAGAAAACAACAAACAGAACAATATGTACGTAAGGCAAATGACAACAACAACAACAACACAATCACTCCTGACTGGGCCAGTGTGGCTACATAGTGGTCCCCTCAACAGCACACTCACACAGACACACAGACATGCAGACAGACCTCTTCTGTGTACTTGAATGCAATGCCGTGGAACTCTCGAATAAAGTCAGAGAAGAAGGGTCGAAAGGAGTAGCCCTGTCTCCTCACTCGTATGGCCTCCACCATCCCTGTGTAGCGCAACTGCTTCACAACAAACTCAGAGTCAAACATGAACGGCTTCTGCTTCTGGTTTGGCTTGATACACCTGCACCACCAAACAGTACAACCTGCCTGCTGAATGCACGCACACACACACACATTCATACACACATCACACACTCTTACATGCACACACTCTTACATGCACACACTCTTACATGCACACACTCAACACAACACACACACACACACTCATACACACATCACACACTCACATGCACACACACAACACAACACACGCACACACACACAGACACACACACACACACACACACACACAGCGCACCGTATGAAATGTGGAGAAGCTGCACAAAGCCGTTCCATCAACAGTTGCAAAGACTCTCTGAAGTACGTGGTCACAGTCTGTCCCTTCCTCCCTCCTCCCCCTCTCTGTCTCTCCTGTCCTCTCTGCTGCACGGAGAGGGCTTTAGACTTCTGTCTACGAATGGTGGATCTCCGAAGTGTGGACATCTTTCTGACAGTACTTGCTTGACTGCACATTGTAAAGAAGAAACAGACCACAACAAGTTTGGAAGAGCCACGATCAGTGAATGCACCACACTTCACGTACCTTCTTCTCAACACGGGCTTGTGTCGCAGTGTTGCGTCTGTTGCCTCAGGTTTGTTGAAGAGCACGTTTATCTGCAGAGCAACAGGCAGAAGAATAGGTAATCTTCAGGTAGCCATTTTGTGTTGCTATGGTAACTTGTACTTGTAAATACAGTACAAGTATATACGCACATACGTACACACCATATTGGTTACAGCAACTATACTACTATTGACAGATGCCTCCCTGCATAAAACACATACGAACCAGCTGATTGGAACTTGTTTGAAAGAGAGAGACAACAGCTAGAGGCAACGAGTCATTGTTCTTCTCCAAAAATCCATCAGCCTCATATCCCACCTGCAGAGTACACCAGGAAATACACGTAAGTGGCCCAACTGTTGTCAAAGATGAAGAGTGGTGCAACCACAGTAACCATGAACTGAACTGTACTCAGACCACACACGCACGCACGCACGCACACACACAGACAGACAAAAGCATGTACGTACAATCTATAGTTACCTCTGCAGCATAGTGCTTCACAGAGAAGAGGGGGAAGTCTCCGCGATGGGGCACAAAATTCTTGTTCTTCTGAAACACATCGCGACACTTTCGCACAAACCCGACATCAGATCCCTGCAACACACGGACATACGTACGTACACATAGATGCACAAACCATGTCTGCTAAAAACTGTGTGGCTAGGTACAGACATGCACAACTGCCACTGGACATCACTAGCCATTAATTGATGTTGATGTTTGGCTCAAAATCACCTAGTAAGCTAGTGAAGTGATAGTTGTGCAAACCATGTCTACCACACACATGTTAACGTACCTACCACACACACATGCTGCAGGAGCACCTCCCCCTCCCCCCAATAGCAGCCTAGTAAGAACACTGGGCGGAAATAATGCATGGTTTGTACATACGTACGTACTTAGGCATGAATGGTAAAGGCTTCTTCTATACCAGCTGGAAAACGGACTGATGTCCTTGCAGTTTGTTTTCTAGCTGGTATAGAAGAACCCTTATCCATTCATGCAACAGCCAGCTGAGAAGCCCTGCTTCACTCATACTTAAGCGTGTCGTCAATGTACGCAGTACAAGGTGGAGGAGGTGTGCCGTTGCCATAGCAACACGACACCAACCTTGGGGGACCTGCTCTGTTCCTCCAACAGGGAGAGCAGACCGATGGGGCGCATGAGGAACAGGTCCAATACTGGTTTGTTGTCTCTGAAATGGATATCAAGACCGTCCACGCCCTCCTTGGCATATTCAGCCTATAGTGTAGAAGTATACAAAGTACTAGCATACGTTGTGTATTAAAGACTTGCAAAGTACACTTCCAGCGCCTATCCTGGACCCAGACCTCTCTTAAGGTATTCACCAGGTCACAGTGATTCATTGGCAAAATCATGATCAACATAGAAAATGGATATTAATTGCAAAGTCACTCGATGCTGACCACAAGACCTTGTTCGACCCATAGCGACCAAGGACAAACGGCTACTATATGTGACACTGGGTTCTAGATGGAGTGGTGGCAATGCAATTTCAGCGACCAATTGTGACCCTAATTAAAGACATATCCTCTTTCTCCTTCCTTCTCCTCTCGAAACAACACAACTCCCCTGTCTCCCTCCACCTCCACAATACACAACTCCCCTGTCTCCCTCCACCTCCACAATACACAACTCCCCTCTCTCCCTCCACCTCCACAATACACAACTCCCTTGTCTCCCTCCACCTCCACAATACACAACTCCCCTGTCTCCCTCCACCTCCACAATACACAACTCCCCTGTCTCCCTCCACCTCCACAATACACAACTCCCCTCTCTCCCTCCACCTCCACAATACACAACTCCCCTGTCTCCCTCCACCTCCACAATACACAACTCCCCTGTCTCCCTCCACCTCCACAATACACAACTCCCCTCTCTCCCTCCACCTCCACAATACACAACTCCCCTCTCTCCCTCCACCTCCACAATACACAACTCCCCTGTCTCCCTCCACCTCCACAATACACAACTCCCCTCTCTCCCTCCACCTCCACAATACACAACTCCCCTGTCTCCCTCCACCTCCACAATACACAACTCCCCTCTCTCCCTCCACCTCCACAATACACAACTTCCTGTCTCCCAAATCTCATCCTCCTTCCTCCCCCATCACCCAATTGGCTAACCTTCTCCATTGCAAAGATGTGGTGGTTGAAATACTGCTGCAGCTGTTCATTGGCCAAATTGATGCAAAACTGTTCAAAACTGTTGTGGACAAAAATTTCAAATCCAAAAATGTCCAGAATGCCTACAGCAGTAAGTAAGTGTGGAATTGTAATACATACGTATGCAGGGATGTTGTCAGTGCAAGCTACCGCAACTCATTACTAACATTCGTAACTTTGCTGACCACCCTAATCACATGCACTCAACCCTCACCCACATGCGCACAACCCTCACTCACATGCGCACAACCCTCACTCACATGCACACAACCCTCACTCACATGCACACAACCCTCACTCACGTACACACAACCCTCACTCATGTGCGCACAACCCTCACTCACGTAAACACAACCCTCACCCACGTGCTCACAACCCTCACTCACATACACACAACCCTCACTCACATGCACACAACCCTCACTCATGTGCTCACAACCCACACTCACGTACACACAACCCTCACTCATGTGCGCACAACCCTCACTCACGTAAACACAACCCTCACCCACGTGCTCACAACCCTCACTCACATACACACAACCCTCACTCACATACACACAACCCTCACCCATGTGCTCACGAAACCCTCACCAATATGCAGGTACCCCTCTTTCTCGGGAGGCTCCAAGACCATGTTGATGTGGTGCATGATCCACCGAAACATCCTCTGGTAGAGGGTCTTGGCAATAGCATCCCTGACATCTGCCGCCTTGGCGCACGTGTAGGGTTTGTCGATGGTCTCACCTGAACGTGGAGAAGGACTGCTATGAGAGCAAGTACTGAACTGCTGTCATTCAACACACACACACACACAGACACACACAGACACACACCCCGACACCCCCCCGATACACTGACACACTGACACACCGACACACCGACACACACACACACACATGCACACACACACACAGACACACACAGACACACACACACACATCGACACACACCGACACACACACACGCACGCACACACCGACACACACACACACGCACACACACACACACACAGACACACACAGACACACACAGACACACCGACACACACCGACACACACACACGCGCGCACACACACACACACACACACACACACACTCACACACACGCACGCACGCACGCACGCACGCACGCACGCACGCACGCACACACACACACACACACACTGAGTGTCTGATTCGCATGTACGTACGTATGTATCCTATTCCAGACCATATCCACACATCACATTTCCCTACCTTCACCATCTCCATACTGTCCCTCATTACTCACTTCTTGCCCTCCTCTCCCCCCACAAAGTCATCACACCACCCGCCTTCCTTTTTCTGCATGCACCCACCCCACCCCACCCCACCAGACCACCCCCACCTCTCGTCACTGTCCGAAGGGTTGTCAAAACAAACAGGAGATCATGTGGGTTGTCCAGTCCGGTGGAGAGAGAGACAAACTCAAGGACTTGAGGATTCAGCACACCCTTGGTCTCCTCACAGCCTTCACCGCCGTAGAACTCCTACAGAGGTGCACAGAGGGATGATGACACATAGAGTGCAAACAAACACTTGTTTGTGTGTTTTTGTTGTATGTTGGTTGTACGTTATGTTAGGCATGCTTGTTGCATGTGTCTTACATGTATGTGTTTTACATGTGTGTTGTGTGTGTTGTGTTGCGTGTGTGTGTGTGTTGTGTGTGCAACAAGGCCCACTATGTCTCCAATGTGCAATATTGTTGCCAGTAGCGTCAGCAGGTCCTGATACTCCGAATCCAGAAACCCAATGCGCTGAAGACTCTCCACTACAAGTTGGAACTGGGACCTGAGATGGGTACATTAAGACTCCATACAAGCCCACACAAGTGAAAGGAACACACTTCATGTAGTACACTGCATCTGGTGCAAATGGCGCCATGCAGGAATGTTCAAATGTGTGTGTAGGCATGTAGGGATGGCTATGTGTCTCTGGGTGAATGCATGTACACTACGATGGTCGGAAGGGTCAGGAACCAGGCAGGAGGGCAAGGAGAGATGAACAGCAATTAACTACAAAGAGTGAAAGATTCACTACGCATGAAAGAAAATCCGAACGCATGCATTCTTATTCATTCACATTGGTCAATATCTGCTGCAGGACAACAACATCTTCCTCCTACCTGCTTTCCTGAGAACTGCAGTCTTCAACCACTCGGGGGTAGGCCTTGAGGTACTGATGGTCCAAGGGAGACTGTGTGTGTGTGTGTGTGTGTGTGTGTGTGTGTGTGTGTGTGTGTGTGTGTGTGTGTGTGTGTGTGTGTGTGTGTGTGTGTGTGTGTGTGTGTGTGTGTGTGTGTGTGTGTGTGTGTGTGTGTGTGTGTGTGTGTGTGTGTGTGTGTGTGTGTGTGTGTGTGTGTGTGTGTGTGTGTGTGTGTGTGTGTGTGTGTGTGTGTGTGTGTGTGCATGTGTGTATGAGAGATAAAATGTGTGTGTATGTGTACATACATATGTATGTGTTGTGCATACGTAAGGAGGGTATGAATTCAGTTAATCGAAATCAGCAACAAACACGGGCTACAAACAAACAAAGGAATGTAACAAGGCTCAAATAAATACGTAGAACACACCTTCAGCTTCAGCCTCTTCAAATCCTCTTTCGGCAGCCCAGCAAACAGGTAGTAGAAGATATGGAAGTTTCTCTCCTGTGGAGGTGTCAGGTGAAATTAACAGACAGTAGTCAATGTTCAGAGGTCAGCAGGTGACATGGCGAGGTGACACTTCATTCTTCCGTCACTAGACTGTCATCTGATTGCAAGGTGACACTGCAAATACGTACATCTCAATCCAGGTCACACATGCTTAATTGACATGTCACATGTTAACAGTGACAATCCTTAGTCACAGTTGACACTCATGTCAATGGATAGACATGTCACATGTTAACAGTGACATTCGTTAGTTACAGTTGCCACTCACGTCAATGGATTGACAGGACACACGAGACTTCTCTACCAGGTATTCCTCTAGCCCCGCCCCCATGATGCGTCCATCCTCCGTGAAGACAAGCTGAAGAAACTTGCCGAATCGACTGGAGTTGTTGTTTAGGACAGTTGTGGCATTGCCAAAGGCTTCAAGGAGGGGGTTTGTCTGTGAAACAAGTAGAATGCACATGCACAGACAGACACACGTGCATACGTACATGCATGCACATGTGTATTAATGCACACACACACTCAGTGCACATGTGCACACAAACACACAAACACACACACACGCACAAATACGTACACCAACCCCACAACTAAACTCACACCATGCACATCTTCGAAGAAGGCCAGAGCATCTGGTCGAAACGTCGGCAAGGTTTCCAACCCTGTTTTGAAGCTGGTATTTGAGAACTACCCTTTCTCACACCTACCCATCCAACCCACCCACCTACCCACACGTACACACCCACACACAGTACAATAGGTATAATTGCATTAACACAGCCCAAAGGCATACAGTGCCTTCTTCCACTAATGTGCTGGCTATGGGATGGGATGAATGGGCTCCTAACTGCATCACAGTGGCCCAAATGGGCTCCTAACTGCATCACAGTGGCCCAAATGGGCTCTAACACTCTTGCACGCCGACATACGAACATACATGCCGTGTCAAGGTCTAATACATTTGTGGCTACACGTCAGGATGCTGCATACACAAAGGTTACAAGGTGTCTGCAGTGTATGCGTGCATGGTCAGAAGGCAGTGATCTGGTCCCAAACAGCTGTGGAAGGCCTCACCTGCACAATCTTCTCCTGAATGCATTGTCCAACGCTGGAAGATCGGCACATTGCCATGAACTGTGTGTTAGCAATACACAACAGGATATCAGTAGCAGGGAATTTGTATGATTAACACACTATAGCTTGCAATATAATAACAACGTGTCTGTATTACCACCAATCATAGACTTGCATAAAATTTGCTGTGTATTATGTACGCACATACGGTGAATACTTCCCTAGCATCCTTGTCACTGCATACAGAAGATTGCAATCGTGTACAGGTTGTCTATGGCCTTCAGTATCAACAGCAGAGCTTCACTTTATCGCTCTTCACACATTATGTTCAACAACACTCATGCTTTCAAAGTCAGGTCTAGCCCACATGACACCATCACTTTCAGCTTTCCAAAAGGAACTTAGCAGACAAACAAGACATGCTACTACAGGGTTTTGCAAAATGGTGTGCGGAAGTCATTCAACTCACGACTCACTTTTGACCTTTGACTTTAGCTATCTAGCTGTTGGCCAAAGTGAGTTCAAAGTTTAGAGTTCAGTCATGAGCTGAATGGCGTGCACGACAATCATTTTGCAAAACCCAGCATAGTTCATGAAGGCAGTGGATTGCCAGGCCATCCACGCACATGCACCCAGTGCTTACTCTATATGTACACTCTATACAGTGGTGCCATAAAAAGCCCATATAAAATAATTTCAAGCCAAATATAGAAATGAATGCATTGCTTTAGCTAGTGGTATCTGGTAATCCAATCTAGTGTGCGCTTAAGTGACTGCGTCCACAACATGCCAGCTCAGGGTAGCAGTCTATGAAGTCATGTGAAGGGTCAGGTTATCTTACCACTATAGAGGGAAGTGGGTCATTCAGAACCTGATCAAGTACCCCAGCCTCCATATATGTATGCAGTGGGCCTCTACAGTATTAATTCTACAAGGGTGTATTGATTCTCAATATATACATAGGTGTTATAATAACATAGAAACAGTACTAATTGACACACACCACACGAGGTACATTTGAAGTGAGGTACAACTATTCGATCCATCCACCTTCTTCACCAGGCTTCATCTCACAACACCACGCATGCATGTAAGCACGCATCCACCGCTCTGCTCTCCCCTCCAGTACCTCTGCACTCTATTGGTTGGACCCCACCACATCTTCAGTTTTATTTTCACACACAAGCATGACCACCTTTCCTTCTCACCCAACCATGTGCGACAGTTGACACCTACAAGATGTCAATGCTAATGACAGGAAGGCATGCCATGCTAATTTAATACAGTTAAGGGAATCAACGAAGGAAGAAGACTTGCACACAAGGGACAGTATGAGATCACATACTACTCTCACAATTGATTCCCAAAGTACACATGCAACCACCACCACTGACTTAACTCTTGCATGCTCCATTACACACGCAGTGCCTTATCACAGCAGTGGGGGGGGGGGGGGTAGCACAGGCTACTTGCACCATACTTCACTTTTACTATACTTCCGTAACCTGAACAATCATACTGCAGCGTTCATGTGACATAAGAGACAGATCTTCTTGGCAGAGACATATTCCACACATACACATTGTGTGCAGAATGGTTGTTTAGACCCTGTACAGTACACAGCGGGGCACTCGCTAACTCTCCCCATCAGCAGTTTACAACAACTAATGGGTGAGAGCACTAGTATGGGTTCACCACACCTCCATATGTGTGTGCATGCATACACATATACAGAATCCATACATCAAGCTACCTCAATGCCAGCAGAACAGGAAATACTACAGAGTTACAACGGCGACATGCTGAGCTACAATGGTGACTGCCAGCTAGTACACATTAGCTGTGTGTGCTGTGCTGAACAGGAAAGGGAAGCCCACGCCTATCCGTTCTATGTGTTCCACACAGACATGTGCGCACCTGATGGTGGTGGCTCAAAGCACCTGATGTGTGATACTAGTACAAGTGTTCGGACACCCGCAACTATAGCTCACGTACTCGACACTTTCTTACTGGCTGCTAAGAGACTCAGATGTAGCTATTTGAGCCAGGGGCAACGCGAACAAGGACACTATATACCTGGTGCCACTAAGGGGCGAGAGATAAGATGACCGCGATCCTAATCACGCGCTTACCTGACGCATGAGCAGTTTGGCGGACTCTGTTTTCCCGGCTCCACTTTCCCCGCTGATGACGAACACCTGGTCTCTCCGACAGTCTAGCAGCGCTGAGAACGCCCTTGCGGCGGAACGAAAGATGTGAGGCGCTAGATCGGCCAGGTTTGGGGTGGAGTAGACCTCCGAGCATGCTTTGGTGTAGATCGGAAGTTCTCTGAAGGGGTTGATGGATACGAGGATGTCTCCCACATCCGTGTACACGATTCCCTCTTCGTAACGCTTCTTTATCGACTCAAGAAGGTTCTCCTCGTTCAGCTCAGCTAGCTCAGTCAGGTTGTCCAACTCGTGTCGCTGCCACGGAGGGTCACTTCCACGCAGGGCCATTTCGACTAGCGATACGTGTGGAGGACGGTAGCCTCGTAAGTAGATAAGGCCGCTACTTCATGTGAGGGCGTCGTAAAAACAACTGTGAAAGGGGTTTCCCCAGCTGATCACGTGTCGTTTCCGTCACCTGACAGGAAAGGGGTTGGGTACATAATTATATGTAGGCTCAGTGGAGTCAACGGTTCATGGAGTAGCTTGAGTGAGACACGTATTGTAATAGTCGTCTTTGAGTAATGTGACTTTTACCTTAAATTGAAAATCATTTTATAGTAACTCATGGCATTCTACAAAATGTTCCGTATTCTACTTGTTTGCTTCGTAACCAGCTATAACTATTATAAACTATTATATGAATTATGTTATGCACAGAGTGGAGGTGCAGAAGTGGCTCCCCAGGTGGTCCAACTCCAACCCTTACAACTCCGCTACAAAGAACATGCATGCATACACCACTGGCAGTGTGTGGAGTACAGGTGCATACGCCACTGGCAGTGTATTGAGTACATGTGCATACACCACTGGCAGTGTATTGAGTACATGTGCATACACCACTGGCAGTGTATGGAGTACAGGTGCATGCACCACTGGCAGTGTATGGAGTACATGTGCATACACCACTGGCAGTGTATTGAGTACAGGTGCATACACCACTGGCAGTGTATTGAGTACATGTGCATACACCACTGGCAGTGTATGGAGTACAGGTGCATGCACCACTGGCAGTGTATGGAGTACATGTACATACACCACTGGCAGTGTATGGAGTACATGTGCATACACCACTGGCAGTGTATGGAGTACAGGTGCATACACCACTGGCAGTGTATGGAGTACATGTGCATACACCACTGGCAGTGTATGGAGTACAGGTGCATACACCACTGGCAGTGTATGGAGTACATGTGCATACACCACTGGCAGTGTATGGAGTACAGGTGCATACACCACTGGCAGTGTATGGAGTACATGTACATACACCACTGACAGTGTATTGAGTACATGTGCATACACCACTGGCAGTGTATGGAGTACATGTGCATACACCACTGGCAGTGTATGGACACATGTGCATACACCACTGTCAGTGTGTGGAGTACATGTACATACACCACTGGCAGTGTATGGAGTACATGTGCATACGCTACTGGCAGTGTATGGAGTACATGTGCATACACCACTGGCAGTGTGTGGAGTACAGGTGCATACACCACTGGCAGTGTATGGAGTACATGTACATACACCACTGGCAGTGTATGGAGTACAGGTGCATACACCACTGGCAGTGTGTGGAGTACAGGTGCATACACCACTGGCAGTGTATGGAGTACATGTACATACACCACTGGCAGTGTATGGAGTACAGGTGCATACACCACTGGCAGTGTATGGAGTACAGGTGCATGCACCACTGGCAGTGTATGGAGTACATGTGCATACACCACTGGCAGTGTATGGAGTACAGGTGCATACACCACTGGCAGTGTGTGGAGTACATGTGCATACACCACTGGCAGTGTATGGAGTACATGTGCATACACCACTGGCAGTGTATGGAGTACAGGTGCATACACCACTGGCAGTGTATGGAGTACATGTGCATACACCACTGGCAGTGTGTGGAGTACATGTGCATACACCACTGGCAGTGTATGGAGTACATGTGCATACGCCACTGGCAGTGTATGGAGTACAGGTGCATACACCACTGGCAGTGTGTGGAGTACATGTGCATACACCACTGGCAGTGTATGGAGTACATGTGCATACACCACTGGCAGTGTATGGAGTACAGGTGCATACACCACTGGCAGTGTATGGAGTACATGTGCATACACCACTGGCAGTGTATGGAGTACAGGTGCATACACCACTGGCAGTGTATGGAGTACAGGTGCATACACCACTGGCAGTGTGTGGAGTACATGTGCATACACCACTGGCAGTGTATGGAGTACATGTGCATACGCCACTGGCAGTGTATGGAGTACAGGTGCATACACCACTGGCAGTGTGTGGAGTACAGGTGCATACACCACTGGCAGTGTGTGGAGTACAGGTGCATACACCACTGGCAGTGTATGGAGTACATGTACATACACCACTGGCAGTGTATGGAGTACAGGTGCATACACCACTGGCAGTGTATGGAGTACAGGTGCATGCACCACTGGCAGTGTATGGAGTACATGTGCATACACCACTGGCAGTGTATGGAGTACAGGTGCATACACCACTGGCAGTGTGTGGAGTACATGTGCATACACCACTGGCAGTGTATGGAGTACATGTGCATACACCACTGGCAGTGTATGGAGTACAGGTGCATACACCACTGGCAGTGTATGGAGTACATGTGCATACACCACTGGCAGTGTGTGGAGTACATGTGCATACACCACTGGCAGTGTATGGAGTACATGTGCATACGCCACTGGCAGTGTATGGAGTACATGTGCATACACCACTGGCAGTGTATGGAGTACAGGTGCATACACCACTGGCAGTGTATGGAGTACATGTGCATACACCACTGGCAGTGTATGGAGTACATGTGCATACACCACTGGCAGTGTGTGGAGTACATGTACATACACCACTGGCAGTGTATGGAGTACATGTGCATACGCCACTGGCAGTGTATGGAGTACATGTGCATACACCACTGGCAGTGTGTGGAGTACAGGTGCATACACCACTGGCAGTGTATGGAGTACATGTACATACACCACTGGCAGTGTATGGAGTACAGGTGCATACACCACTGGCAGTGTATGGAGTACAGGTGCATGCACCACTGGCAGTGTATGGAGTACATGTGCATACACCACTGGCAGTGTATGGAGTACAGGTGCATACACCACTGGCAGTGTATGGAGTACAGGTGCATACACCACTGGCAGTGTGTGGAGTACAGGTGCATGCACCACTGGCAGTGTATGTATGGAGTACAGGTGCACAGGACTCATGTTCCCCACACACATGCAGGCTTGAGAGTATCCTGTGAAAAGAGTGTAATTTCCAAAGGAAGCCAAAAGTCAGTTCTCAACCTAAGCACATCAAGACAGATTACACCTCATTGTACATACGTATGTGTGTATGTATGTACGTATGTACTGTAGATATGTAAGTGCGTATGAAACAGTAGGTGCCGCCTGAGTGGTTTTCACTTAACATCTCCCGCGTTGTTCCTGACACTCTCCACAAGGTCCACGTACTGCTGTCTCCTGCGAATGCCTTGCGATGTGTGTACCACACACAAGCAGAACTGTACTGTACTGTGTACTGTGGGTGGGTGTGCGTGTGCACATGTGTGCCTGATTCATTCATTATCCATGTTCCCCTGCGCACACCGAAACAGTTCATCCGTCACTAACAACGTCTCCACAGCATTCACTGCATTGGCCCTCATCACATGGTTGAACCTGCTCCGGAGAAAAAGGCAGAAGAAAAGACACAGACCATGGATCAATAGAAAGCCATCAGACATGGAAAGCACAACCATACACGCTCCAACCTAGACTCACATGCCAGCGCCTACCTTTGCGTTGCTGTTATTGTGCAAATGCAAAGGATTGCCAGTCGCTACCTACGCGGTTGCACATTAATAGCAACAGAAGGGTAGGGCTGCCGCGTGAGAGTAGCTTCAACATCCCTAAGACTAGCTGCCGTCACTCATCCTCCAAGCCCTCTCATCCCAACCTCCATCACGTCACCCTCCTCTCTCCTACCCGTAGAAGGCTCTGTCAGGCTCTGACTGAAACATCTGATAAAAGGCGTCCAGCGCCTTCACTTCAGATATAACCTTGGCGTCAGCCAGTCTGGCACTGCTAGCAGGGTCTGCCAGGACTTCTTCAAGACACAAAAGAGAGAAGGATCGCTGACATCACCTCATTTTAGTATACAGGCATGTGCGGTAGTGAGGGGGACACATGGACGTAGTATTCCCAGGGCCATGGTATTTCAATGAAGACCAACATGTGTGCTTTTACCCATGGGCAACCCGTCATTAGCGGATGCAATTAGCAGTGTATAATATGGGCACAATTCTATATTCTACTCTCTCACACCCCTCCACCCCTCCCACCATACACCTCCACCCCTTCAAGCACCCAACAATGCCAGCTCCCACATAACACAGCACTCGCAGTCTTACCTGTAATGCTGCAGTTTTTCTCCTCTGAGCCCTCTGCACAGTCTGGAAAATGGTTGGCCTCACAGCAGAAGTGAATATCAACACACCTAACCTGGTCTGCACACATAAACTGGCTTGCTGGATCACATTCAACGTTAACTTGAGATAGACATACAAGCAGCAGGAACGTAAAAGTGGCCTGTTAAGACAGACAATCAGAGTGGTGCACGAGGACACACTACACATGCCACCTTACTGTCCCATTTCCAGCACTGTACCACATACCTTCACCACTCCTACACACCTCACCCTACCACCACACGCCTCCACCCCTTCCACCACGAGTGCAGGACAGCTGCCCGACTCCTTTTGGCCAACATTCGTTGCAATTGCAACAAATACCTTCCTCTCCAGAATGCACTTCAGGCTTGTGTTTAACATGTACAGCCCTCGCACCTTCGATGAACAATACTTTAGCGACTAATACTCGCGCAAGCAGTTCTCTGAGCCATGAACCCAAGACCCACTCTCCCCCTCCTTCTCTTCTAGCCCAGCAAGCTGCTCAAGCAATCCAGTCATCTCCGCCAGCTCCTTCTCCACCGCCCACTGCTCCACCTCGCCCTCGTACGCCCGCCGCGAACAGGACCTGGTCTCGCTCACACTACACAGTCGGGCGCGCCTTTGTTGCTTATGTCCCATGCAAGATACAACAAGTACAATGGCCTTTCCCTTACGTGCACTCCAGGTTGCCTTTGGGATAGTTTTCGCACTTCGCACCTTGAAATATAAGCCCACGCACGGCCTTTACTTGGTCCAAGCATAGATGCAGCTCTCTCTCCATCGCCCACTGCTCCACCTCGCCCTCGTACGCCCGCCGCGAACCTGGTCTCGCTCATACTATACTACCGTCGGGCGCGCCTTTGTTGCTTATGTCCCATGCAAGATACAACAAGTACAATGGCCAGTTTCTTACGTGCACTCCAGGTTGCCTTTGGGATAGTTTTCACACTTCGCACCTTGAAATATAAGCCTATGCATGGCCTTTAGTTGGTCCAAGTCGTGACCGTTTCGCTACCGTAGCGAAAACGTTTCACCACCGCGCTCTAATATATTAGGTATATAGGAGCTATGCCTATGCTTTAAGTATAAGTAGGAGAAATCACTTTACCTACATAGGTGCGCCGCGGTGGCGAGTTGTGCAATCACTCAGCGTGCCAATCCAAATCTCCAGGGTTCGAAACCAAAGTCGTGTACGCATGCGAGCGGCAAGGTCAGCCACACGACACTGCCTGCAGTGTCGGCCCCGTAGGGGGGGACTGGGATACCGGTGGCTGGTCTCCCCAACGGATTCGAACCATATCTGTCGAGAACCGGGTTGGACCTTCTGAGAAGCAACTAATGCACCATTTTTACCAACAAATAATATAAATACATATCAAGAATTACATTAGAAGTACTTTTTTTTTTTTTTTTTTTTTACATATTTACATGTTCACAGACAGTTCCTTTTAGATATTTAATTGTTAATTTGGTCAAATTTGCATCTGCGCGGCTATTCGCGAGTCGGGAAATGGAATATTAAGTTTGGAATGGGAACGGGAATGTGCCGATTTGGAATGGAACCATATTGCATGGGCTGGTTGGCTTCTTCTGGCCGTGCGCGCGCTTGTTTTGGTTAGTGAAATTAGCGCAGCTGTTTAACAGTTATCCATGTGAACAGTGCAACCTTTGAGACGTAGTTAGCTAGGGTTCCATGGTAAGAACACTTGCCCTGGACTGCCTGTTGTGCTTAATGTGTAGTTGCTAGTCCTTCGCTGGAGAGTGCTGTCGCGCCTAGACGCAAGTTTTCCTTGGCATCAGGCGTAGAGGATATACCTACAGGGTAATGCAGATTGTGTTGCAGTCGTCCTTTTTCTTGCACAATTTTTAGGGCCGGCTGCAGCTTCTCCCATCCCGGCAGTCCTCACGCAGCTGTCTCGGCGAGTGGCAGCAACAACCGTAGGCTTAGTGAGCCCCTCTAATGTGTGACAGCTGTCTTAGGAAAGTCACTGAAATTGTTCAGACACATCTTTAGCCATGACACGCCGTTATGTAGTCAGTCTGCCTGGCACTGTGTATGGACATCAATCCCCGCTGTGTTTTCTGAAGTATTATGTTTCTGTCTTAGTGTGCACAGTCAGTGTAAGTGGTGTGTGTGTGTGGTGGTGGTGGGGTGCATGTGTGAACACGGTGTGTGTCTGTGTCCATCTGCCATGTGTATGTCTGTTCAGAGTGTATTTATGCACTGAGAAGTTGTTGTGTGTTCCTGATATAGCCAACTAGAGTAATACTTCACCAAGTACTGACAAGTTAGCAGTCCCGTGATTTCTAAGTTGATCAAAGACCTAGTGATGTACAGCATGTGCTTTAAGTATAAATTTACACAACAGTGATAAATGATAGGTTACAGTACAATACCATTCTGTACAGTTATGGGTAGAAAGTGAATTTACAATAATATAGCTTAAACACACCCACTGCTACACAGTACAGCACAGTAGTACAGTCACAATAGTTATAATTGAGGTTGTAAGTAAAATAGAAACAGCAATAATTGTTTAGATCCTCCCCTCGCTGATAGCAAGGTCCATTGGAGAATCACAGTTTTCTGCGCTGTTCCTGATGAAGTGCAGATGGGAGGAGCGGGCCCCTCTCAGGCACATGATCATCGATCGAAGAAGAGCAAATCCAATCCTACATCTGATCCAGTTGATCGTCCTGGATGTACAGCATGTGGTTACATGACATATTACTGTATGCATTTGTAATCAGTACATTGGTGGCATCACCCTACTCCCAGCATGCCTGATGAGGCCTGGAATTGGCTGAAACACACCAATGGTGTGTCGTGTGCACTGGAGTGGCATGCATGCATGTGGTGTTATCAGAATTAATTATATATTATAATGCTGCTAGTGCTTCGGTGGAGAGTGCTGTAGCTCCTAGACGCAAGTTTTCCCTGGCGTGGATATACCTACATGGTAATGCAGATTGTGTTACAGTCGACCTTTTTCTTGCACTATTTTAAGGGCATGTTGCGGCTTCTCCCGTCCCGGCAGTCCTCGCACCGCTGTCTCGACAAGTGGCAGCAACGACGGTAGGCTTGGTGAGCCCCCTGATCTCTTCCTGGCAGCAGTCCTCTGTGGCATAGCTACAGCTAAATGTGCAGATTAAGATGCCAGATGTGTTCCATACAGTATGCTCAGAGGTGGGAGACCAATGGAAAACATCACCAACTGCTCCAAAGTGTTGGTGGATATGCTATTCTGCAGCTGCACGAGGTGATCATTACCACTGGAGGACCTCTCACGAGCTTAAAACTGGGAGGTGGAAAAATTCTCTCCTTCCACCTAGCTAATCCAGTAAGCCATGAATACGCGCCATTACTACATATACATACGATGTAGCTATTGCCATTTATAGTTACACCATTAGACCAGTTTTATTGCGATACAGGTGTGCTTCATCCTTTTAGCTAATGATTTTTCTTGTAACAGTGACTCAGCGCTGGGCAAGAATGGCCATATATGGCGCGACGGGGCGGCGCGGATCGTGACCAACAGATCGCGCCGCCTTTAAATGGCCGCTGGCAGCGAGTAGTAAAGGACGAAACTACTAAGCCACCGCTTGGAGACATGACGGTAGTATTTGGGGCTCAAAGAGGCGACCAAGTCCACACAGAGCTTACAATGGAAGTGGAAGCTGAAATAGACTCAAAAGTAAGTTAGTAAGCCCTACTCGCTACAACTTAGCTACAGTCCTGGCATAGTAGGTTGCCAGTTCATAGATACTAGACCGTACATTCCTGTATGGGGTCTAGCGTCTATGGCCAGCTATAGTGAAGTTTTCAGAATGCTTTACCTGTTCGCCATGTTCACATGGGGGTTGTCGTTCTTGTCCTCTGTAGCCCTGGGCCGTTCCGTTTGGTGTCAGTCGCTTTCTTCCCTTGGAGGTGGCTCTGGTGGTCTTCTCCTACCTGGAGGTGGTGTCCCTTGCGCGGTGTATGCGAGTCTGCAGGCAATGGTGTCGTGTGCTGGGGACAGAGAAGTCCCTCTGGGTTGAGAGATTCGGGGAGTATGGCATCGCCCCGTCTCAGGTGGAGAGAGTGGTGCAGTCTTGTGGTGGGTCTTGGCAGCAAGCTGTGAGGAGTATCCTAAGACCAGTAGGAGCACTGGCAACAAACCGAATGTTTGGGCCAGAGCAAGTTATTTGCATTCCTGCATCGCTGGAACCCGTGATCTTCCCCTCGCAAGGCAGGTATCGGCTGAGGCCTGTGCATTTGGGCTCAGATAGTGTCCTCCTCTTGTCTGAGAAGATTTACAGTAACCCCAGTGCAAGGGTTGTCTACCAGTCCTGCATCCCAGTGGGAATAGCTAAGCTGCAGGGTGATCTGGAGAAGGCTCCGGAGGTAGCACTGACAAAGTCTGTGCTTAGCTGGAACATTCAAAATCCCCGCGTTTTTGCCCACTGTCCGTGGGGGAATAGCTTTGTACTGTCTGACGTTGCACAACTGCTTACTCCCAAGTCTTCATCTCATGCTGTACCTGACGCCACAAAGAAGCTGGTGTGGTTCTCCTCTGATGGTGAACATATTGGGGAGTCTGAAGGCCTGGACATCTTTAGCGATGACCTTAAAATCTCCATATGCTCAAAATGTGGAACTGTCATTGCATGCAGAGAAGTGCAGTCCGAAGAGGAAAGTGGACGCATTAGAAGTTTGGGTCGATTTCTATTTCACCCAAGCAAGAAGATCTGGACCAAGACAGAGGAAGACTGGGAGCTGCCTTCAGACTTGCAGCTCAAGGGTAGCCTAAAATCTGTCTTCATCCGCAGTGAAGAGGTGGTTGGGTCACCAGGAGAAGGGGGAAACCCTTGTCAGTCCCATATGGTGATTCTGTGTACTAAACATGAGGACAACAGGCTTGATGACCGAACCCACTACATGGACATTTGTGTGTGTGACCTATCCAGCACACACGCACAAGCAGGTGTACTAGTGGAGCACTACAGGATGAGTCAAGTGGTTGGGAAAATGCGCATGTTTGATCCCGTCTTTGTTCCTGACGAAGGAAGCATTTGTATACCCTACACAAACACCGTGTCTGCAGGCAGCCTACTCTACCCACATTTCCTGGTTCATCTTCCCAACGAGAACCATGCAGGGTTCAGGGTTGAGAATGCCACATTCAAGACCAGCGAGGACATCGATATCCGCCGAGATCGTATGAGTCATTACGCTGTCTTTGCACATGGTACCCTCTTCTCCTGGAAGGCACGGATGAAGACAACGTACCAGGACCCCATGCAGGCTGTGCCTCCAGTAACGGACTTTGATGGGACCTTTGTGTTGATGTCAGCAAATGGTAACACCAGGCTCGAACCTCGTCAGTTCTCAGCACCTGAAAGCCATGAGGGTCCCTTGCAATCGTGTCATATGGCTCACCTGCATCGCTTTTTGGTCAACAGTACCTTTCTGTCTCCCATCATGGCTGACCGTGCTTCTGATGATTCCATCATTCATGCTGTTATTATTCCAATAACATGTAAGCTCACGTGATAACCTGCACGTATGTACGTATATACACATATGTATGAATTTAATGTAGAATACAGCAGTGTTTTTGTTAAGTTTAAAAGTCTGAATCTTTTCACATCATATTATTTACCCTGCTTGTATGTTTATAATGTATACATTTGTGGATTATATGGACTATATATAATTTGTGGACTATATGAATAATTAATAATAATGAAGTGAGGGCTTCTCAGCTGGCTCAGGCATGAGAAAGGGTGGTTCTCGAATACCAGCTTCAAAACACGCGGTTGAAAACCTTGCCGACGTTTCGACCAGATGCTCTGGCCTTCTTCAGGGCGAAGAAGGCCAGAGCATCTTCGCCCTGAAGAAGGCCAGAGCATCTGGTCGAAACGTCGGCAAGGTTTTCAACCGTGTTTTGAAGCTGGTATTCGAGAACCACCCTTTCTCAATTAATAATAATTTAACCATGTAAACTGTATAATAATAGCCCACACAAAAATAATAATACACTAATGCAGCTACATACCTGCATATGTACATTAATACGCGCCATTACTACATATACATACGATGTAGCTATTGCCATTTATAGCTGCACCATTAGACCAGTTTTATTGTGATACAGCTGTGCTTCATCCTTTTAGCGCTCTCGCTAATGATTTTTCTTGCAACAGTGACTCAGCGCTGGGCAAGAAATTGCCATATATGGCGCGACGGGGATTGTGGCGTGGATCGAGACCAACAGATCGCGCCGCCTTTAATTAAATGGCCGCAGGCAGCGAGTAGTAAAGGACGAACTATTAAGCCACCGCTGCGAGACATGACGGAAGTATTTGGGGCTCAAAGAGGCGAGCAAGTCCACACAGAGCTTACAATGGAAATGGAAGCTGAAATAGACTCGAAAGTAAGTTAGTAAGCCCTACTCGCTACAACTTAGCTACAGTCCTGGCATAATAGGTTGCCAGCTCATAGAGACTAGTCGTACATTCCTGTATGGGGTCTAGCGTCTATGGCCAGCTATAGTGAAGTTTTCAGAATGCTTTACCTGTTCGCCATGTTCACATGGGGGTTGTCGTTCTTGTACGTCCTCTGTAGCCCTGGGCCGTTCCATTTGGTGTCAGCCGCTTTCTTCCCTTGGAGGTGGCGCTGGTGGTCTTCTCCTACCTGGAGGTGGTGTCCCTTGCGCGGTGCATGCGAGTCTGCAGGCAATGGTGTCGTGTGCTGGGGACAGAGAAGTCCCTCTGGGTTGAGAGATTCGGGGAGTATGGCATCGCCCCATCTCAGGTGGAGAGAGTGGTGCAGTCTTGTGGTGGGTCTTGGCAGCAAGCTGTGAGGAGTATCCTAAGACCAGTAGGAGCACTGGCAACAAACCGAATGTTTGGGCCAGAGCAGGTTATTTGCATTCCTGCATCGCTGGAACCCGTGATCTTCCCCTTGCAAGGCAGGTATCGGCCGAGGCCTGTGCATTTGGGCTCAGACAGTGTCCTCCTCTTGTCTGAGAAGATTTACTGTAACCCTGGTGCTAGTGTTGAATACCAGTCCTGCATCCCAGTGGGAATAGCTAAGCTGCAGGGTGATCCAGAGAAGGCTCCGGAGGTAGCACTGACAAAGTCTGTGCTCAGCTGGAACATTCAAAATCCCCGCGTTTTTGCCCACTGTCCGTGGGGGAATAGCTTTGTACTGTCTGACGTTGCACAACTGCTTACTCCCAAGTCTTCATCTCATGCTGTACCTGACGCCACAAAGAAGCTGGTGTGGTTCTCCTCTGATGGTGAACATATTGGGGAGTCTGAAGGCCTGGACATCTTTAGCGATGACCTTAAAATCTCCATATGCTCAAAATGTGGAACTGTCATTGCATGCAGAGAAGTGCAGTCCGAAGAGGAAAGTGGACGCATTAGAAGTTTGGGTCGATTTGTATTTCACCCAAGCAAGAAGATCTGGGCCAAGACAGAGGAAGACTGGGAGCTGCCTTCAGACTTGCAGCTCAAGTCTGGCCTAACATCTGTCTTCATCCGCAGTGAAGGAGTGGTTGGATCACCAGGAGAAGGGGGAAACCCTTGTCAGTCCCATATGGTGATTCTGTGTACTAAACATGAGGACAACAGGCTTGGATACTGGACCTACTACATGGACATTTGTGTGTGTGACCTATCCAGCACACGCGCACAAGCAAGTGTACTAGTGGAGCACTACAGGATGAGTCAAGTGGCTGAAAAATTGCGCATGTTTAATCCCATCTTTGTTCCTGACGAAGGAAGCATTTGTATACCCTACCCGACAACAGGCGGCCTACTCTACCCACACTTCCTGGTCCATCTTCCCAACGAGGATCATGCAGGGTTCAGGGTTGAGTATGCCACATTCAAGACCAGCGAGGACATGGATATCCGCCGAGACTGTATGAGTCGTTACACTGTCTTTGCACATGGTACTCTCTTCTCCTGGAAGGCACGGATGAAGTCAACGTACCTGGCCCCAAAGCAGGCTGGGCTTTCAGTAACAGACTTTGATGGGACCTTTGTGTTAATGTCAGCAAATGGTAACACCAGGCTCGAACCTCGTCAGTTCTCAGCACCTGAAAGCCATGAGGGTCCCTTGCAATCGTGTCATATGGCTCACCTGCATCGGTTTTTGGTCAACAGTACCTTTCTGTCTCCCATCATGGCTGACCGTGCTTCTGATGATTCCATCATTCATGCTGTTATTATTCCAATAACATGTAAGCTCACGTGATAACCTGCACGTATGTACATATATACACATATGTATTATGTGTATGTGTATGCATATATGTACTATATTGTATTTTTATTAGCAGTGTTCGTTAAGTTTAAAAGTCCGAATCTTTTCACATCATATTATTTACCCTGCTTGTACCATAATGCGTGGGCGTTTCCTTTGATGTGGTGAGGTGTGTATATCACTAAGACACCTCATTAAATATTCATGCAGCTGCAAAACCATTGTTTCCAGGTGTCTTAACTAGTGACCTTATAAGGTCACTAGTTAGACACCTGAACTAACCTGAAGCAAAGTGTAGTCGTTGCTACTCGCTTGCTGCTTGCCGCTGTCATCCCCGCCGTTGCTGCTGCTGTGTTCGCCGCCGCTGTTTCCTAGTCGCTCGGTGCTGTCGTCTTCTCCGTCCTCCTCGTCGCTAAGTGAATGAAGCTGTTGTTAAGCATAACTGCTATTATTGATCTCGATTTAGCGTAGATGGTCATTGCGCATTTAAAATCTACAGACGGTACGGCAACGTTTCTCGTGACCGCCATTTTGGGGGATTAATTACATTGGACAGCTCGGGATGAACCAATAGGAAACGGAAACGCCTCCGCATTCTGGTGCAAGCCGGTTATACAATTCGGATTCGGGTCATCGAATACAGTATGTGTATGCATATATGTACTACATTGTATTTTTATTAGCAGTGTTCGTTAAGTTTAAAAGTCTGAATCTTTTCACATCATATTATTTACCCTGCTTGTATGTTTATAATGTATACATTTGTGGATTATATGAGTAATGGATGGGGATGGTGTTATTTGTATATGGTCAAGAGCTATATAGCTAGCTACCAAATGCAAGTAGAACTGAGAATTTAGCTAACAACAGTGGTACCATCAAGGCTTTGTCGTTGAATCACAGTTGCCGGAGCGCCGTTGAAGGGCCGCTGTCGAAGGAGCGCCGTAGCAGTGAAGCCCACCTTCACTGCTAGTTATATATATAGATTATTAATAATTTAAGCATGTAAACTGTATAATAATAGCCCACAGAGAAATAATAATACACTATTGCACTACATACCTGCATATGTACATTTATTATATGTACAAAATATGAAGTACAAAAGCTAATATAAAAAAAAAAACAAGTGAATTAATTATTCATTATACATTGCTGTATATATTTGTGTATATAGCCATAGCAAAAATGTACACGTGTCCACAATTTTTGCAGTTAACGTGTGGCAGCAAGTATTAGATACAACAGTATACACTGTACAAGTACATTATTACATACATACATAAATATAGTACATACATTAAGTACAGTAAGTATACATATATAGTCATGTATACAGGTATAAGTCATGTCAGAGTGTCCCCCTGTTCTCCAGTAGCTCTACAAGGGAACCATTACAGTTCCAGCTCCCACAGCAAACCACGCTCATATAAAAGCTTCATATGTGCTCCAACGATGAAGAAAAGGAGCAAAAAGTTCATGGACATCCCAGCTGCTCTGTATCGTGGTTGAATGCTATAGCCAATGGCAAAGAGAAAACGTGCAATGATGAACAAGAGACAGAGGATAGGGATGAAGCGGAGTTCTTGCTGCGTTCCTAACAGTGTGCTGAGAGACAGGAGACCAATGGAAAACATCACCAGTTGCTCCAAAGTGTTGGTGGAGATGTTCTTTTGCAGCTGCACGAGGTGATCGTTGCCTGAGAGGGGATTGGCTGCTTTTGACACAAACCGGGTGTTTCCCACACGACCAATGAAGAAGAGCTGAACAACCATTAGTGGAAACAGACAACGCAGTGCATACGCGAGGTTGGTTTCTATACCCAGCGGCTCCCTGGGGACCGGTATGCCCTTCCCATAGAGATAGCCGCAATAGAGTGCGGATGAAACCAGTGACAGTGAGATGGACGCTTGGGTTACGAAGATAACAAGTGCCCGCCCATACGAGTACCCTGTTTCCGACACTTCTTTGACGTAAGAAGACTGTTCCTGTTCTGCTTTCGCATTCTTGAGTCCTCCCATACTGTTCTGTGGCCCTGAGATATTGCCTTAAATCCTCTATCTGAGTCTCCAGGTCCTTCAATGCAAGAATAGATCGCGTGTACACCTCTGCCCGCGCCATTTTTATATCAAAGCGCGCATCAGCCATTATGCAATGAGAGCCAGCATTGCGTCATATTCGTCGACCACAGCTGCGATGCGCGGCTGGATGTGTGTATATATATAAGCCAGACTAGTGTGAGACACTTCCTTCAGGACTTGCATCATTCTGTCTACAGTCAGGAGCACCGCACATGTTCAACTTGGTTGCAATGCAACTAACATGATAGTTACATTGTCAGCGCAGCCTCTTGTAACTGCCTCCACTGCCATCCTGTTGCAGACAACTTCACAACGATAGCTGTATACGTCAGGGGGTGAGGTGTCATCAGCAAAGTTGGTCAACTGCACTGGGTCTAAAGGGAGGGAAGCACAGACCATGTTTGCGGGTACTCTGGTTGGTTCATCACATCAAAAGTGACATAGCCTTACCAGAAGGTGGCACAATACTAGCATCCTTCAGTGACGCGCGCAGTTATTGACGACGCAGAAGAGATATGGAAACAAAGAGAGGACAAGTGCAGGGCAGGGTAGCTCACACCAGGTTGTGTATGAGCAGTGAGGTGCACGTTGCCAACGATTTTGTAGTGACCACTGCAATAGGTAGACAGACTTTGCTGCACTCACCTTTAAGATGGCTGAGACAAACGAGAGAGCTTCTTCTGCTGCAAATACCTTCCACAGTCCGTCACAAGCGGCCAACACAAACCTGGGAGCAGTGTACCACCACACACCAGTCACTCCATCAGTGCAACATCAGACCACATTCAACACAAACGAGCTAGTGGTTGCAAGAAGATTGAGCACATGACCGAGACTGCTCCCACATTGACGCAATGTGGTGCTACGACGCAATGTGGTTCTTCGACGTAATGTGGTGGTATTGCGCAGTCTGCATGACTAAACTGATGTTCACAGTCGCTATGGCAACACTACATCACATGCTTGTTGTAGTGGCGGTGTGTGTTAGTCTGGCCGGCTAGACCCAATTTCTCATTATGACTTTATAATGGGAAGTTGGGTCTAGCGGGCCATACTAGATTATGTAGGACGACGAGTTTAGGCACACGCCTACCTGTCTTGGGGTGTGAGGGTGCATTTAATGACGTCCGGCGTACACACCACTCCACAGTGCTTGAATCTGCCATCTCCAAAAGAGCGAGACACTTCCAGGATACCACTCACACGACCTTCCCTACACAAGCACACACATACACATACGTACAACACACACACACACACACATACACACAACACACACACACACACACACACACAGACACACACACACACACACACACACACACACACACACACACAGACACACACACACACACACACACACACACACACACACACACACACACACACACACACACACACACACACACACACAACACACACAGACACACACACACACACACACACACACACACACACGCACACACACACACACACACACACACACACACACACACACACACACACACACACACACACACACACACACACACACACACCACTAATGTATACAGAGTGAAGTGTATAACATGCAGCAAGTACAACAATACCTCACAAAGCCACCAGCTTTCTGGATTCTTGTTCTCTCTTCATACTACAGGGAAACAAGCAGCAGTGCCCATATTCACACACAAGAGAGGACAAATACATGAATATATGACACACAGACATACACACACACGTACAACTACAGGTGAGTGGTCCTTTGTCAACACAACAGGAGTCAGTTCACCGTCCGTCCCTTCCCTGCACAGCACTGCTCTGCTGTCTCCAATCCCCGCTGCATAGATGATATCATTGACAACCAGAATGGCAACAGCGGTGGATCCATCCTTCCAAGATGGAGTAGTGGCAGATGCCTGCTGAAGAAATTCATCGTCTGTCTTCTTAAAAGCTTCCGTAAGGCACTTCTTAACTTCACGATCCATGTTCTGGACTTCCCCTGCAAGCAACAAATGTGAGGCGAAGCAATCCACTTTTTCTAAGACACTCTAAACATACTTTAGTGAAGGCAAGAGGATTAGATATTTTCTGGAAATCTTCCCAAATCCTAGCCACTTGGTGCTGCTTGACAAGACCAGCAAAAGCACATTCTCAAATGATGAAGTAAAATAACGGAATATCATAGACCGATATAATACTGGCATTCCTCCCTGCTGGCACCCCACAACACATACCAGGGCTGGCTCTACCTAAAAGATCATTGCTAATGTCTGATACGGGCAATCTATTGGCTCCGTTCAATAATAAAGCCAAACCTATGGACATGCTACATGCTAGTAGTAGAATGCATTTCCTTGCCAGCATGGAGCAGTAGCAGAGTCACTCATAACTTGATTTGTAGATTGGTATGGTCTGAATGAGCTGCATACAAACCTCCTACTGCATCTAAATAGTGAATTGCATAAGTGAGTGGTGCAACGTACTCTTGGCGGTACTCTACACACTATAGTGTACTAACACACTGTGATGAAGTCCACAAACTCTCCTTGCAATTAAACACTAGTCACGGCTATCTTACATATGAAGTATACCAGCCAAAACCATTCGCTCACTCTGCATACTTCATTGTACCGCTGTGCTTATCCGTTAGTCATGCACGCCAGCCTCTACCTCTGTAGTGCTATTATTGCGCAATCACAAAGGGATGATTGCGCAATAATAGCAATGCGACGGAAGGGTCTGGCGTGCAACACTGCTTACCCTTAGGGAACTTGAGGGCAATGCTGTGGTGAAGATTCTCCGCAGCAAATCTGGATGCTCTTGCTCCATTGTGCCCGTCAAACACAGCATAGTAGCTCACTCTGGACCTGTGCAGGCGAGGGACACCAACACTCACTCATCACACACACAACCACGGAAAACAAATTTTATGGTCTTCATAAGCATATGTACTTCAAATGCCATCTGATTTGGGAGGTTTTAAAACTGGGGGTGTGGCACTCAATGAGTGGGCGTGACACTCACACTGAGGGTGACACGGGCCCTTTAAAGTGCTCCAGAAGGTCGTCGACAGTCTGGTGACTGTCCTGCATTTCATCCCGCTCCCCCTTCCTCTCAGCAACAAATGCTTTGAACTGAAAAGAGACTGCCGTAAGAGACAGAAAGAGACACTGCACACCGTCCATTTGCACAATCCTTAACAAGCATTATCACCGATTGATACAAAGGATGTTAAGGACAGCTCTATTGGCCATGGTGAAACAGTGGGACATGTGAAGCAATACAGAATACAGCTTGCTGTCTACTCGAATATCACTTCATAGTCCTTTTATATATACGTAGTCATGATCCTTTGGTACACACTAGCCCAACGGTAGTACCAAAATTCAGACGCTTCAGTGACTATACAGCCACCTTCATCAGTGAATGGCCGTATAGTCGCCAAAACGTCAATGATCACGACTCGCTTATCTAGACACTCAGGCCTCTTCAAAGGTACATATATCATGGGTGTGCTGAACATGTACAGTGACACTGAAACTGACATACTCAGTAACAGTCAACTTGCTGTCTGATAATGTCACGCTACGCTGTTGATAACGGGTAAATGATCTTGAGCATATACATACATGTGTATACAGTACAATCCATTACACCTTGACTGCAGGACGTTTTGGACTGTAGGCCTTCACGAACTGTGTACAAAACTTGGCCTGATACCTTAACATGATACACAACACGTTATTATGTAACACCACATAGTGGTTGCACAATACAGAAGGCCACTACATGCAATAGTAAATAGTAACACATAAATCTATAACACTCTGCTGTGCTGCAGCAGACAATGTGATGATGTTGAGGGGTCGTAGGGGTCAACAGTCATGAAGCCTGCCACCATAAAAATTTCAACTAACCCACAGTGAAGTTCGCCTAATGAACCCATTAGCACTCTAATCCTCCACTGACCTGACTGACCCACCCAGCCAGACAGAGAGGAACAAACACTGGTTGCACTTGTACTCCTCATTGCATATGTGTACAACACATACACACATTTGTAATCAATCGCTGCAGGATTAGTTGCATGTGTGTGTGTGTGTATATCTGGTTTGATTTCTTCATACAGTAGCGAATCGGCCAAGAAGACCTACGGATTGCCTCAGCGCTGCGAAAGACTGAATCAAAACATGTTGTTTTTTCGCAAAACAGCCTCTTCACAAAGCTACAGAATTTGCGTAGCTGTTATAATATTATACTAGCACAGCTGTAAGCCATTTTGTCTGCCTTGGCTAGCGCACGAGCGCATTTTAATCACGGCTTTGCCATTGTGTCTGTGGGTCGCAATATAGTGCCTGCCTGTATATTAATCACTGGACGCATAGATACTCTAACCTGAAGGTGTGTTCTCAGTGCAGCTGTGTAAGACTAAATCTTCTAAGTAATCCTTTTCATTGGGATGACTGAGGCTTTCATACCTAGTGTTATAAGTAACACATAATAAGTATCACACATATAAATAGTGCCTTTTATTCGCAGAAGTCAAAATGTTTTTCATAGAACATGCAACCAGGTTTGTAGAGTTCATCTATGAATGGTAGGCAGTAGCAGTGGAGCATGTAAGGATCTACGAAGCCACTACTACGCTCAACACCCATGCACGCATGCTCGCGTGTCTGCAACACCGCACTCTTGTTGGACACATGCATGCGTCCGATGCCTCCGCGCCACAGTTATCCGTGTACCTTGGTGTTTGGTCTTCTTAGCGGACCTGTCCTCTCCCTCCTCAGCACCGGTGGAAGAAGGACGCTTGGTAACCCTACTAGAGACCGGGTGCACGGATTTATCAGAAGAGTTTACTTCTGGTGGCAAATCTTCAAACAAAGAAAGGTTGCTGTCAGAACCTGGTGGTGGCAAATCACCAAACAGCGCCATTTTCTTCAGTCGCTGGGCGCCTTTTATACAGATTACCCCACATAGTCTTTACGCAACATTTAAATATAAATTAGTACAGTAATAAATATGACAGCGTATATATATATATATGTAATCAGAATAAAACAAGAATGTAAATAATGTACATACGTACAATATACTACACGGAACATCCAGGTATGTACAAATTAACACACACACACACAAGATATTGCAGGCAACAAAAAAATGCCAGTTAACTGCAGGCATCCTGGAATGCCTTTTCAAAACCGTCGAAGTACTCTGGAGACTCCGGTCTAAAAGTGGGTTCCAGGGCTTCAACTGGGACTCCCTCACTCGATTCTGGAATGGGGACATTATCGAAACTCGGTGCCGCTGCGCCAAGGAGAGGAGAGCTCCGGTGTTGGTGAAAATCTGTTGCAGGCATCCTGGTTAGGTAGAGATGACGGTGTTCTGGCTGTGCGTATGCGCCTTCACCTGTGAAGGGGTAAGCTGATGTCACCGCCGTTGCCTGAATGGTGGAGGGGTGAACAAGATACTGGTTCACCTGTGACAGTGATTGAGGAGGAGGGTCACACATGTACGCCGACGACATAGTCTCAATGGACTGCGACTCAAAGCCATATCCTGAAGATGTTTGGGTGAGTGGGGGTGGCCATGCAGGGAGTGTCCCCAAATGCATTGAAGATTGAGGGGTTTTCCTCCAGTCAGCTATAAACTTTCTGAAGGAACCAGCTAGCTCATCAAACTCCTTGTCTGCAAGCCCAAAGCGACTATGCTGACCTCTAGTGAAGGCATGGCTCAATTCCTCCACTTTATTCGCTTCCAGGCCATGCTTCACGTGTATGTCCTCAGCCAATTGCATAAGGTTGCTCAAGTGTTGCGACATGCCAGCTCCCAATGAGTGACCACAGGAAGACATCCCAAGAGAGGGATCATGCGGTGCCATCTTGAAGAAATCACTTAGTCCCAGTGAGCTGTTGACGAGTGTCTGATAGAAGGTGCTGAAGGACTCAGAAATGTCAATGTTGAAGTCTGAAAAAGCCAGCCGAGGACTCTGATATGTAGCACTGTCCTGCACGCCAGGGGGGTGGGGTGGGGTGGCGAACAGTCCTGCACTTGGATTGGACGAGGAGGGGTAAAACGAAGCTGGTGACCTGGACGCTCCTGGGGAAGAAGTGTCCCGCAAATGGTAAGGAGAGAGCTCATTTGAAGACAAGCTACTGTTGTGCTGGGTGCCCCTATTCAACTCAGTGAGCGTTGGTGATGGTCCTGGTGATATCTTGGTGACATCCGACCCTGCGGAGGAGTCTGGAGTCAGTGGGGGCTGCAGAAAGGAGGTGAAGAGAGATAGTGATTATATTGTCAGATACTCCAAGCCACTGAACCACTTCACTATAGAGGTCTCCTGTGCCAGAGGTTCCACAGTTAATTAGGGGCGGGCAATTGCACAAAAATAAGCTACCAGAGATTAGGGGCTGGCACCACTGGCACACAGATTACTACTTCACACACCACAAATAAATTAGGGGCGGGCAATTGCACAAAAATAAGCTCACAGAGAGAATAGGAGCTGACACACCAGACTAGACTACAACTTCACTTGCCACAAATCAATGAATCAATGGATGTTTGTTGTTTACACAAGGGTACAATGAATATCATTAATGGAACCACAAAATTCACACAGTCAAATAAAATAAGCAATGAATACCATTACTTAATCAATAGCTGCTACTCTGTCCCAGACTAGCAATGAATATCATTATAATCTAGCTTCATGATTCATGAACCCCACTTAATTAACCTGACCACTCTGCCCAATGCCTCTCTGACTTTACCAGACGTGGCTGACAAGAAGAAGTGAAGGAAGACGTCAGAGTAATTGCCAGAGAGAGATCAGTGAGAAGAACAAGTGATACGTTGACGTAGGAGACAAAGATGGATGACCGAAGAAGAAATGCAGAAAAGGTAACAACTCTTCATACATACTACTGCACTACTGAGGGGAAAGCCAGTTGATTGACGCTTGTCTGAAATCTGAGACCTGCTAAGAGCAGATCATTCCTCTCACTGCCCTTACGTTCCCTGGCAGTGCAATGGATCAAATTGCTCCTGTCTGACAAGACACCATCCATTGGTAGTTACCCTGTAAGTGGGATCTCTGAGTGAGCGGTTACAACCACTGCATGGTGGCCGAGTGTCTACTGTTTGCCTGCACAACGTGCACACATGTCTGATACCCTTTCTTCAAAGCCTTGAACGAACAGGACAGTCGGCAGTCTCTTTTGCTACCAGAGTGTGCTCAAACTCCCGCAAATACTTAGAGAAAAGGTGCCTCGCAACGCAACGTGACAGCCCATTCCACCAACTCATTATCTTCAAATATCAGTTATGTGGGCTGTTTGAAGGACTGAAGATGACTCAGTCTCTGCTACCAACCGTGAAACTACATCATGACAACTAGCAGCTCAAGTAGTGATACTGGGCAAGGCAATAGATATCTGAGACATGCTAGATTACATTGGCATATCTTACGTATGTGATCTCAGTAACACAAGACAGACGTTGCACACAACATTCGAACGTTGTACATTATACATACATTACACTGTATGTACGTATTTCAAATGTGGTTTTGTAGTATAAATGTCACCGACCGCAAAGTAGGAGTCTAACGACATATCAGGAGGAGTAGATAAATTCAATTAAGCCAGTTCATTCACAACGGCCTCCCTCCGTTGCTTAATGAAGGCTCCCGTGGCAAAAACACCTAGCTGAATTTGATTTGTTGTCTGTTATACTCAATCATTCGATGAAATCCCTAACAGTAATCATCCTAACACATGGCAATGAGACACTAGGCAGTGTCCCTTCACTTTCTGGATGCAGTCACTGCTTTATACACACACACATATACTGCTTTATACACACACACACATACACTGCTTTATACACACACACATACACTGCTTTGTACACACACACATATACTGCTTAATACACACACACATACACTGCTTTATACACACACACATATACTGCTTAATACACACACACATATACTGCTTTATACACACACACACACACTACTTTATACACACACACACACATACGTACACATACACTAGCGCACACACCTTGTCGGTGTCCGGGCTCTTCTGAGGGACAGCACTATGGTCAATCTCCCAGTATGAACCCTGCACAGGAGGACGAGATGTCTCAACACACCATCACAGGCACACCCATTGTGGAAACTCTATCCAACCACACAATAGACATAAGGACACCAGTGCTTCTAAGCTCCCCCATGGGAAAATGTGCACGAGTATTTACTGCACACACACTGCCGCTACATGTAAGTGTCACACACAGTTCTTTGTGTAGCAATGAAGTGTGTCGCATCTGGCAAAGCAGGGCACACTGTGTACGACCCCCCCTCCTTCCTTCCTTCAGGTACCTTTCCTGTTTCCCCTTTCGGCCGAGACACCTTGCGAAAGCACTTGTTGAGGGACAAGTTGTGCCGAATGGAATTCTATAAAGGGTGCGAGGAAAGGGCATCAATGCGGGCCCAATTGCAAGGGACCATTTTCAGTTTCATGTGCACAATACCACTGGAATCTCTAATAATAAGCACTCACTGGCTACAAACACAACCGTGCCCTGTACAACATTCATACAGGCACTGCTGGATGGTCTAGCAAGGCTATCCCGGTGACAAGCCATGCATCCCACTACTTGTGATAAGAGACCAAACTCCTACATAGAACTAGAGTGATGTTGAGCTTACACGTGTATGGTCAGTGCGACAATTTCAGTGTGAGTAAGACGTTTTGGCAGCTACAAAACTGTAACCGACAAAGACCTTTGCAGTTGAAACGTCTTACTCGCACTGAAGTTCTTGCTACGTGAGCTCAACATCACTCTAGTACTATGCATACCGTAGCATGAGCCTCTACAACATCAGCCTAACTCCTCCCACTTGCACACGAGACAAGGTGCAGCAAGGTCTGTTGCAGAGACTACCAGACAGATATTTGTGTGCCTGGACATTTTGTGTTGGACGGATGTACGTATATTGATGTCGGTTACAGTGGGCGAGGTTGTGGGCTTTAAAGGGACATGTGAGAGGGCAGAAGACGACAACCATAAGTGGCTTGAGAAAGCCATCGCTGCAGCCAATCACAGCACAACAAGTACTCCTGTCCCTCTTGGGACACTCCTGAGCACCGACTTGTCTCCTCTGGGAGTTGGTTAGTTGATTTATTAGGGAGCAATGGAAGAGTTCACAATCAACAAGTTAGAATTGGCACACATTGGGATACTCAGCAACAGGAGCGCATCATACAGACTGCAGTGCTGGTAGAATGACAATTGTCTTTATATTAATGTGGTTATTGGGGAGGCCGAAAGCAGTGCCATTATAGATTAGCCAACGTCTAATCCACTTAACTACCGGTGTGTGCATCCCATGTCTAGTGCCAACACACACACGGAGGGCATGAGCCTAAGACAAAGGAGACACGACAAGAATTGCCAGAATCTCGTGCTATCAGCACCACCTTTACACACATGCTGGGTCTCCTAGGCGACGGTCATTGAAGGGCTGCCTGTGCACTGGTCCACACATCTGTGACTATGCGGACTTAAGGACGAGGCAAGTCTTCTACCATGCATGTGAATTGCACAGCACACACGCACGCACGCACGCACAGACAAGAAGACACCCCGCCTGCACTTGCCTTCCACCCCGTGTGAGAATCCTTGTAATAGATAAAGTTGGACGCTATCCATTCGTAAATCTGGCTCAGTGTCATTCTCCGTTGCACTGAGCTGTTGATCGCAAAGATGATGAGAGAGGCGTAAGAGTAGGGCGGCTTTTCGTCGACAAAACGATAGTGTCTGGACTCCATCGGAGCCAGGTTGGCATTGAGGTCGATGGGGACCGGTGGAGGCTTTCTGGGTGCTTTCACGTACTGCTGAGCCGCAGAAAGTCTATCGCTCCCATCTGAACTCGCTGCAGACGCACCGGGCGGGCGGACCTCCTTCACCCAGTCCAACGGAGTTAGGCTGCTGTTCAGACATTCAGTCGTCATTGCGCCGCACGGGGACACGCCTCCTTCGCAAGGCTTTTCTTAGTCCAGCGAGTCTGCAACACATGCAGCGCGTCACTTCCAGCTGTGTCTTGACTGGTTAAATATACTCCTGCAAGCTAGCTAGACGGAGGTTAAAAACAGTTGGCAGCAAAGTGAGAACAAATTGCACAGTATACGGAACTATCCGGAATTCCGTTATATTCCATATTTAGGCTGCCCCACCCAAAAGATTACCTGATATAATTATACATGCACGAAATTTCCTTTAATTAATCACGATACTGTAATATATACGCGTCATATGTTCATACAGTATACTATAAGTATATACAGCATTCAAGACACTACAGATACACAAAAGGATACTTGTACCAGCTATATCTAAAATTACATGGCCCTACAAACTGTTGCATTAAACTCT
>OX465054.1:664685-677121 GCA_949841015.1 Aplysina aerophoba
TCAAAGGATTGATTCTGGACTACGCACAAATTGGTATTGCCCAATTCTGCCGCAGAGATGAACAAACCAATCACAGTTAGCCTAAGCCTTATAAGTGCATTACACAGACACACAGGCAGCGCATCCCCGGGTGAGAAACTACTGCAGACAGAGCGGCTGACCAAATGATGCCAGCTATGATCATGATATGGCAAAGCCTCATGGCTATGGCTTAAAATGTCAGTAGTGATGTCGCACATTTCACATACGTAGTACAGTCGATTGCAATATACGACATTTCGACCACGAAGGTCTTCGTTGGGTACAAAAAACAATTACAGTTTTAGTGCCTTACGAAGACCTTCGTGGTCAAAATGTTTACTATTGCAGTCTACTGTGCTACGTATGTGAAATGCTCGACATCACTACTGACGATGACAGCTACATTTCATTGCAAAACAAACACTTGGCGACGCAGATGATGAATACGCCTTTCTTAATGCATGGGCTTACTATATTCGCTTACCCCAGCAGTGCGTGTACTTTTCTGGGCAAGAGAAAGGTCCCAATACGGCTAGACTTGGAGTACGTGATTTCTCCTTATTTGGAAAAGATCTAGGCAAATTGATTTGAAGCAAATCCATAGCAGAATCAATTGATCCACAAGGATTGGCATCACAGGCTGTTTCATGATCGTATCCGCACACTCATCAGTTGCTAATGACACACACGTGCATGGCCACGGGTTGGATGGATGGGTATATGTTTGAGCAACGACATAACGCATTCATGCATGGCAACGAGGTCGGGTATGCTTGTGTTGACTAATGGCAATATCGTGGGTGAGCACATGAGTGGGAAGGTGTCTGCAGTATCAATGAGGCACTGCACAAACAGGTGGGAGGGTTAGACAGGTTTGAGTGGGCGGGTCAGGGGAGGGCTCATTGAACATGACCTCTGCACCAAGTGACCTTGACCGCAACGACAGGCTTATGGGTCTCAGAGTTTGTCATTGAGCACACTCTACTGTGTCACAGCGGCATCAAAGAACTGGGATGGATGTACGTACGTACATGCGCGAAGGGTATTACCTACGGACCAACTTGAGAGGCCTTGTCTTGAAGTACACACACACACACATACACACACACACACACACACACACACACACACACACACACACACACACACACACACACACACACACACACACACACACACACACACACACACACACACACACACACACACACACACACACACACACACACACACACACACACACACACACACACACACTTCCTTCTGGCCCGAAGTAGTGTCCTTGCAAGGTGCTTCACAATAACCACATCGACAAAGTAAGCACTGCAGTGCCCTACGTACATCCAATCAGTGAAGCCATGTACCGTATGTATTTAAGTTACCTGTAGTTATGTAATCACGCCAACACGTTTAATTATGCAATATCACCGGAAGCACAGCTGTCTACTGTCCGCTTGAAACGAACCATCAGAATGTGTCGTCACCGCTCAATGAAGGATAACACTATTAACCTGCAAACAGTCTCACAAACTGTCCTATCAGCGTAAGAGCAACACACACAAACGCAAGGTGACAACCACACAGCCATACATATGGTCCTACAATGCAGTGCATATGCTCCCTAATTGGTTTGTCTCCTGTGGGTGGCAACCATGCCGCCACAGGCATTACCACCACAGCTGCACCATCTCTTACATCAGCATGTTTGTCATATTTGCCAGCGTTGCTACCACAGTAAAGAAGGGAGCATATTTCCCACTCTTCTCCCAATTCCTCTTGTTACATCAGCAACAAATGGGCCCATGAAAATGTAGTGATATTACTATTCGCACGTAATATGTTCTCTTGTGACCATAGTGTAATTAAAATACGAGTTATGTATCTATTTATGTACATACATACAGTACCCCATACATACAGTACCCCATACATACAGTACCCCATACATACAGTACCCCATACATACAGTACCCCATACATGGCTTATGTATCAAGTATAATCTAATGCACTAATATGTACGTACGTACGTATATACGTATCTAATTACAATAAATTTAAATATTTAAAATTTTAATACGTATTTTGAGTGTTGGATCTGTTACAAGTTAATCCTGAATTCTGTACACAATTCGCCAAGGGTCACTGCCGATATGGCACGGTGCGGATATCCGCGAACTCCCTCCAGACCACCGTACAGTGACCACAGGGAGAACGGGGAGCTGTGGAGCGGTATTGGTAGCTGTGTGAGCACTGGTAGAATGACTGCAGCGCATCAAGTCACTAACGGGTGGTCGTAGGACACTAACAGCCGGGGAGGTTAATGGTGGCTGCTAGCAATAGAAGGGTGTCAGCAGGATAAACATGAGGAAGTGGCAGATAAAGGACATTTAGTTATTAAAGTGGTTGCTCGTGGATGTTAAGGAAGACAGCAGCAGAAGGTTAGCAGGGTAGCATCGGAGCATGAAGGGTAAGCCGGGAACGTCATTAAGTTTGTAATTGGGCATTAACAGAAAAAATGAGGTTGTCAAGTTGTAAGAAGGGCAGACCATGAAGTTGTTAGCAGAGAGCACTTCTGCACTGGGACGCTAAGCACACACACACACACACATGGTCTTTGCTGATAGTTGGATTGAATTTGACTGGTAGGGCCAGAAAACGGGAGGAAACATGGTTTGCTTGGCAGCGGGACAATTAAGTATGCATGTAACTTCAAACATATTAGGTAACCATGCTAAAATACATACATAGATGATGATGATGACCCACTGTACTGTACCTACTGTACATACGCATGTACTGTACGTACGTACGTATGTTCCGCTGTGCACTTGTCTGTAATTTGTTCTACGTATGCATACGCATGTGCACAGATACGTACGTACGTATATGTACATATGTATATATGTATATGTATGTATATACATATATGTATGTATATACGTACGTTCGTAAGGCATGTGTGTGCATTACAAAGTCACATAGGTATAAATGTGACTTGGACACACACACGCACGCACGCACGCACACACACACACACCTTGCCAGCTGCTCCTCGTGGACTTGCTGCTGTAGGGCTTCATTTCTCTCCGTCAGTTTCTGCAGTGTACCAAGGTCCACTTCACCGTGCACCCTCGTGGCCTCCCTGCTCTCATTCCACTCCTTGAGGGACAGCATTTCTGCTTGCAGTGATATCACCTGCCAACGTGTACACGCAAAAGATGATAGTTGAATGACACTTCTATCATCAGCCTACTACAGAACACAGTTTTGTACGCAGTTGACGAAGGCCTACGTTGTGGCTGAAACCTCCTGCAATCAGTTGCTTGCTTGATTGATTGATTCTGCTACGAATTTGCTCATCAAGATTGATTCGCTAGTTGCCACAACGTGCGTGATAATGAGCCTGTACGATATCACAGTTCATATATACTGTATGTAGGTACGTACACACTTACGTAAACATACTAACATACTCACATCCCACGTGAGTATGTTAGCCTTGTAACAATGAAGTCATTATCATTACACCACTGGGGCATAGGTCACTGTACGTATGTACTTTATTACATTGTGAGGGATAAGTGTCTGGATATGTAATCACTGGTTATTACACCAAACCAGACTTCTGCAGTGAAACAGTGCTGAGTGGCCTGGGGGAGGGGTGGGGGGTGGAGCTTATGTACATTCGTACATACATAGGCAGCCAGTCATCCTGACACATCCATCAGTACGCCACACTGATGAGGCCCAACTTGGGCGAAACAGCGGTCTGTGGCTCTTCATCTTTTGTTTGGGATGACTGGGGAGGCTATCACTGGTCCTCGACAAATAGGGTGGAGCAACCACACCCTCCCAGAACTGCTCAGCACTGTTCTAGTCCAGCCGTCTGGTTTGGGGTAATATTACTATTGACTAGCCCCACACCTGGAAAAACATTTCTTACTTGCTTGCAGGCCTCAAACGCTTGGGATGTAGGGCATGGTTTGCATATCCTACCGTACATACATGTGTACAGTACGTTGTCAGGGGCAACAAGAAGTGATATTCATAACTACAAAAGCCTCCTCCCACAGCCTAAGGCAATATCCCCAAATACCCCCCCCCCCTCAAGTGCGCTTTAACTCTTGCATACATACGTATATATGCATATGTATGTACGTACGTATGTACGTATGTAATTGTCACCTATATTCCGTGTGTCATGAAATGACCAGCTCAGCAACATAATACATACGTATGTACGTACACACCATTACATACAATAATACATACATACAAACAATAGAAAGACTTCTACCCAAACACTACCCATAACAAACCCAAACATTGGTAAGAAGCTGCTGAGCTTGCACATACATACGTACGTGCGTACACACACACACACACACACGCACACGCACAACTAAGCTCCCACAACTGGCACCACTTGGCAGCTGTTGCAAGCACAGGTGTAGTCACTACAGCAGCAGTGCTTACGACAGCTGTGGCACTCCAGGTGGCCAGAAAGTCTGAACCCAAGGTTGGCTGACAGGAAGGGAGTAAGTGAGACAAATCGGTGATAAATCTTGTCCAAACATTGAGTGAGTTATGGCATTGCACCGCCCGGATAGGTCACACAAAGGAGGTAACACAGAAATTGGTTGTACATGACAGCACAAAAAACTTTTAACGAAGACAGGAAAGGAAGGGAGACACACGAGAAACGAGTAAAGAATGATGAGTCTGTTCACATGCGAGACAGAGTTCACAATATCCACAGGCCAGCAGCTGCACATCAGCGCCAAGAGCGAGCTAAAAGCGAGTGTGAACACCGCTGATTGGCTATACAGCAGTTCAAAAGGCATCCTTGCATACTAACTTTAATCAAGCCTGATTGGTTGACTTGAGCATATGTGCATACATACGTACGTATGTACATTTGTATGTACATATGTATGTACATATGTATGTACATACAAACACATTTTAATTGGTTTTTAATCATACTCAATGCACTATCAATGACACGTGTGATGTTGCCAGCTGAATCATCTGATGGCTCAGGAGGAAGTGTAGGTCTGGACTCTCAGAGATGCTCATCCTCTGCTTACCCTTTTCTTCTCCAGCTCAAAGTCCACTCTTGTCTGCCTCAGGTCCTCGTCCTTTGCTGCTACTTCACGGAGCCGCTTGGCCAGTTGTGACTCTGTCCTTCGTAAATGGAGCACTTTCTGAAGGAGAAACAACACAGGAGGCATTGATAGCAATCAGCCAATTTGGCAGCTGAACACAACCTCAAATGCAGATGAAACGAATGCGGTACAAAGATGAGAAGGCGATGAACCATCAACAATATCTGACGAATGATAGTGGCAATCTACGTACGTATGTAATTGTGACATCAAGTGAGTATACACCATGTACACACATACGTATGTGTGTACATACGTATGTACACAGTCAGTAGTAAAATACACATACGTATGTACAAATGAACAGAGACGTAGACGTAAAGAGCACCATGATGCAAGCTGCTTGTTAATTATGTATGTTGTGTACTAGGGCCTGTATGCGGTGTGGTGCCTAGAACAGGCAAAGTACAGATGAACTCAACCCTCATCTAAAACCAGGACAACAGTCGGATGCCGGTTTAGAAGAATTGACAGGTATTGTACGTATGTAATTGAGCATTCTTGAAGGGATGGTGCAGGGTGTGTGCCAAACATACCATCTTAAGTTCATCTTCAGCCCTCTGTCCAGCGGCAGTAACCTTGGCCACTGTTTGGACCATCTCTGCAAGCTGTTCCTCAAGCTATGCACACGGTACAGACATATGTACGCATGTACACATGTTCAAATGTACATACGTACACGTACGCACATGTAACATGGCACTATGGTTCAGTTTATACATATGTATGTACATATGTACGTATGTATGTATGTATGTGCATTATTATTTATTTAAGTGACAAACAGCATACAGAGTGCAGGGGCTGCTCAGCCAAACAAAAGGCTTATTGTATGTATGTATGTATGTATGTATGTATGTATGTATGTATGTATGTATGTATGTATGTATGTATGTATGTGTGTATGTGTGTATGTATGTATGTATGTATGTAGCCTACAGTAGGCATGTGGCAGGATTAACCTTCTCTTTCTCTACTTGGAGAGAGTGCCTCTCTTCTTCAACACCGTGCAAAGGCTCAGACAGGTTCTGGAGACTGCCATTCTCCAAGGCATCAAGTTTGGACCTGAGATTACTCACATCTGCTTCTGCGATTTTCAGCTTCGACTCAACATCAGACAGTGTCTGTAGTGTGTGTGTGTGTGTGTGTGTGTGTGTGTGTGTGTGTGTGTGTGTGTGTGTGTGTGTGTGCGTGCGTGTGTGTGTGTGTGCACGTGTGTTATGAGAGAGGAGAATGCCATAAAATTCATATGTACGCATATAAAATTATGCACTTGTATGGAACATAAATTGCACCTACACATCTACACAACTATGTACCTACGTATGTAGTTTGCTACCCCTCTCCGTTACAGCAGATTACATAGTCTAAATACATACATGTATACATATGTACATACACACGCGGCTTATGCTATCTGCTGTCAATGGGACGTACCTACATACGTACATATGTATGTATGCATACTTGCTTATATACTGTGCCCCACCTCTTCTCAAGCCAAGCCCAGAAGGGTGGGCAAGGCCTTTCATAATGACTTCACCATACACACATGTTGTATATATGTATGTGCGTATACTGCATACCTGATTCGTACACATTTGCCCCCCCCCCCCCTCCCCTTCTACGTATATGCATAAGTACAGTAACCACTTCAAAGTCACTACCAAGTGTATTTGACATAGGGGCAAGTCTCAACTACATCGTTTCGACATTTAGTGTTGACTCCAGGCACTTCCAAAGTAAGCACAGGGGGAGGGGGGAGGGTCTGGGGCAAGGCCAATCAGCTATGACTTGCAACTGACAGTGCATGTACGCTTGTATGTAAGTACATACAGACGTACATACATTTATCCCAACATGCCAACCTGCTGCTTCTGGGCCAGGAGCACCTCAAGAGCTTCCCTCTCCTTCACAGCCTGCTGCATATTTGCCTCATTCCCAGCAAATTGGAGCTTTACATCACCCGCCCCCTCCTCTTCCCCCGGGACAAGTGAGTCACCCTTTGTCCCTTGTAACTTCACAGGTGAGGTTGAAGCTCTCTGGCACAGGAGTTGAACAAATCCATGGACGAATCAAACATGCATCAACATGTACAGACGTACATACACATGTACACGCACAAATTACCCCATCTATGTACGTATGCACGTACATCTAAAGCATAACACAGGTACAGTATGTACATGAATGAGATGGGAGCATTGTTATGGAGTAATGTATGTATGTATATATGTACTACATTGTATCTTACGTATGTAGTTTTGCTCCCGCTTTTCTGCTCACTTGTATTCACCTTTTAAGTGTAAATCCTTACATGTACGTACGTATGTATGTATGTAAATATGAACATGCTTCTACATAAGTGTATCATTTGCTGGCTGATGAAAGCAGCCACAAAGGTCCCAAAATGTCTGATTGATTAATCCTGCTATTCTTCTTGAAATTGTTTAATGTCTCAAGCTATGTGGTCACTCAAGTCTTTACACACCTTATCAATTGTACGTGACGAGACAAGACCTACTGGCTGCTGCGCTCACTCACCTCCTCGAGCAGTTTGGCTGACCGTCGCTTCAGTTGATAGTTCTCCTGCTCCAACTTGCTCACTTGTGACTGCAGCTCAGCGACGCGATGCTTCATCTTGCTCCCATCTCCTAGGTCCTTCAACTTCTGTTGTTTACCTAACAACACAACAGAACAACACAACTAACAAACACATGTGCACCATTTTAAACATGCACGCACTTACCAACAGTAAGCACAACCACAACACCACACCACAACACCTCCAACACAAACAAGTGAGAGAAAGGCAGTGAGAGGTAGCCTGGTGCCCAGTCCCTTTCCATTCTGACTTTTGTTTTTCAGTCTGAACAAAATTCGGAATGAAACTAGAGACTGGCTACAAAGCTAGTGAAGAGTATGAATACAGGACTAAACATATGTAAGTGTGTATGTGTGTGCATACATACGTACATATGTATTCACAAAAATGAGATGAAAGTGTCTTCCGTAGTGACTAAGCAGTATGATGTACACAAGAAACACAGCCAATCCATTACATATAATTGAGTGTATTTAGTATAATGTACACAAGAAACACAGCCAATGCATTACATATACTTGAGTGTATTTAGTACAGATGACATCAGAATGCTCACAGTAGATAAATGGCAGGAGGACTCAGAATAACGTCTTAGCACTCTGCCATGCGTGCGTGCTCTCGTCACTCTCACTAGCGACTAATCTGTGTGCGGCACTCACTGCGAAGCTCGGCCTCCTGCGACTCAAGTCTACCAGACAGTAACACAATCTCGCTTTCCTTTTCCTTTGCCTGCAATTCCAGAGTAACCGAACGGCTCTCCAACTTTGTCTTCTCGGAAATGAGTCTTTTCCTCTCTTGTTCAAGCCTCTCCTTCGCTGCACGTTCACCTTCAGCTGATTCCTGAAGGAAGACATTTATTTGCACAAGCTAACACTAGCAGTAGTGTGTGCGCGCGTGTGCGTGTGTGTTTGTGTGTGTGTGATACAGAAATAATTAAGCTGTTACCTTGGCAACCACCAACTGGGTCTCAAGTTGTTTCAGCTTGGCTTCCAAGTTGGATGTGTGCTTCCTCTGACTGTGGAGGTCTGGAGACTTGCTGCGAGCTGCTTCTAGAGAGGATCGGAGCTTGGTGGCAATCTGCAAGTCTTCCTTGGATTTGGCCAGTGACCCCTCAAGCACTTTTATCTTCCCTTCTAGTTTGACAACCACACCAGCTTTTGCCTCCCTCTCCTTCCTCAAGCTTTGAACCTCGAGCAAAAGCTGTACAAAACATGACACATTGCAGACAGGGAGGTATGCACAGCCACCCACCCACACCCACACCCACACATACACCCACACATACACACACACACACACACACAGCCAGCCACCCACCCACCCACCCACACAGCCACCCACAGCCACCCACACACACACAGCCACCCACCCACCCACACACACACACCCTCACCCCCCCCCCCCCCCCCCCCACACACACACACACACACACACACACACACACACACACACATGCTTGTGTACCTTCTCATGTTCATCGTGTGCATCCTTATCAGTTGCCTGTTCCATTCCCTGCTCACTTCTGCCATGTTCCGCTTCCAATTGCACAATCTGAAATTAATGTTGGAATGCGTAAATCACTTCCCAATGTAACAGTTATTCTTCCATCGATATCACTAACCCACAACATCACACAAGTGCAGCACATGGTTAGTGACTAGTGTGCAAACCTCATTGCTCGCTTCCAGCTTGCCCGTCTCTTTATTTTGTACTTCCTTTTGAAGCTTCTGCATCTCATCATTCAACTTTGTCAGTCTCATCTTCAACCGACTGTTTTCTTCCTTCAGTTGACTGTTCTCTTCACGCAGGTGGGTCACCTCTGGAGATGGTACACTGTGTGTGCTCTTAAGTCTCTGAAATTCAGCTCTCAAGTCCATCAGGCTCTGCTCCAGTGCAGCACTGCTCTCATACTGCTGTGCAAGGTTAGAGAGCCTTTCGAGCAATGTTTCACCAGGAACATTTCCCTCCAAGCCATCTAGGATGGCTTCGACTTCCTCTCTAAAGCCATCCTTCTCAGGTTGATTACCACCCAATTCCCCTGAGGCCACCTGTGACTTAAGTTGAGCTATTTCGTCATCTTTTGCTGCCATAGTTGCCTTGAAGTCTGCTAAATAGCTGTCAATCCTTCTTAAGGATTCACCATGCTTCTGTCTCAGCTCTGCATTGTCCTGTAATGCCCTCCCAAGTTTGGTCTGTGCCTCCTCGTACTTCCTCCACATCATACCGTTGCCTTGGTCCGCTGCAAGAGGGCTGGCCTTATGCAAAGGACTTGCAGCACTCATGTCTGGACAAGGGAAGCATGCAGGAGAGGGGTAGTCTCAGGGGAGGGAGCGATGATGTAAGAAATAGGTAGTTCTCGGATGAAGGAGTGTGAATCCTTCTGCATGGTCGCACTATTGACATGGCGGCAACCACACGTCATGCACACAAAAAGGGGATCAAGAATAGTGCATTGTGCATTTTACATACCGCTATACTGTCCGAGGACTGAATGAGAAGGCAATCGCGTGTGCAACACTGCTGTGCGTAAACACAGCGCAGACAGGAGCTCGCTTTAAAGCATAGATCGAGGCATAGATAGATGCTTTAGCCTCCGGGCTACTCGACTTCCACACGTCGGGATACGCCTGCTAATTAAATCACGTGTTGACCACATGACAGAGGGTGTCTCGTCGGACGAACCTGATTGGCTTGTGTGCGCATTCCAGTCGGGCCATGCTGAGATGTCAAGAGGGAGGCTGAACCCCTTCTTGTAGCCCGAGTACTTTAATCTGTGCGTAGAGCCGCGAGGAAGAATGATTAGACTAAAAGGAATCAGAAAGCATTACTTGGGGCCTTCAAAGCCAATATTCTTATTCATTCTTCTCTTCACGCTGTCTTCAGTAGCGGATGTGGATGATGCAGCGAATGGGAAAGGTAAAAGTTTGTATTGGTGTGTTAGGTGGGCGAGGAACAGGCGCGACGAACGTGGTGCGTCTGTGCGTCTTGTGCTCTGCCTGCGGTCGAAGACTTCAAGGCCCTTTGAGCATCCAACCAGATTTAAGGGAAACGGAAGCGTCCATTGAGAGAAGCGTGTTGTACTCCGAAGTGCTCAGATGCAGACGCACTGCACGCGAAGCAACGCGTGTACTAGTGCTTGTGTATCTGGGGTCACTCGTTGGAGTCTTAACTGCTTCCGCTGTAGGCTCTTAGGGAGAATCGCTTTGTAACGACAGTTGAGAGTATGAGAGTCACTGAACGTGCGGTGCGCACGTACGTACGTACTTGCGAGAGTGTCGTGTGTGCGTGCGTGTTTACATGCGTACATGATTGCGCATCGATGGTTCATGAGAGAACTAGCATGCGTGTAATGCACAGTGCATGCTATAGACGCGTCACTACTTGCTGCTGGGTTCCCCTGATGTGCTGTGTTGCTGACAACACTGCGAACTTTGCACTAAGCAATGCATTGCCCCTGCAGGTTCAAAGGATGCTGCCCTTCCTGAAGGGATCGTGAAAGTGAGTTGCGCCCTCCTTGTTAGTGCATGTGTGTGTGGCATTCTGTCAATGCATCCGATAACATTCACATTGAAATCGGGCTTTTCTGTCTTACTTTCAACATGAAGATGAAAGTAAGTATGGTGGTAAAGGGGCAAGTGTCGGGGGGCGTGACCAAGGCAGTATCCATCCTTCCCTGGGCCACTGAGCCGTAACCACAGAAGGGTACTCTTCCTTCATTCTCACTCATTTATCTGCCATTGCTGGACATTAGACACAGCAGTTGGGCGTGGCAGTGCAGCTGCTCACTAACACATGCATCTAAGGGTGTGATTGCAGTTGTGTACTGGGATATCAGACATGTACGCACAGACACAAACACACACACACACGCAACTGCACGTCCATCTTAGGTATAGCAGAGCTTGAAAAAGTGAAACCTTTCAAGTTTTTATAGGGAGGAGCTATGAAGAGTGATGTGTATCTGTCGAATGTCTTTAGACCTCGTGTGTGATGGTCTTTTATGTTACTGTAACAGTTACTGCTCACACTTTTGTTTGGCATCCAACCAGGCCTGTGCCACATCAATAGGAACACAGGCTAGTGCTGAACTGTGCGTACCCACCCACCCACATACCTGCCTGGTACGCTGCCACTCACTCACCCAGCTTGCATGGACACATCCTACATACGTATGCTGACGCGGGCACTCTCATCAAATGCTGACATGGGCCATGTGCTCACATGTATACAAAAGCCTATGGATGTGCTATAAATAGACACATGCATGCACATGCGTCACACGGACACACGCATGCATATGAAAGCCTATGGATGCGCTATACGCAGACACATGCATGCACACACTACACACGGACACACACATGTATACAAAAGGTTATGGATACGCTATAAACAGACACATGCATGCACATGCGTCACACAGACACATGTGCTGATTGCCACAAGAGACAAATGTCTGTAGTGCTTATCTGGGCACTGCTGTGTCATTCACTCTGACAGCGGTGGTCTCTCATGGCTGCTAATGATGTGTGTATGTACACAGGTCACGGGGCATCTGTGTGTTAGTATAGAAGGGTATTAGCTGTTACTATTTATAACTGCATTGTACACTGATGCCATAGTGTGTGGGGTCACTGCATT
>OX465054.1:677321-809821 GCA_949841015.1 Aplysina aerophoba
GACCTGTTCACTGCCTTCTGTCAATATCATTTTCAGGTTGTATGCATTTCATTGAAAGGGGCATATTTCATTTTCGTATATTGTATACTCAGAGAGTCACGAGGGGGGGGGATTGTAGACAAATAATATTAACCCAAAACAGTGGCCTATTGTGATTGGTCAGGTGTGGCCAGCCAATCATTATCCCTCCACTGGTGGAATGGTCGTGGCCTAGTACCCTAGTGACTAATTGCAGAACTCAATAGAAAGCATTGTTATTGGAGGTCTGTATGGAAGTTGTGGCTGATGAAACGAGGCTGTATGGAGGATATTTATGGTGTTGAAGTAATAATCTTTACATATATATAAGCCTGTGATCGATCTGCATGCAGCAGTCTCAGCAGCAGGAAGGAAACTGGTCCCTATGCATGGCTCACATGTCTAACACATGTGAGTCTCCTCGGCTGACGAAGACCTTCGAGGTCGAAACGTCCCGGGTTCTTACTCTTACTGTTGTGTATTTTCGAAACGTATTCTGCTCGTAATAATTGACTTCCGTTCATTGCTACATGTATTACTCTGCTTTTCAACATTCTTTGTCTAATGCACGAGAAATCTTCAAGGAACTTTAAATTGGCATGCATGTATTAATTTATTTACTACAACTGCTTAGTATTAAAACCCCGTTTGTATGCATGTACATGTTGTTAATTATATTTTGCAGCTAGGGTTATTATAGGGCCTATGACTCTGCAAGTTGCATGGAGATGGATGCGGTCTGTGGAAATTTGGTCCAATTGATTTAGTGAAAATTGCAACTATGGAAAATCACGTTCCCATTTCAATTTTCAATGACCGTGGGTTTGGAATTGCCGTACAACCTCGTTTAATGCAAGGGAAGCCAGTCCTCTCTTGTTGTTCGCCAAATTCGGCTCTGCAGAGGAGGCACTTCTGTGGCACCAAGGTCACGGCGCTTCGCTCTCTGTCCTTGTGCAACAGCTACAACCCTAAACCTGGACAGCTAGCGCAACTCGTTGGCTGTCTTCCAGGGTACTCCGGGTGGCATTGCGTTGCAGGTGTGTGCATGCGTGTGTGTGTGCGCTGCATGTGTGCATGGAGATGGATGCAATGTGTGATCATGATGCAATTGCAATTTATGTAATTAATTGCTCATGCTCTTAATAATAAACCAGCTACTACATAATTCCCATATAAATAATGCAACCATGGATAATCAAACTTTATTGCAATTAATAATTTTCTGCTAACACACACAAATGTTTAATAAACGATTGCAGGTTATGTAAGCAAAATTAGTACACAGCCAGAGAGAGCAGAAAGTGACCAAAAGCTCATAAGAAGAATTTACAAAGTTATCACAAATTTGGAACAAAAATTGGATGGTGTGTCCTGTGCATCACACTAGGGCCTTCTGCGAGCAGGGATGGGAGGGGGACAGCCATTGTCCCCATTCTGAAAACAGGCATGGAAGTGGAACACATTAACTCCACAGGAGATCAAGATGTATCCTATTCCATGTACACAGCCTTCCCTCCTGTTCTATGCACATTTCTCTTTCTACCCCCCCTCTCCCTCCTCCCTCCCTGGCATGCCTCATCCACAGTCCACTTTGGTCCTCTCCCTCCCTCTCCTTCCTCCCACCCTTCCACTCTCCTTTCCCTCCTCTGCCCTGTCTCTTCTTTTCATTGTTACACTCCTCCCTTCCTTCAACCCTGTCTTTCCTATTTCACCTATACTTCACGTCTTACTCTTCACTTCCTCTCCTCCCCTCTCCTCTTGCCCCTTCCCACCCTCAACCCTCCCCTCCCCCCCTCCCCCCTCAACCCTCTCCTCCTCTCTCCCCTTTCCACCCTCCTCCCCTCTCCCCCCCCCCCCCCTCAACCCTTCCCTCCTCCCCCCAACAGGTGGGCAGGTGGGCCCTCATGTATATACCTGGATATAGCTCAGATTAGCATATGCTGAATCTACCCCATTCCCGCTGCCGGGGAGGGGCGGGACAGATCTGCCAGCCACAGGGAGTACAGACGAAGCCATTGGCTGCTGAGGTGAAGGAATCTGTGAGGAGTTCACGTGTTGTACTTTTACAATAGATCCGTACGTACATATGTACACACATGCACCCCACCCGCAGCATCCACCCACTTTCCACCCACCCTCACCCACCAGTGTGCCCTCTCTTGCCATGGATATGTACTTCGATACGGCCATGTAGATGAACTTGTACTGGGCCTCAGTCTGTACCATCCCAGACCTCTGCTGACGCAAGCTCAGGATGGTGTGTTGGATGTCAATCTCGCTGTCCATACCTGGTGTTTGTGTGTGTGTGTGTGTGTGTGTGTGTGTGTGTGTGTGTGTGTGTGTGTGTGTGTGTGTGTGTGTGTGTGTGTGTGTGTGTGTGTGTGTGTGTGTGAAGGCAAGGGTGCCAAATTACAGCATACATGCCCACACATTAGCACAAAACATTAGCTCACTGAGAAACAGGTGTAGTCTAGCTAGCTAGACCATCTCCCAAGTATAGCGAACTAGGCCATCTTGCCAAGTCTAGATAGCTAGACCATCTCGCCAAGTCTAGATAGCTAGGCCATCTCGCAAGTCTAGATAGCTAGACCATCTCGCAAGTCTAGATAGCTAGACCATCTTGCCGAGTCAGGCCAGAGGAAGTACGCTAGTACAGACTACGCATACATGCACAACACAACACAACCCGCACCTTGTTTGTCAATCTTGTTGAGGAGGAAGTCAATCACAATGAATGTCCCGGTACGACCAATTCCTGCACTGCAGTGCACCACAATGGGTCCCGGATTATAACCACTCTCCTCCAATTCGCGCTGCCTCCTGTTCACATCGCCAAGAAAACCCAGCACCTGCATTGTGTCTTGAGGCACCCCGTGGTCTGGCCACGCCTTGAAGTGGAAGTGGTAAACTGGTCGAGGAGGAGTGGGCTGGGGAGGGTGGGGCAGGGGGAGGAGTCCAGTCAGTCAGCAGTCACAGGGCCACTTTCAGAGGCATTAGCAGCACACAACACAACACACACAGAGCAAGGTTTCCCCCATCACCTGCTCCTCAGGCCCTGGGGCTCGATGGATCAAGAACTCTCGCAGAACATAGTGAGGATGTACACACTCCACCAGATTTTTGACTGTAATACGTCCGTACGTCTGTTCACATTGTTCCTGAGGCCAGTAACAGTGACACTTGACCTGCGAGGTGGGGCGGGAGAGGTGGGTGGGGCAGGGTAGGCCACAAGGCAAGGTCAAAAGTGAATACTAGCAGGCTAACCCTTCCACGTTCAGTCTCGTTGGTTGTCATGACGATGATTCCCGTGCCTTCCTGAAACACCATCCTCCAGAAATCAGTCACGGTAGCTGGCAGAGCTCCTTGAGTTGCCACAAAGCGTGCCTTCTCGTTGCTATCACTCTACACATGGGGGAAGGGGGAAGGTGCCAAGGTTCCTGTACAGTGACTGACAATATACACTGGTCAGTTTGCTAACAACTGAAGAAGGTCCTATTGGGGCCGTAACGTCTTGTTGTCGAAACAAAGAACCTTGTACCCTGTGGAACGTGCTTAAAATTCCTCCCCTTGTCCATTTCATGCTTGGTAGTGAATCTCTGTTCTATCACTATACACTAAGTGAAGACCATGTGCTCACGGAGAAGAAACTCACTTGAGAAAGCTTCAGGTAGTTAGCATTGACGTAGTCACCACCGTCGCTGTCTCTCAGAATAACACGGGTGTGGTCGACTGAGGGAAGGGTAGACAGAAAAGGAAATCAAGGGACTTCCCGACATACACACACACATGTACACACTCTCTCACACGCACACACACACACACACACACACACACACACACACACACACACACACACACACACACACACACACACACACACACACACACACACACACACACACACACACACACACACACACACACACACACACACACACACACACACACACACACACACACACACACACACACACACACACACACACACACACACACACACACACACACACACACACACACACACACACACACACACCGTGTAGACAGAACAAAGCTCCCTGGCGTGTGAAAGGAAGCCCGCACGAGGAAGCTTCCTGGGAACCCTTTCTGTAACAGCAACAGTTCAGACTCCTTTCCAGACACTCCGCCATGGTACCATCTACAGGGGAGGAGAGGGGAGGAGAGGGGAGGAGAGGGGAGGAGAGGGGAGGGGAGGGGAGGGGAGGGGAGGGGAGGAGAGAGGGGAAGAGAGGGGAGGAGCAGGGAGGAGAGGAGGAAGGGAAGGGGAGGGGAGGGGAGGGGGAGGAGAGGAGGGGAGGGGAGGGGAGGGGAGGAGGGGAAGAGAGGGGAGCAAAGGAGAGGATAAAAGGGGAGAACACAGCAGGAAATTTGAAGGGTAGGAGCGGTGCATGTGTCCGCATTTGCAGTATGTACCTTTCCAGGGTGACCTGTTCAGTATACACGGGCTGTAAGAGGTTGATGACTTCTCCGTTGGTCTCCTTCAAGGTACCCTGGTTCTCTGTGTAGTACTGAATCAGCTCCGCCAGGGTTGCAAAGGTCTCCCCACCGTACAGGTCATAAAATTCATCAGTGCTTTGTATGCGAATGTGTATAATTTCACTCTCTCGTCTGTGGAGATGGGAATGGGAGTGGGAAGGGATGAGAAGTCAGGAATGAGGTAAAGAGAGGGATTAATAGGCCTGGGATTATAACCAACACTACTCTACTTGAAAATAGTTTGAACAAACAGTGGAACCTCCCTATAACGAACACTCTGAATACAGGAGACCTCTCTAATGAGGACACTGTCTACAGTCCCAATCACACAGAGCTGTGTACAAATCTACCTCTGAATTAGGGACACCTCTCTATAGAGGACAGCCAGCTGTGTCCCAATGGTGTCCCAAAGGTGTCCACTATAGAGAGGCCCCACGTACTTCATTCTTACATGGACACTTAGGCCCCTTTCACATGGACACTCTGAACCAGTTTAGGGCGTTCACATGAGCGACTTGGCTGGTTCTGAAGCCGGTTTATATTGCTTTAACCCGGTTTCAGACCCGAGTCGAGAACCCACTACGCTGCTGTATCTGACACCGGTGTAGAGGTGTGGACCTGAATTTGAGGTGCACAAATATGGCAGAACATGGAAAGTTTTGCTTGAAACATGGAGCCAGGACCACACCCAGAAGCAGCTGAGAGCAGCCGTGCAGAACAATGCTGTGTTCGGAAAGATCGCCAAGGTTCTGGCGAAGCAGGGGTACTACCGAACGATGCAGCAATGTCGTGCGAAGATTAAAGCTGGCCTCATGCAATGCTCTTCTTCTTCTGGAACGTCTGTTTTGTCGCAGCTAGGGCCAAACTAACCCAAAATACACGAATATCCAGACCGCTGTAACAGACACTGCCATCTTTGCCTTATTAAGTCAGGTTATGAATGACGTCACTGGCATCATTAACCACGAAAGCCAAATCACCCTTGTGAACGTAACCGGAGTCAGAGCACGCGAACTGGTTTCGTATCCGGATTTAAACCACTTTACTGTGCGCATGTTAAAAGGGGGAAAGTGAAGTGGTCACCATGACAATTCCAGCCTTGTTTACAGATACGTATAATATATCTACTGCACACCGTGTATGAATTTACATAATAATGGTCACCAAAATGAAGTCATATCAAAAACTAAAAATGAAAACACTATAGGGATGCCTTTGAGGTCACACAAAGTAGCAGCTGTCGTGTTGTGTTTCAGTTGATTTCCTTTCACAAATTGGTAAGGCTTTGTAGAAATCATAACAAACTCCACCATTATCACAGACTCCAATCACACAAAGAAGATCAGCTGTCAGATTCATTAGCCTGAATGGTGTAGAGTCCCAACTTGTCTTATGGGCTACCAAATTCAAAAGGGAGAGTGCCTGCTCACTTAAAGGTGGCATCCCATTGAAGCCAGCTAGCACTTCAACGCTAACAGGTAATACGGAAATGTCCCAAAGTAAGTCACACAAACGACCAATGGTTTTCACTCCACACAAGAGCTTAGGTATGTGCATACGTACATCCCCAAAACCAAGCACACATTCTGTACATACATACATACACTTCAGCCAATACATTGTATACATATGTACATACATCATTGCATCACCCTATAATACACCCTTGTCATCCCACAATGATGAAGGCACACCCTGTCATCCCACAATGATGAAGGCACACCCTGTCATCCCACAATGATGAAGGCACACCCTGTCATCCCACAATGATGAAGGCAGGCTGCAGCATTGCCTACGTATATTTGAGCGAAACATCATTAGATAAAGCACGGCCAACCCAGCTGCTAGTCACATAGGCATTTATCACATTTCATTCCTCCTGTCTGCTCTGCTGCATGCCCCGCTTCCCCTAAACACTGTACCATGATGAATGATGTGGTAGGAAGTGCTGGGTATGGCAACTAGCCAATAGCCTTCCGCTTGTGACACTGCTATTGTGCAACAGTAGTGACATACAAGAATTGGGGTTGGACATGGGACTGGTATGTTACCATGATGATGGGAAAGCAGCAACAGTGATTGGTGGGAGGGGCTGAGTTCCACATAAGTGACAAGCAGAGACAAAGCAGAGTGGATAGTATAGGCTTGAGAGAAAGAGAAAGGAGGATGATTTTTGGGCTGCCAGTCCCATGTCCACGCTTCCTACCACATCATTCATCATGGTGCTGTGTAGTAGAAGTGATCATCCAACAAAAGAGGAGTTTGAATAAAGTAACCCACATACACACAAACACAAACAGACAGCCATGAATACGTACGTACATGCACACATACCATATAGCCGCACGCACGCACACACGCACACATGCACACACACATGCACGCATGCACACACACATGCACGCATGCACACACACATGCACACATGCACACACACATGCACGCATGCACACACACATGCACGCATGCACACACACGTGAGAGAATGTAAGAAATATTACAAACAGAGTGTGAAGTCTTGGACAATTTATCTTGACTTTAGAAGTAGCAAGTACTATGGGAAGCCAAAGACAGCACTTTAAACTGGCTGGTCCATTACTAACGATGTGAAGTACGAAATAAGCATCAGGTCAAGCATGTGGCATGCAATTTGGTACAAAATCTACAAAACTTGCTCTGGTCTGAGTCATCCTAGGCTCACAGCTGAAACCATAGCAAGAGCCTTAGAGATAAATTGCAGACCATTCTGTAACAGGCTAATTACATGTGTAAGTTCATCACTTACATTTGAGCTGTGTGAGAACAAGCGTGTTCACTTGAAGGCCTATGGGGAGTGTATGCTCAAGCTTGCTGTGGTACAGTGACTGTCGTGGCAGTCCATGCTAGGTGCATTACACACGCACCAATCCAAAGAGCGCTTACAGCACACTCGACCCGTCCAATGACCTTCACATCATAACCAGGGGCGTTGCTGAAGGCGTGGGCTGGGGCATTAGGCTTAGACCTATGTAACCTACAGCTCCTGTGGTATTTTGCCTTATGGGTAGCCTTAAAAAGACAATACAATATGGTATACCTTGAAGGTGGTAGCTACAGCTAGCACACACTGCAAGGTGGCCCCCTTCCTTACCTCACAGACAGCGTAAAGTCTCCCGGGCACTGGGTGCTCGGCCGAACCAGAAAACTGCCGCGCTTTCCCTTCGTGCGGAGAAGATCCTCTGCGTCTTTCCCCGTCAAATTCGGGTGAAACCATCTTGGAAAGAAAGGCAGTACCAGTACAGACTTGACACACACATCACAGCAAGCCTTATCTTCGGGAGTAACTAAAAGAGATGCGCAGCTATGTCAGCCTACCTACCTTCGTGTGAACTCCTCCGGTAGGTCTGCCATTGTTCGGCATGCAAGGGAGGGTAGCTGGAATACTCCGTTTACTTCCGCATACTTTGGATTACCATATAAAGGCAACTATTCAGGGCGGGTACTATTATCTGACTTTGTACACCTGCGCACCGTATTCTCACAAACGGTCCGTAACTGCATGGGCTGGGCCTAGTACTTCATGTACCGGTTTATGTTTTACCATTACTATGTTACACAGTATTACATTTGTCTGGGTAATTTACTAAAGTGTTAACGGTCATTTTAGTATTAGGGTTAGGGGGTAGGGTTGGCATATTGGGGCGCCGAACTGGCGCCCCTATATTAGGTTTTTGTGTGGCTTCATGTTCGTATAATTATGTATTAGTTACACTGAAGCGCCAGGTATAACTGATATAATACACGTCGCCGGCTGTAAAATGTAGCAGCGTCAGAATAGGAAAATGGCGCCGTCGTCGCGGAACCACACCTTTGTTGTGATAGGCCTGTCCACGCTAACAAATTTAACGAACGAAAGTAGTGTCCATCGCAACTAGCTCTGAGAAGACGACGACTGAGGTTCGTTGCTTTTGCCTGGAGCGTTTTCGTCGACGGATTAGGTCTGCAGCAGTGCCAATTTATTGACCCCCACATTGTTATCTTCACACCTTCCATATTTGGGCGTGATATAAGTAATAATTATAACATGGATGCGAGGGCGCTGGCTTATTTATTGCACGAGGGCGCGAAGCGCCCGAGGGCTATAAATGAGCTAAGCGCCTGAGCGTCCATGTTATAACTGGCTTGTTGCAATTTTAACGATTTGTAGCAGAGATGTTTCTCTCGCTATCGAACGAAATAGACTAACGTTTCCAGCGATACTAGTTAGGACCCTATTCTGTCCGAAAGGTACCGATATGGCTATGCACGCAGCGAATACAATGGAGGCCGTCCCCCGGTTTAAAGCCGTGGAAAGCGCGCGGTCTAATTATTCATCCCTCTGATGAATTAGACTGCGCGCTTGACGACGACTTTGAGCAGATGTCGAAACGCTACACGCCGAAGAACACAGAAGGAGAGCACAAAAGACGTTTTGGGAGTGGATGAAGGTGAAAGAGCGCTGCCTGGCTTTCTGCAAAGACTGAAGAGCCATGTTTGAAGCAGTAAAATCATTTAGATACTTTCCTAATCGTATACATCAATTGTTTTCAGCTTACATTAGTGTTTATGCAAGGTGCTAATTTTATTCTTCGTGATGAGTTTGTAGGTACTTCCAGCTGCAGCTTATGAGAAAGTAAACAAAGAATCTGAAGTAGACAAAACTGTTTGTACACATCTGGAAGATGATTGGTCTAATCCATATTGTTATTGGTTCATTTCATGTTTGTTATGTCTACAGGGGGGCTCTTAGAAGGCTAATGCACACCGAAGTGTGCATTGGACTTGATATTGCACACTTTCCGTCTTTGATGTATGGCTATATGCTAGCAAGTAGTTCGAGTTTGGGGTGCCCCATTGGCGCCCCATGAGTTTTTTAACTCGAAATATTTGTTTTATATTTCGTGATCGGTACATGAAGTAACGGCCTCGGCTGGACATGACGTTGATACAAATCTGAAGCACATATACACGCATTCTCATTCTTAGCTCGTTACTCACTAGGCTGTACACACCAAAAAACATTGCATTGAAAGCCACATTCTTAAATGAGCACAAGAAAATATGTGTAAGTTCATTGATCGGGTGGGGCAGACGCCTGGGCTGGCTGTGGGTCGCCTGGATGACTACCGTTTGGCTGCAGAGGTGAAGAGCAACAGCAGAGGAACTCACACAAGGACACAGCTGCTTGGGTTACTTGGATTGCTTTCAACTTATGCAAAGAAGACAGACACATACACTCCATCCTTGAGTAAAACTGCATGACATATCGTCAGAGTGACACACAGTGCACATGCACACACTCGCACACATGCACACACCCACCCACACACCCACCCACACCCACCCACACCCACAACCACACCCACACACACACACACACCCACACCCACACACACCCACACACACCCACACACACACACACACACACACACACACAGACATACACATAAACAGACGCACATGCATGCACACACACACACCTGGTCTCTCGTCACAAAATCAAGGTTTGTGTACAAGTGTTCTGGTTCATCCGATTTTCCTGTAGCTTTGGATGAGCCGACTGGAGGATAGGAACTATTGCCGTAGTTCTCGCCCTAAGGGAAGGCAGGAGGGGGAAGGAGTGTCAACAGCAAACAATTCCCAGTTGTTGGAAACGTATGTAACACTCTACCTTGCCTGTCCTTTCATGTTCACAGTACACTGCACAACAACCCGCACCTCACTCCTTCCTACTCATGTACATCTTCACCCCATCACAAAGCACAACCCCCAAACAGCACACACCCTCACTCTACCCCCGACACAGCACAATACACTCTCACTCCAACTCCCATACATCACAACACAACATCTTCACCCCCACTCACCACTCTGCTTCGGACTTGCAAAGTTTGGATGTGTGTTGAGATGGCAAGATAGATGAACTTGTACTGAGGCTATGATGGATAACACACACACACACAGTTGAATGGGAGGAGGAGGGGTAGGAGGAAGAGGAGGAGGAGGAGGAGGGGGGAGGAGGAGGAGGGGGGAGGAGGAGGATGAGGAGGGGAGGAGGAGGATGAGGAGGAGGAGGAAGATGAGGAGGGGGAGGATGAGGATGAGGATGAGGAGGATGAGGATGAGGAGGGGGAGGAGGAGGACACCTGCCAACCCTCACAACCGGGGGGGGGTTGCATTCTCACAGGGCTACTCATCCACAGTGTAAAGGATTGCTCAGGAATTCACATGTGCATGAAATACGTACCAAGGAGGGTCTTCTCAAACGTATCAGGTATCAGGTGTCAGGCATACATAATACATGAACTACATTGTTATTGGATCTTTCTAATGAAATTAAGGTGGTAGGGAAGGCTCAAAGCTTCCTTTAGGGTACATTACTTTTGACTATGTAACTCTTAAACCATACAACCATTCATATTCAATATTGCAAATATGATCATCAAGTAAATTTCCCATAATCTGGTGCTAGTCATTGATTGATAGGCACTTCCGTTCCGGAGATAATCTAATTGGAAGTCAAAACTTTTCACTTCAGCTAAAGTCTACCAGCTTCAAGGAAATTCTATCTAGTTCTGACCTGGATGGCTGGAAGGGACCAAACCTGGGATATGCAACCTACAGGAAAGCGTGCACAAACCTATGGCAGCGATTATTCATTTTTCTTTTTGTTGCAGAGTTATTCCCATTGACTCGCAAAGCAACGAATTTTGCGTTAACTTCCACGCCATTACGATTTTCTACAATCGCTGCCATATGTTTTTGCACAAGACTATGTGCTATCGAAAATGGGAAAACGCGTCTGGATCGACTGCAACGCGCCAGACTAGATAGGCCAGCAACACCTTGTCCTACACAGGAACATGCTAATGCAAGCGCCCTTACAAACTTTGCGCCTATTAGCTCAACACTAAGAAGTACATATATTATACCTCCTTAATACCTTTTCAAGCTTTCCAATGTGCGCACTCACCAACGCAAAGCCAAAAATCCGACTCGGCGACGGTTGAGCCAATTTACTGTGGTTTTCACACCTCACTTCATACCTTTCCGTGTTATCTTGTGACGTACTGAATGTTTATATTCCTGCTACAGCTGATCGTTACGGTTCAGGTCTAACAGGCGTATCGCAACTTCCTTACCGCTAGCCTTCGAAAGTTGGGAAACGCCTGCTGCGCGATGCCTAAACTAAAGGATTCGAAGCGACGAAGCCACCTTGCGGGCATAAGCTCAGGAGGGGACCCTGCCCGAGGCGTAGGGTTATCCAGCAGACAGTCCGAGGACTTCGCGATCCCGACAGACTGGACCACTGAGGAAAGGCGAGTTGGTTCTGAAGTTCGTATAAGATATCGCTCTCCCACTGGATGATACTTCGCGAGCAGGACGGCCGTTCAGGACTTTCTCGCTTGCCCTAGCGACGCTGATGCTCCGTATAGATCGTCAATGGACGAATCCGGATCAGAATATTTTCCAACACCAAGAAAAGGGCGAAGACTGGAAGCCATACTCTGTCTTCAGTAGGGCGACCAGTCCTTGTGGCGCGCTCTTGAAACTGGAAGCACGGACGCCATTTACCTGCGCTAACATTTACACTGTACGAGCAGTGCGGAACAGGTGCTTATCCATTTTCCACGAACTTCACGTTTAGAAGCGTAAGGGCTTCCTCTAACGTCAAGTTGGCCACGGCCATACCTTTTGCCAGAGCAGCAATTACAATTTGGACCATCAATTAATCAGTTGTACTTGGAACTTCACACGAATTTTAAGTTTTTCTTTTCTCTCATAAGTCATGCAGTCATGTAGTGTCTGCGTTAAAACTTCGGATACATCAATGAGAGCCACAACCAAACATCTGTACCAAATATTGTGCAAATTTGATTTCGTCGCTTGAGCCTTCCCTACCACCTTAAGAGCATCGTAAGTGTTCTATAAAGAGCTTCTACACAGTGTGTGTGTGTGTGTGTGTGTGTGTGTGTGTGTGTGTGTGTGTGTGTGTGTGTGTGTGTGTGTGTGTGTGTGTGTGTGTGACTCCACAGTGTGGAATGAGCACTGTTGCGAGGATTGCTGCTGCTCACCTCAGTTTGAACCATTCCAGAGCGCTGTTCCCTAACACTGAGAATGGACTTCGGAATATCAATCTCGCAATCCACACCTGTATGGCAGACACACACACGCACATACACCACAGGCCAGATAGTCTGGCTAGCTAGACCAACATGTCTAAGTGGGATGGTGTAGCTGGCCAGAAGGCCACTTTCATTAGTTGTGAAGTCTTGAGGTTTCTGGAAACCACGTTATGTGAAAATAGTCATTGATGCCACGCTAGCTGTTAGATGGAACGTGTTCAACCATGTGTGAGAAGACTCACAGCTTTCACACACAAGACATAATGCACGCACATTAGCAGTTTGCCACTCTCGTTTGCTGTTTTGTGTTCCCTGAAGGTTAACTACAACTGTATGCTTCACTGACATACTTGTACGTAAACATGCATGCATGCACAAACACGGTACAAGCATATCCAATGTTGTATGCACCTTCACGGACAATCTTGTTCAAGAGCAGGTCCACGATGATGAAGGTACCTGTTCTGCCAATCCCCGCACTACAGCGGAAGCAAGTAAAATGGACAAACAGCTTAGAATTGGCAGGTACGTACCAGCATGCTAAACGCACCTACGCGCACTGCAACTTGCACACAATACAGGCAAACAACAGAGATGCATACACACTACGTACACACCCATGTGCACCCACACAGACAACCACACACCACACAACCACACACATACACAGTTTACATACGCACGCATGCATGCACGCACGGACACACGCACGCATGCACACACACCTGCAGTGCACCACGACTGGTCCTGGAGACAACTCCAACTCCTTGAGCTGCTTCTGCTGTTGGTTGACGTCGTCGAGGTAGGCCAACACCTCCGCGGGGTCCTGGGGGACTCCGTGGTCTGGCCACACCGTGAAGTGGAAGTGGTAGATAGTGCGAGGCTCCTCCTGTAGCAAACGAAGAAGGGCATACAAAATATAATTATAATAAGACTACTATTATAATATCAGTGATACAGTATAAAAAAGGGGCTACATTAATTAGAACAATAAAAGTACATATCAACAAAAAACAAAGTATGTACAGAATTATATTATGTACTACTACTAATAAATAATGGACTGTTCAGCAACCCCTTTTACAGTAATCTAGAGAAATTGTGCAGCATGAAAATCTTGTGACAAATAGGAGCAGTGCTTTGTACACGGGCACTTAATGGAACTAAAACTAACACTGTGTAAGAAACAAGTAGAGACTGTCTCTCAAACCACTCCCATCTTCTTGCCCCTCCTACCCTAGCCCCACCCCTCAGAGCACTCACCAGTTCATCATAACCTTCCTCCACCCCATCCTCTCCTTCAAACACCTCGGGTACTGCCTTCTGAATCAGCAGCTCTCTGAGAATGTAATGTGGCTTCTTTTCCTCACTCACAGTCACCACCACAAAGGGACCAAACTCCATCTCCTTCTGCACCTCTGGCCAGTACCGTTGACACTTCATCTGTAACACGACCACCAGTAGACCCACTAACACCACAGGAGAGGCCCTCAATCTACCAACACATCATGCTCAAAATCACACACACTCTTCCCTAGCCCAGATCCCAAGCCCTGTGTTGCTATTATTGCATAACCCTGGGCTGATATTGCACACCCATAGGTGAATATTGCACAATTACGCATGAATGCATTTAAAAGTTGCAACATAGCGGATAGGGTCAGTTACTCACACCCACTTTTCCAGTATCCAGCGACACAGAAACATTCCCTCACAATTAGTGGTTAGCCTCCACCCACTCACTGGTCTTAGGAAGTCACTTATCAATTACTTAATAAATCAGAGACTGGGCTATATACGTAAATTGCACTTACGCACCCTTCCTCTCTCAATCTCATTGGTCGTCATGACGATTACACGACTGTTTTCCTGCCAGACCATCCTCCAAAAGTCGTTGACGGTGTCAGGAACGCAGCCCTGAGTTGCAATGTACTTGACTACACCACAGTCGTCCTGAGATCAGAATCAGAAATGTGAGTGAGGACAATGCCAATAGGTATGTACATATGTACCAAAGGAGAGGCCCTCAATATATAACCAGTGAAACATTAAGCTCAACATCACACACCCTCTGCACTAGCCCACGTCCCAGGCCCTGCACTCTGTGTTGCTATCATTGCACAACCTTGGGCTGATATTGCACAACCCTGGGCTGATAGTGCACACCCATGGGTGGCTATTGCACAATGTACGTACAAATCCTGTACAGAGAGTGTAAGTGCCTGCCCACACGTGGAAGATAGCGCTAGGTGGCTCCCTCAGGGTTCAAAGCACTGCATAACAATCTATTTTCACAGTATGGACATTAGAGGTGCTAATGTGTATGAAGGACAGAGTCTCTAGCAGTGTTTGAAGAGTTAAGGGAACAAGTGAAAGGTAACACAGGCAAGCCCATATACACGTATATCAAAGCAAACCTGACTAATTTGATCATAGTGGAACCTCCCAGACACACTGTCTCCCAGACACACTGTCTAGACAAGTGTCTGCACTGGAGAGGTCCAATGCACAGGGATGGTCAGGTGACCCCCAGGTAAGCTTGGCCAATCTTCAAGACTAGCTCATCACTTGTCTGGCCATGTATGTATGCACATAATGCGCTGCTGAGAGTCTTTGATGAGTGTGGAGGAGACCATATGTTGAAGACTATACACAGACTCCACTGAGTGTGGTATTAATCAACAGTACACCTTACCAGTACACCTACATACGTACATGCGTATGTACACACATACAGTGTACGTACAGCTGTATCCTTTTAGAGCAATCCCGGTTTGGCTCACCGTGATGTAGTTGGCGTTGATGTAGTCTGACCCCGGGACAGAAGGGTGCGCGTCTTTCAGAGTAACTCTGGTGTGGTCAACTGGAGAGGAAGCGAGGGAGAGGGGAGGGTGTGAGTGTGAGAGTAGAGGGCGAGTGTGAGAGTGGAGGGTGTGTGTGAGTGGAGGGTGTGAATGTGAGGAGAGGGTGTGAGGGTGAGAGTGGAGGGTGTGACTGACAGTGGAGGATATGACTATGAGGAGAGGGTGTGACTGCGAGGAAGAGGGTGTGACTGTGAGTGGAAGGTGTGACTGTGAGGAGAGGGTGTGAGCTAGGGTGAGAGTGGAGGGTGTGACTGAGAGTGGAGGATATGACTGTGAGGAGAGGGTGTGACTGCAAGGAGAGGGTGTGACTGTGAGTGGAAGGTGTGACTGTGAGGAGAGGGTGTGAGGGTGAGAGTGGAGCGTGTGACTGAGAGTGGAGGATATGACTGTGAGGAGAGGGTATGACAGTGAGAGATTACATATGCCCCATCTCAACAGCTCACAAGGCAGAATGTTCTTGTATCTGTTCTTCTTCTTGTTCTCTGGCTTGGCCCCCTCCTTGCGGCTGAACAGACTCTTCTGTTCATGTTGCTGCAGCTGTTCAAACTCCTCCCAAAACCCAGCTTTGCCAAAGTTCTCGGTCGCAACCTTCATCAAATCTGAGATCCTCCCTTGGATGTGGGAGGAGATGACACGGGTGGCGTTGACTGGCTGCTTCAGTCGTACCACGCTCCCCGAGGTCTCAACCATTGGAGCCTGCTTAAAGTGGTCCACAAGGAGGTCTAGGGTCTTGAACTTCCTGCCATCACCGACATCAAACTGGCCGTTCTGCAAGGAGGAAGGGGAGGGGGAGGAGGTGGAGGAGGAGGAGGAAGGGGAGGAGGGGGAGGAGGAGGAGGAGGAGGAGGGGGGGGGGAGAGGAGGAGGGGAAGGGGAGGAGGGGAGGAGGACAAGGAGGAAGAGGAGGAGGAGGACAAGGAGGACGAGGGGGAGAGGAGGAGGAGGACAAGGAGGACGAGGGGGAGAGGAGGAGGAGAGGGAGGCTTGACACAATGCAACATGATCATGCATCCAACAATTGCACAGGTACACATTGTAAGTGTGTGTATACAGTGACGCATACTGCAACATTTTAGGATGACGTTATATTCACACAATGGGGTTACGGGGGGGGGTGTTTCCTAAGGTATTGCTTGTTTCCTAAAATCTTGATTTGTATGCAGTGATGTGGGTCAGGTTGGAACCTCACCACATTGTTGATTTTGATGTGTGTGATATGACTGTCATCCACCCTGCAGACAGAGGATTGTGTCAGTAATGTAACAGGGGTTGTGGGCAACTGCATGTGTGCGTGTGCGTGTGTCACCAGTTTTAAGCAGTACCTCATGCAGAAAATACGCACCCTTAGAACAATTCGTGAATTTGCAAAAACAAAGACATTACCCCCCTGTAACGTCCCTCCCACCTCTCCTCCCACCTCACCCTCCCTCTCCCACCTCCCCTCCCACCTCACCCTCCCTCTCCCCTCCCTCACTTCACGGAAACCACATAGTTCCCTGGGCTGTGGATGGATGCTCTCACAAGGAAACTCCCCGGAGGAGTCTTCTGCAGCAGAGCCTCAGACTCCTTCCCCGACAGTGTGCCATGGTACCATCTGCAGACAAGCAAAAGGATAAGAACCGATGAAACACAACCCAGCCCAAATCGTGACCTTGGTAATGCATTGAAGGTATAAAAGTGCTTCACACCACGCTCGGTGCATCACTGTTGTGAGCTGTTGAGTGGAGTTGAATGGATTGCCAGCTGCTAGCGTTGCCAACAGAAGAACGGGTGGTAACACCCCAAGACGTACATCAGTTGATGTTTCGGCAGTCTTTGACTAGTCCTCAATTAAAAACATTCACAGATATTGTCTTCTTTCAACAAAACATAACCAAACAGGGTTATACGCTTATAATTATATTACATATATATACTTGTTATATCAATCTGACAGCAGCATGTGACAGAGGCTGCACAGCCAGTGTTGGCTTACTGGTCACAAAGGAAATGAAAAGAAAAAAAGGGGAAGAGCAAAAGAGGGCAACAGACAGAAAAAGTACCCAGTTGATGGGGATGCAGGGAATTATAAATGGAAAACTTCCCAAGAAAGTTACAGGCCAAAGGGTTCTGACTCCTCACAAGTTTGTCAGTGAACTGCCACCTTCTTCAGTGCTATTAGCACTGGATGATACACTATTCGCTGTAGCAACTCTCTTTAGGTATGTATGCAGGTATGTAGTGACTTCAGCAAGAAGTCCCAGCAACCCAGGCCATACAGGCAGGGTCCGACACGGTACATGCACACTTTCCCTTTGAGGTTCATTTCCCCAAGTGTCCCACAAGCACATGACAATGGGCACATTAGTGAGAACCCACCACCCACATCAGCATTGGGCACAACAAGTGGGTGAAACACTCTGAAGCACACACACACACACACCGGGGCGGGCATCACCCACAGCTGTTTCAGCATTTCTACGTACTACGTAGTTACACCATGCACTAGTTACACTGTGAGTAATCGTGCAATTCCAGTACTGTAGTACGTAGTTGGGGCTCCCGAAGCATCCAATGGTGTACGTATGCACAGTATACACACATACGTGTAGCATGTGAGAGCCCCTTCTGTTTGAATACTGACGCTTCCTTGCCTTCTAGCTTCCAGTGTGAAAGGATCAATTGGGAGTAGAAAGCTCAAAATAGCTGTGCACTTGTACCACACACTTCCACACAAAGCCACATGAATGCACAGGCACGCATGTACACCCGTACACACACACAGGCACGCATGTACACCCGTACACACACACACTGGTGTTATGTTTATATTCAAACAGTAGAAAGAGACAATGTGCCCTTTCACAGCGTGAGTGAAAGAGGAAAACACAATTTCAGTAAGCAATGACAGCCAGCAAGCAGTAGGAAACAAGGAAACACGGTGACGCCACCAAATGCCATGCAACTCAATGTACACTACTATACGCTTGCAAAGGTTTGAGCGGTTAGGGGCATAAGTGTGTGAATGGGTCAGACAGCTTGACAAGCAGTAGCTAGAGATAAAGTGTGGTCTATTTCACTGACATATCACCTTATTCACTGACTAGCCTCCGTCACTAACAAAGGTGACATCAGTGTCACTAACATCTGAAAATCTGTGAAACGTTTGGCTAGTATGGGCACCAAGCCATGCATCATGACTGGTGCGTCCACTTTTGAGAGTGAGCACAACTTCTAAATACACTCGTACAAACGTATAATTATATGTCTTGAAGAGGCCTGAGTGGCTAGGTAGTTCACACATGCTTAGGATTCGTTCACACTAGCCAGGGTTCACAATAGTTCTTAGACGTTTCGGCAGCTTTCAGCTGCCTTCATCAGTAAAACTTTTACTGATGAAGGCAGCTGAAAGCTGCCGAAACGTCTAAGAACTATTTTGAACCCTGGCTAGTGTGAACGAATCCTAAGCTTATAATTATATGTATAATATGTATATGTAATGTATGTATTGTATGTATGTATGTAATGTATATATGTGTAATGTAATGTATAATTACAGCAAGATTGTAAGTACAGCTTTCAGAGTTAGTGAGGATGCTGGGAATGTATGTATGTACTGGTGTCCCCAGGTCACATGCAAGTCATGTGACTTAGGGGACTCCCCAGTGGAATCAACTCCAATAAGCACTGATATACAGGGGACAAGTGCCTACAACACACATATGACCTTCACACAAACTTGCACACTGCACACATGTACAGGCACAAATCAAGTCAAAGATAGCACACACATGTACAGGCACAAATCAAGTCAAAGATACGTAGCACCTCAGCTACAAAGTGTGAAACAGAATCTCAGTGCCGACTTCAGAGCATACCACCATACACAACAGGTAACAATCATTACCACGATTACGGAGTTTTGTCGCCCCTCTCGTCCCAGTGGGGGCCTTCTTCAGTTCAGTGCACAAAAACACCTTGACTGCTGCCTAGTACATTGTCCCTCGAATGTCAATCAAAATTGTACAGTGGAACCTCTCTATAAAGGGCACTCTGAAGAAGAACACCTCTCTAATGAGAACACTGTCTGCAGTCCCAACCACATACAGCTGTGTACAAATTTACCTCTGAACTGGGGAAACCTCTCTGTATAGAACAGCCAACTGGGTCCCAATGGTGTCCCCTATTTCATTGCTTTTTATAAACACAGGTTTCACTGTAGTCTGAGTTGCATGTGACAATGTCACCATCAAGACATCTACTTGCAGCCTATCAGCCATGCAGCCACCTGTCCCAAGCAAACAGGGTGGGAGGTCCCACAAGTGATCACCCGCATTACTGTAGACATGCCCCAAAGAAATCGACTGTAACCACAACATATATACAGTGGAACCTCTCCACAGAGGACACCATGGGACCCAGCGGCTGTCCTGTATAGAGAGGTGTCCCTAATTCAGAGGTAGATTTGTACACAGCTCTATGTGGTTGGGACAGCAGACACTGTCCTCATTAGAGAGGTGTCGTAACTTGGAGTGTCCTTTATAGAGAGGTTTCACTGTACGTATGCATGCCACATGCACACTAGCATAGTTGAGTGAGGCGCACCTCTCGTTGGTAACCTCCTCTACATACAGAGGGACCTTGAGTGTGATGATCTGTCCGTTAGTCTCCCTAAGGCTGTTCTGGCTGTCCGTGTAGTGTTCCACCAATTCAGCAAGTGTGGCAAATTTCTCCCCGCCGTAGAGGTCAAAGTACTCCTCTGTGCTTTGGATCTTCACATGCGTCACTGCACTCCCGCGTCTGCACAGGAAAAAAGAGAGAGAACACTAATCATCATCATCATCATCATCATCCAAAATGGCTTATCTCCTGGGCAGGAGGTAGCCTAAAGCTTAAGGTACAAATAAGCAGGGAGGGAACACTCTCTCTCTCTCTCTCTCTCTCTCTCTCTCCTTCTTTAGAGCAGCTTCATGCATGACGGAAACTGCCAGGGCTCCATCAGGCACTAATGGGACGTCTTTCCAAGGCAAACCAACCAGTTCCTACTTTGAAGGAATGGAATTTAACCCAGCCCCACTTGCGCTGTCTTCACTGACACAGTAAAGGAATACGGTGCATCCTTAACACGACCAAAGCCAAACAGGAAGGCGGCATACACAGAAAGTCGTTGGGTACCCATGTCTCACCGACCTGGCAGATAAGGTGAAGTCCCCTGGAGTGCTCTGACTAGGGCGGACCAAGAAGGTACCGTCCTGGCCCTTCGAGAGTAGCAGGTCCTCCGCTTCCTTCGCCAACAGGTTAGGGTGGAACCACCTACAGGGGAGGGCCGCGAGGAGAGAGAACGACTCACATCGCTTCACGTTACAGCCCCACACGACGAGGTTCAGGCAATGTGTGCGCACCCATTCCTCACCTTCGGGTGGTGAGTGTTGCCATATCTGTGCGGATGAAGGCGTCGACAGTAGCTAGAACGCTCGCTGAGCGGAAGGCACCTCTACCCAGCTACCGTAAGGTTTAATTGCCGCTGCGCACAGTGTGACGCGCCAGCCCCCCACGGTGCATATAAGAAGCGGAATCGAGAGGTTTCAAACTGGGTTTCGAAACCTCATATATACGTACGTACCCGGATGGGAAAATGGCATCGAAGGAAGTCAGTGTCAGATCGGACATTCTCGCTGGTGTGTTGTGAAGCACTAGTAGATGCACAGCGCGCATTAGTCCACTGTGCTCTAAACAGTCTTGTAGTCATGCCACTGTAGAGACCATGTTAAAAGAGCCTGTCAGTAGATGGGTATAGTGCCGGCTTTCTCCACGCCGATTCTACGGTCTCTGACTTCTATTATGCAACAGCTGGGCATGGATGTTGGACCTCGCGTATACGTACATGTATATATTCCTATGGGAATTGGCACACCTCTACATAAAGAACTCATTCATGAGCATTTTTTCTATACATCCATCGTATGAGCTCTCTATGATGGGCACACTCAGGGAGGTCTTCCCTTACTGTTCCTGCCAACGCGGATGTGGGCACACAGCTTGTGGATCCACGCAGTGTACGGAGGCACAATGACCCCTACGACTTGGTGACACTGGCCCAACAGGTACAGCAGGTATGTACCTACGTTTGCACCTATGTGTCACACTGTTGCTGTTAGATGATGTCATAACAGCTGGCGAGGCTGTAGGAGTGCCAAATGCTGATTGGTCATGAGTGGTGTCCTGTTTCCGTGTGTTGTGTATGTGTTTTTAGTATGTGGAGCTGCGTTTTCTGTATGCTGTACGTACGTTTCGGTATAATGTTGTTTTGCTTTGTGGTGTGTGTGTGCCACACAGGCAGATGACTTTGTGAAGGCAACTGCATCAGGGAAGCTACAAGTGATTGTAGACCAAATAAAGTTTCTTCAACTGCAGGTAGGTCATGTGTAGGGCAGCCACCTGTCCCTACTAGTAGAGTGTGCTAGCCTATATTGTGTAAGGCAGCCAGCCACCTGTCACACAGCTGTATGTGGTCGCAGGTGTTCACAGGCGTTGTTGTATGCACACATGCACACACATGCAGTACCTGGTGCCACATGTTTGTCAACGTGTGTGTCTGGACACCAATTGAATGCTGCTACACTGTGGATTGTAGTGGTTGTATAAGCACATGTACACAACAGATGCTACGGCGTACCTGATATTCTCTGCTCTGCCTCGAATACAGGCCAAGCAGATTTTGGAAGAATCTCGTCAGAGTGCCAACCTCAACCACACAGCATGCAACTTTGTCAAGATCCCCGGACACACATACCACTTGTATGAGCGCAGTGATGGTGTGAAGTACTGGTCCATGTTGTCAAGGGAGGATTGGGGGGGGTCCCCTCCCCACCACCACCTTGGGTCCTACAGGTATGAGCACGATCGTTCCTGGACTCCCGTGGAGAAGATTGAAGACAAGGAGAGAGACTTTGACGCTATTCACCAGATTGCAAAGATGGCAGCAACTGATGGAGCATTTGGGGCCATCGAATTTACAAGGCAGAGTGACCAACAAACACCATATAACTAGCCAATATTCATATCACTTGATTTATATTTATGTACTCCCATAGTAACTATATATAATAATGGTGTTTAGCACTAGTGTTGAGCCACCTCTTTTTAAATTACTAGTCCTTATTGCTAATCTCAATAATAATCACAGAATAATAATTATGTACATACATAAAATTCACAAATACATGCTTATGAAAGTATACTATACGCATGTACACATATACATAGTTCTGAGACAACAGAAAGCAGTTACATACATATAATATAATCATGTAGTAGCATGTACATTCGTGTGTATTAATTAACAAAGAAATGGGAAAATAGACAAGCATGACTCCAAAGTTGTAGATATTGTTTGTATCTTTTCCTTGTCCCCTTGTCCACTGTTTGTACGTATGTATGTGTACACACACACCTCACAATTTGGTGTACTGGTTGGCCTCGGCACTGCCCTCCAGCAGAAGCTTGCCAGGATGGCGCACCAGGTCCACGAGGTACGTCCGGGGGACAGGGCATGCGGGGTTGTCTTCAGCCATGACCACCACCTGGTTCCAGTAGCGGTTGTACTCACCTCGCACCAGCGTGCAGCCCACAGCCAGCTCATCACACAAGACCTGCAGGAGCAGTGTGGCAGTGTGAGTTGGGCCTGCTGTATACGTAAGTATAAGGTAAACAAGGCCTGACCTCCCCCCTATCTCCCTCCCTCCTTCCTCCCCTCCCCCCTCTCTCCTTCCTCCCTCCTCCCCCCTATCTCCCTACCTCCCTCCCTCCTCCCCCCTATCTCCCTACCTCCCTCCTCCCTCCTTCTTCCCCTCCTCCCTCCCTCCTTCCTCCCCTCCCCCCTCCCTCCTTCCTCCCCTCCCTCCCTCCCCTCTCCCACCTTGAAGAGCAGTGCCCTGTGGCGGTATGCTCCCTTCTTCACCAGACCCAGTGGGAGGAGGTTGCTGCGGAGGTCGTGCTGAGACTCAGCCAGAGAGAGCTCGTAGTGGAAGGCGGACATGTTGGACACTGGCCCACCCATGACATCACTCACATACCTGACAGGCAAGGGGAGGCGAGGGGAGATGAGGTGAACGGGGAGTGTTATTTGTATAGAGCTGGTATAGAATTATGTTATGCATTACACACACAGATGTGTACACACTTACATGCACACCCACCCACCCACCTACACACCCACACACCCAAAACACACACACACACACACACCACCTTCCCAGTCTTTCCAACTGCTCTTTGGTAGAAGGACAACCCTGTACTTCATTCCGCACAAATTGGAGGTGTGTCCAGAGCTCGGTATCAGGTGGGACATTGCCCTCCACTTCAGTCGCAGATGAACTACTGTCTACCACCACCACCTTCTCCTCCTTCTCCACCTCCGGCTTTGCCTTCTTGCTACTGCTACAGAGAGAGGAGGAAGGGACAGTGCTTTCTGCTTAAGACATGATGTACCATGGCATAACTTAGGGGACAAATGTACGGAGTGAAGAAAAACAGTTAAGCATGTGGTGGTTTCAATGCTGCCTGCCTGCTGTATGTTACAGCGGATACCCACTATGGTACAGCGGATACCCACTATGGTACAGCGGATACCCACTATGGTACAGCGGATACCCACTATGGTACAGCGGATACCCACTATGGTACAGCGGATACCCACTATGGTACAGCGGATACCCACTATGGTACAGCGGATACCCACTATGGTACAGCGGATACCCACTATGGTACAGCGGATACCCACTATGGTACAGCGGATACCCACTATGGTACAGCGGATACCCACTATGGTACAGCGGATACCCACTATGGTACAGCGGATACCCACTATGGTACAGCGGATACCCACTATGGTACAGCGGATACCCACTATGGTACAGCGGATACCCACTATGGTACAGCGGATACCCACTATGGTACAGCGGATACCCACTATGGTACAGCGGATACCCACTATGGTACAGCGGATACCCACTATGGTACAGCGGATACCTACTATGGTACAGCGGATACCCACTATGGTACAGCGGATACCTACTATGGTACAGTGGATACCCACTATGGTACAGTGGATACCCACTATGGTACAGCGGATACCTACTATGTTACAGCGGATACCTACGTACGCACCCCTTGGCCTCCTTCCCTCCTTTGTCCAACTTGTCTGATCGTGATTTTGTTCGTTTCGTAGTTAACGACGTGCTAGAGACAGAGTCTTCTTCTGTCTTCTTGGTTGATGGTGGCTGGGCTAGGCTGACGTAGAATATGGGCTGGTTCATCTCTAAGGGTCTCTCCGATAGCTCCTTGATTGACAGGAACTTGTCCTCGCTGCCCTTGGCCTAGCACAACCAGAGGAACGAGAGCACATCTTCACACACCCAACCATCTCACCACAGGATACACAGTTCTCAGGTACCAGCTTGTAGGTGGATAAAAGTGATCTTATATATTCATCCACCTTTAAGCTGGTACCAGAGAACTGTGTATCCTACATGCTTGAGCCAGCTAAGAAGCCCCCATTTCAAATGCACCACAGCACAACCCTATCCTTAGACAGCTACCGCCAGTGCCCATAGATATTGATTATTGGTAGAACGCTATCTTCATACACAAAATGTACTGCAATCCCCAGTGCACTTCAACACACAGTACAGACACTCAACTACGTACGTACATAGTCTCTGATACAGAACGCTCACACACATTCGTACAGGTACATTTATGTATATAAGTAGTTACTGTATAATGTATATATCTATGTACACACGTACATATGTGTGTACGTATGTATGTAGTATACAGAGACTCATCATCACTCCACACCTGCCCTGCAGACAGATGCTCGCTCAACCCACCGGTCCCATGTCGTAGAAGCCGTGAGTGAGCACATCGGTGGAGTCCAGTCTTCCTGTCAAGCGATACTTGGCAGAGAGGTTGCTGGAGAGCAGCTGGGCCAGAGCAGCATTGCAGGACACAGAGCCACGAGTTGAGGACCTGCTCAGCTCCTCCAAGACATTCAGAGCACTGCAGAGGGTGGGGAGCATTATCATTCGCAACATGAAGCGGCACCACACTCCCCTCCCCTCTACGTCACACTACACCACACTACACCTCACCACACTACACCACACACCACACTACATCACACTACACCACACTACATCACACACCACACTACACCACACTACACCACACACCACACTATACCACACCTCACACTACATCTCACCACACTTCACCACATTACACCACACACCACAACACACCACACCACAGCACACCACGCCACACCACACCACACCACAGCACACCACACTACGTACATCATACCAGATTACAGTGGAACCTCTCTATAAAGGACACTCCGAATCAAGGACACCTCTCTAATAAGGACACTGTCTGCTGCCCCAACCACACAGAACTGTGCACAAATCTACCTTGGAATTAGGGACACCTCTCTATACAGGACAGTCAGCTAGGTCCCGATGGTGCCCACCGTAGAGAGGTTCCACTGTACACCACACCATACCACACTGCATACTCTGAAGGTGAGGAGCCGTGCACACCAGACATGGTCATCTCACCCCAGCTGGATAGCATCAGTGGCCACCTCATTGTCTCTGGCACAGAGCGCCAGTGTGTCACAGGCACTCCGCTGGACCTCTCTTCGGGCGTGTGACAGGAGTGGGAGGAGCTGGGCCACCCCCCCACACTTGACAAACTGTCCAAGGAAGAAGAACAAGTACATATGTTTTATGCAATAATACAGCAATTGCTATTTATGTTATAATATTGCAGTTGTGTGGTAACCTGATACACAGCAGTGAACTAGATAACAACATATTGCCCAAATAAGGTGCAAATGTACGAAAGTACGTACGTATGTGTGTACTTTGTACATCTTGCACAGTGGTATTAAAATGACTACATTTGCATGTACAGATAGGCACAATGCTTCATATACGTACATATGCAGTAAGTGGTACCTGTCTCCTTGCTTCAGCGTCACAGGCAAGACTGGACAGTGCGTCAGCACAAGCACAGAGAACATCAGTGTCACTGTAGGTACACACATACATACGTACATACATACATGTATGTACATAGGAAGGAGAGAGTGAGGGAGGGAGGGAGGGTAGGAGAGAGGGAGGGAGGGAGTGTAAAGGTGAGTAGGTCACTTAATGAGGTACTGTAGCAAGTCAAGTTTGTATGTTGTGTGTACTCACAGGTGTGTGAGATGGCGTACAAGTTTAGGGATTACATCTGCTTGAAAGCATTGGATCCGAAGAGAAGCTACAACAAACACAACACACAAAGTCTCATTTGTTCATACAGCATGGCTAAACACACGCACACACACGCACATACCATCAATGCTGATGGCAGATACACACTGTGCAGCAAACATAACACAGCCGGCATGTGTCTCCTCAAGCAGTGCAGCCAAGGGCTCCACACCTTCACACTCGGCCACCAAACTGGAGAGGAGGGGGAGGGGCATAGCAGACAACTGCGTACTACTATGTACGGACATCAGGTGAGTGTTACAGTGTGTGTGTGTGTGTGTGTGTGTGTGTGTATCCTTACATGCAGTTGGTGGGTATGTCTGAGATGACACTGGCCAGGGCCTTAGCGCCAGAAGCCCTTGTCTCTGGTTGCTCTCGTGAGAATAGAGCAACCAGTTTGGCTACCCCATCTGTGACGGCAAGGGTGAAAGGGAGCTAAAATGATACCAATCCACTCATCCCATCACGCCTGAATGCAGAGCAGTATGCATCTCTGCGTGGCTCTCAACTCACTGTTGCGTCCCACTCTCTGTCGTGAGCTCATTAGCTTAGCCAGAGCAGCCAGTCCCTCAGCCCCGGCCGCTGCCACTCCCTCGTGCTGCAGACGACAGGGGGAGGGGACAGGCTAACATACTACATACACACATAGGAAGGTAGTGTTTTCAATTTACAATACGTACTTTTCATTTATAATACGTATGTATGAAGTCTGAACTGTTTGAACAGTCCTGAGTGTCCACATGCATACATGCATGTGTATGTGCTTGGTACACACATAGGTAAAAAGTACCATAAAATACGTACAGACTATAGTATAGATTCATGCATAGATTTTATATAAATTAAGTACTAGGTAATATAGTCAGTACAAAGCATACACAAACACTAGACCTCAGGTGGCATGAGATGCAGAGCTGAACATACATATACCATGTATGTACATATACACAAGTCAATACGGCTTCCAACTGCCCACAACAAACGTGTACAATATGTAATATGTGTGCGGGTAGACTGGACCTCATGGTCGAGTAGTTCCAGCAGCACCACCTCCACCTCTTGCTCATGGAGGATCTTGCAGTTCAAGTCTGCACATACATAATATGTACCAGAAATTGAGCAATTGAGTCAATCAAGGCAATGAGAGACATTTCATTCAGACTTATGTACGTATGTGCTGTATGATTCTCTCACTGGTGTGTGTGTGCATCTGTGCGTATGTGTGTGTGTGCGTGAGTGTGTGCGTGTGTGGTTGTGTGTATGTACCAACCATTCCTTGCTGCTACACCTAATGCCATTGCCTGTGGCAGAAAAAAGACATTACATAAGTGAGGCATCTTTACATGCCCATCGTTATAACTACTCCCGACCCATACCACACGCACGCACGCACGCACGCACGCACGCACGCACGCACGCACGCACGCACGCACGCACGCACGCACGCACGCACGCACACACACACACACACACACACACACACACACACACACACACACACACACCACTCACTGCATTTTGCTTCAGCTCAGCCAAGGAGGAGTCCTTGATGTGCTCCAGGAGCTTGTTGAGGCAGCCGGAGCTCTGAAGGGCCTGCATGTTCTCCGTGTCCTCCAAGCACCTTGCCAGGACACTGAGGGCCACCACGTGCAGGTCAGCATAGTCCTGGGACCAGAGGACACACACACATACGTAGGTAAATATGTACGTACGTACATGTGTGTTCGCAAATGTGTAAACTCTGTGCTGCCCACCTTGTTGCCGATGAACTCCACGACCTTCTCCAGTCCGCCCAGCTCTCTGAAGCTGGCCCTGCACTGCGCGTCCAGCATACAGTTGTCCACTGTCCGCAGGCCAAGCTCCTGGATGACTGCGTACTCCGAGGAGAGGAGCTCCAGCATAGCTTGGAGACCTGCAAGGGTGAGGGGTAGTGGATCCAGAGGAGAGAAAAACGAGGAGGAGGATGCAAATCAGATGTGAAATAGCGGACTGCACTTAGCAGGCTACGTAACAAAGCACTGCTTCCCTCTCTCCACATTTACGTACATACATATGTACCCCTATTATGGTGCACCATTACTAAGTACTTGTTTCTTTATCCCTTACAACACATACGTACATACATACGTACATACAATACTTACTTGTCTCCCCTCCCTTCCTCTCCTTTCACGGCATGTACTGGTCTGGTCTCCCTCTCTGCCACTGGGCACTTCAACCACAGAAGGCTAAGCACCCAGTGGCAGGGAGGGTGTAGCGCACCATACACATACACTTGTACACTGCTTCCCTCTCCTCCCCCCTTCCCTCCTCCTTGCTCTCTCTCTCACCCTCTGCTTCCACCAACGCTGTACGACACTGGTAGTGCCTTGTCAGCAACTCGAGAGCCTTGGCACTGTTGCGCTGTGTCTCTGAAGTGGGTGAGTGCAGCATGTGAAGGAGGGGCTGCACAGCACCCCCCTGGTTGAGCTGTATCTTGAGGGAGAAGTCCTCCGCTAGACTGCTGATGGCAAAGGTGGCACGCTCATGGATGACAGCCTCCTCTGTGGGGGGAGGAAGGGGGGAAGGGTTCGTAGAAGGGAGGAAGGAGGAGCCTCACATAGCAGGGATGAGTGAAGAAACACTTAAGGCTGGGTCGGAGAGGGTGAAAGTAGATGAAAGACTTCAAATTGATGCAGAGCTTAGAGTCTCACCCTCTGGTTCGAGGAGCTTGAGCAGAGCAGGCACTCCGTTGAGCCTCCCCACATGCAGGCGGGTCTCAACTTCACGGGGGAGTGTGAAGACAGCATTTATCACACGCATTACATTAGCATATACGTATATATAAATGTATCATATGTATGTACATGCGCAGTTCATATCCATTTCATACACACACTCGTGTTCATTTACGCATACATACGCATGCCACCTCTGTATGTCCCCTAGCCTTGTGTGCCCCTATCCTCTGTGTGTGTGTGTGTGCGCATGTGTGTGTGTGTGTGTGTGTGTGTGTGTGTGTGTGTGTGTGTGTGTGTGTGTGTGTGTGTGTGTGTGTGTGTGTGTGTGTGTGTGTGTGTGTGTGTGTGTGTGTGTGTGTGTGTGTGTGTGCTGTTACAAAATTTCACAGAAGAAAATTTCATGATTTCATTCAGAATCAAAGATTTGCAGTTAAATTTTGCGATTTTGTTCAAAATCAGCCTTGCACCTTTTGGGGGAAAACATTTCACAAAGTGAAACTTTGCAAATTAGGCCAAATTGAGAAAATCGCGAACTATATACCTCGTGAAATTCCCGCTATACTGTACTATTGCACAAGAGAGCAGTGCTGTGGAGCAGACGGTGGGAGCCGGATGCAGAGCTAGTGTCCCGGCTCCTCCCTGCAGCACTCACAGGACGCCAGCCCGGCAGCCAGACACATCACAGCGTGGGCCCTCAGTCCCTTCTCCTGTGCACTGAGCAGCTTCACCAGCCGAGGCAGCAGGTCACAGCCAACCATCTCCTTGATGTTGTTCTCAGCTACAAGGGGTACACTCAGGTCACATACACACATTACATACATACATACATAAGCAGTGTTACCATACACAAGGTACGTAGTACATAGCAATAGTGACGGGCCTCCACACACAACATTACTGATTGTCACATCATGAGACACGGATATGGGAGCAAGAGGGCCTAGAGACTGCTGACTCCTGTGTGTTTGTGTGTGTTTGCTGCAACCACACATCAAGCTCAAGCTCACACTGTTGTATGTACTTCAAGAGCGCCTCGCACGCCTTGGCCTGTACCAGCGGTTCGGGAGAGTCCAACATGAGAACCACCGTTCGGGGGTCCTTGCTAACAATGTCCACCTGGCCAAAGTTCTGAAAGGAGAGGAGCCGCAAACAGAGACTCGTTGAAATGTACAGTGCGCTGAAAACGAGATTAGGGAACAAGCAGTCTCTTTGTGTGTGCGTAAACAGCGATCTCTCCTCACCTCATCCTGAGTGGAGGCAGCTTCTTTCTTTGCCTTCGGCATCGCAAGAGTTTTCTTCCTGCAACGACTGGGCGGTTGCTATAGTAACACCCGCGGTTCATGCATGATCACTACACATTACGCATGTACAGCTGACCTAGCGCAGCATAGATCCGAAGTTTAGACAATCTATAGCAGCTAGCTGTACGTTGTACTCCCAGTACCGGTCACCCCATGAAGTCTGCATGCTTGTTTCTTTTCGTGCAAGTACGAGCTTCAGAGTTAGACACTCGAGCTCTAGCTCTGAAGAGGTCTTCCGTGCAACTTGCAAGTGCAAGGAGGAAAAGGGTGTACATGTCTCATGCACAAACATCGCTAATTAGCTGTGTATATATTTCCATATATTACATGTCCCACTATTATATATTATATAAGACATTATTTAACTATAGAGTGTTGTATGTTGGCAGATGCATATGCATTAAGGCGCCAGTCCATTGTTAAAATCCAATTTAATAATATTGCATATTGCCAAACAAGAAAAAGGCACGTAGATTAATTGTTTGAATGTGTGCTACGTACCTCATGAAGACTGCATGATATGTGTATATATGTCACGCATAGCAAATGTACAGCATCAGAATACGTACGCACATCAGTGCATGCAAGCTGTTGCTCCATTGATATGTGATCTTCAATACAGTACAAATTGCTCATAAAATGTAGTTTGGAAGCTGTCAACACATTGCATGTTCTAATGCATTTCCAAAATGCGCTGTCGTGCTACAAGCATGCACTGCTTCATTATACATTGTATGCACACACACACACTTCCATTAAGAAAATGACTGTGAGGCCTCTTGGCATTCTCCTTCTAGGAGATCATCTGCCTCCTCATCTGGCCCTGTCTGCAGGTAGTGCTCTGAAAAGTTTTCAAAGTCCGTTCCCACAATCGCTAGTGCCCTCCTGCGACGTGAAGGGTTAGGGCTGGTGAGTGTGGGATCAAAGTGACTTACGTCTTATAATAACAGTAATATGGGTGAATTGATCTATAATCATCACCTCACAACATCTAGGGTTCAGTCTACTGAAAGGTGGAGGACAAGTAAAGGAGGAGGTCTTCCCCAAACAGTCAAGCTACCATCCTAGATGTTTTCCCAAATGCAGTCTCATTCATGAGTGAGAGACATACATGGTTTCAGAAGTGATCCAGACTTTTACCTCTCAGGTTCCTTCAGAACCAACCCCTCAAAGCGACTAAAACACATACCAAAGTTTCCTGGAGGGAGGTTCCCCAGACCCCTCTGCCTGTAAGATATGCTGCCTCCTTACCATTGTTCTTCCAAAAACTCGTTATCATCACCTTCCATCACTGACACCTTCACCTCCCATCACTCACACCTTCACCTCCCATCACTCACACCATCACCTCCCATCACTCACACCATCACCTCCCATCACTCACACCATCACCTCACACCACCCCCTACAATCACCTCCCATTACTTACCCCATCACCTCCCACCCCTCACACCATCACCTCACAACACCACACACCTCAGATTCCCTGCTGACTGGGCCCAAGCCCTCGTCTGCTGTGACCTATTCCTCAAGCTCTCCCTGTCCTCCCTCAGCTGCTCCATGCAGTGAATCACACGCTCTTTGAACCGGCTCAACTGCAGCCTCAGGTCATTCTCAAGCACGCCATGATAGGAGACCCGTGAGGCAGCCATGTGCTGCTTCAGCTTCTGGACAACATGGACCTTGAACTGGAGGACAAGGGGAAAGGGAGAGGAAGAGGGAGAGGGGAGGATGGGCTGTGCACATGCAGTGGACTGCATTTAAAGAGCAGACTCCACCTTTCTACTATGCACAGGAATAAGTCCACATACAGTACACCACCAATGAATTAGAAAGAAGTCGAGCGATATCACAGCATGGGAGTACATAGTCAGATACACCTATCCCACACCCCAGTGTCCTCACTCCCACCCAACCCCACCAGTATCCCCACCTGTTCCTTGACGGCCCTCTCCTTTGCACTGTCTGTCCAGGTGAGACGCTCGTAGCCAAAGAGAAGGCCAAATACAGCCCCCACACTAAGGACCACTTCCCATGTCACCAGCTTGGAGATCTGGAATGGGAAATACAGGGAAGACATTGTACTAGGCCTTGACTGTGTGCGCGTACATGTGTGTGTGTGTGTGTGTGTGTGTGTGTGTGTGTGTGTGTGTGTGTGTGTGTGTGTGTGTGTGTGTGTGTGTGTGTGTGTGTGTGTGTGTGTGTGTGTGTGTGTGTACATGTGTGTGTGTGTGTGTACATGTGTGTGTGTGTGTGTGTGTGTGTGTGTGCGTGCGCATGCGTGTGCTTGTGTGTGCTTGTGTGTGTGTGTGTGCGCGCGTGCGTGTGCTTGTGTGTGGGTGTGTCCACTCGCACTAACCAAGTAACCAAACACCAGTGCTCCTCCCAGCAACAGGTACTGATTGCCTGAAATGACATTCAGAAGTTGAAGGCCAGAAGAAGAGCCAACATTGAACTTCTCCTGAAAAGGAGAAAGAACACAGTACAGCAGATAGACTGTCAGGTATTCCCTCACCCCACCCACAATCCTTCACCCTTCCCCCTCCCCCTCCACCCCACTCTTAACCCCCTCCAACCCCCTCACACGTACCAGTAGGGTGGACATTCCCAGAGAGAACCTGAAGTTGAGGTCTGGCACAAAGTCCTCGCACATGTCATCGCACCGCGGGAGGAGGGTCAGCTGTGAGAAACTAGCAGGGCAACACACAAACACGGATACACACACAGTGCTATACATGCTTAACTGCCTTGTAAAGCATGCACAAGTTAGTTGCACTGTTGTCTTACAGCTCAGTCCGTCTGCCTAGCCTAATGGTTACACAACCTAGCCTGATGGTTACACAATCTAGCCTGATGGTTACACAATCTAGCCTGATGGTTACACAATCTAGCCTGGTGGTTACACAGTCAAGCATGATGGTTACACAACCTAGCCTGGCAGTTATGCAACCAACATGACTGCAGCCTGAAGGTTATGCAATCCTACAATGCAAAGACTACCTCACTAAGGTCAAACTCACTCCACTCCAGACACAAGTTCCTTCAGTTCATCTTGAGACAGCTCCAGGATCTGCTGGTATTCACCTACACGCAGGGAGACACGAACACCAAAATCAATCAGGACCAACACACGTAAACAAAGGTGATTCAAAATCCACCAGACCACACCATGCCCACTGCCCCACACTATTTCACGCTCTACATCACACAATACCATCATACCACATCACACTATTCAAACCACACCACACCACACCACTCCACCCCATCCCAGCCCACCCCACCCTCTCTGCCCCACTCCGCACACACCACTCCACACCACCCCACACCACATCCCACACCACCACACTACACACCACACCACACCACCACACTACACCACACCACCCTACACTCCACCCACACTATGCCATTACACAAGTTCCAGAACCCAATACCTGCAATGGCTGCCAAGGCAGTGCTGTGTATGTCTGTCAGTTCCTGTACACACTTCGTGGTCCCACTGCTGAAGACCTGCTCGTCCACTGTGGAGCGCAGAGCTAAGAGGTAGGGCTCCAGGTTGCCAGGGTCAAACACTTTTGAGTAACCATTGGCAACACCCGACAGCTGAAGACTGGTTTCACTGACGGTGGCTGTTATCTATTGCATGTGGGGGAGGAAAAGGGCAAGGGAGGGGAAGGGAGGGGAAGGGGAGAGGGAGGGGAAGGGAGGAGAAGGGGAAAGGAGAGGAAGGGAAGGGAAGGGGAGAGGGAGGGGAAGGGAGGGGAAGGGGAGAGGCAGGGGAAGGGGAGGGGGAGGAAGGAGAAGTACACATGGTATAGGGATGCTATAAGTTGCAAGCAACTGGAGTGCAACAAATGGCACTTCTGTCGGTGGATCCAAATATGAATATCGTTTATCGAAAGATGAATATAATCAGTAATGCTGCAATAATACTCACCACATACAACAAACAATAGTATAAATGCGTATACGACAGACAGTACGGGCTTCCATGAGCCCTTCACCAGTCCCCTTGGTCTCCCTAGTCTCCACTGGTCTACCAGTGGAGACCCCCAGAAACTAGGGGAGACCAGTGGGGACCAGACCAGAGAACTCATGAGGTTATTGGAGACTCCAGGAGAGCAGGGAAGACCAACCAGTACAGTGTAAAATAAAACGTTCATAATGAATATGAAAAGGTGACTTGTGGCTTGTGCTTTTCTCCTCAGTAGATGGAAGAGCAAGGCCAAGGAGCATGCCAGCACTAGAGAAACTAGGACCGCACACACACATCACATGTATGTACCAGTTCACCCACCTTCCTCTCCACCTCCTCTGCTGCTTCTTTTATCTTGCTCAGCAACTTGCCCTCCAGGTCGCGGCTCTTGGATGACAACTCACTCTCCCTCCGCTCTGTCTCCTGCAGCTGGTCACACAACTCGTTGCTAGGATACATAACAGGGGAGAAAATGGCTGTCCAATAACACTCCACCATTTACACTCATGGTAAAGATACTGTCACTGTTCACTGCATCAGTTCAGCTCCAGTCTACCTTAAAGTTACACTGCTCTATATTCGCTTTTCTTCCCCTCTCTCATTCCTCCTGTTCCTCTCTCTCTCTCCTATCCTGCTTCCTTCTACCTCTCTCCCGCTTCTACCTCCTTCCCGCTTCTACCTCTCTCCCGCTTCTACCACCGTCTTGCTTCTCCATCCCTCTCCTTTCCCCTTTCTCTTCCCCCTCCACCACCCTTTCTCCTCTCCTCTCCTCTCTCTCCTCTTTATCTATCTCTATGTCCCTCCACCTCCCTTTACATCATGACGTCAAGTGTCCCCACCTCTGAAACACGCAGTCCTTCTCTGCCTGCTGCATGATCTGGTCCAGCTCCTTCAAGGCCCTCTGCCCCTCCTGGTGGTGCTTCTCAAACTTGGTGTGGATGGCAGAACTGGACAGGCACTCCTATAGCACAGCACACCATGGCATAACAACAACAACAACAACAACAAACACAACATGCCAGCACAACACAGCACAACACCAGACAACAACACAGTAACACAGCACGAGACATTAAACAGCAAATGGTGGAGTATGAAACAGTACATGAAGCAATCTACCCTTAACCTCAAGGAGTAGGTCGGGTAGGGTTACCTCATGGACACCATACACACACACACAGACCAGCAACGCAACTCCCCACTACAGAAGGGCATGGGTCTTCGTAACAAAAAATCAAACAGTGTATTGCAAAGCAAGCGCTCCAAGCAGGTGATGTGTCTCTATTCCTTATATGGTTCACAATATTCTCACGTTACTCAGTCTCCTGTACCTACATCTGAAGTGCAATTGCTAATGCTACAATTGTACCACACCACACCGCATCACGCCATGGTGTTCAGCACATTTCGTCTGCTCACCTTCAGCTTTCTCTCAAAAGTGTCAAACTCCACCAACCTCTGCTGCCAGTTGTTAACCAGAGGAAGACCTACATACAGACACACAGACAGACAGACAGACAGACCAGAAGGTGACTGTCACTCTCAGAGCAATAAGTGACACAAATCATATTTAGACTCGGGGTTGCCATCGCAACAGTGCATGTCACATGACTCCTCCTCCCAGCCCACACCTTCCAGTCCTTTTCCTTTCGCTCTGCTCTCCCTCACGAGAAGGGCTTCTCGAGCCGACACAAAGAAGACACGGTCACGTGCTGTCTTCTCTCCTGCCACCTTCAGTTCCTTGACAAGGAAGTCAGTGTTGAAGCGAACATGCTGCTGTTTGACCTTCTCCACAAACTCCCGTTCAGAGTCTGTCTCAGACATGTCCCAGCGATTGTTGAGGATGAAGACATTCGGCCTTGACAGTCTCTCGCTCACCCGGTGAAAGAAGTTCTTCTCCTACAACCAGCACCACAGGGGAACAGTGGTGGAGTAAGCAGCAAACTGTAGCACACAAACTCACAACTGCAGAGAAGTGTGCTGAAACACAGCCAACCTGGTTTTAACATACAGTGCACGTGACTGTAAAACACATAAATACCAATAATACATATACACACAATATGCTATGTGTGCCAATACTGCTATTATAGTGATGTTCTAGCATTAGACATACCGTATGGCCGGAAATTTTGGCGGGGAATTTATTTTGGCGGATTGGCGGTTTTGAGAGCAATCCGCCAATATTTCATCCGCCAAAATTTCACAGTGTGATGTCATCATTATTGCGAAATCATAGCTTGTGTACTAGGCTGCAGCTATATAGACGCGCCAGTCTAATCGTCGGCATGGAGTTTACCATTGAAAGCTACGTACGGGGACATCGCTTCTCCAAAGAGTTTTGTACATCGAAGGAAAGAGTTGTCTTGTCTGTCAACGCGAGGAAGGCGATCCAAACGACGTCTACACGGTCACTGTAAAGACCGACGGGACGAAAACAGTCCAGAGTAGGCGTAAACGATTCGTTAAGTTTTCAGCTGCATTTAATCATCGATTTCGTCCTAACTGAGCAGAAACTAGATCACGGCCCGGTTAAATTCCCAGCGCGTCGATTAGCCATTTTGCAATGAATATCATTATGGCTACTGTCTCAACCGCCAAAGTAAATTCCGCCAAATGACATATTTTCAGCAATCCGCCAAAATATCTTCCCGCCAAAATTTCCGGCCATACGGTACTATTGTACATATGTATACACATATACGTATTTACATATTGCAACATAAATTCAGTAACAGTAGCATGCTCAGCCATTGTGCACTATTCAGCATTAAGCAATAGAGTCTTAGTCACAAGTACTGTAAGACACGATGATGTACCTATTTGGTGTGTGTGTGCACTCTGTTGGCTCACGGTCTGCATGATGGTTGACTCTGCGTTGGACACGAGCACAAACACGTCAGCATCCAGGCAGTGTTTGCTGATCCACTGGTCCAAGTCAGGGTCCATGTCTATACCAGGACTAGGAGTGGGGCAGGGGGTGGAGCAAGGGTGGGGCAGGGGTGGGGCAGAGAAAGCGGTACACATAATGTGAACTATTGATATACAATGTCAGATGTCAACTTGGCAGTTAAAGTGCTGTGCACACACACACACACACACACACACACACACACACACACACACACACACACACACACACACACACACACACACACACACACACACACACACACACACACACACACACACACACACACACACACACACACACACACACACACACACACACACACACACACACACACACACACACACACACACACACACACACACACACACACACACACACACACACACACACACACACACACACACACACACACACACACACACACACACACACACACACACACACACACACACACACACACACACACACACACACACACACACACACACACACACACATGCACGCACACACACACACGCACGCGCACACACACACACACACACACACACACACACCTGTCCACTAGGACCACATCTTCCTTGAGAAGAGAGCACCTGTCCTGTGGCCAGTAGATGGTGACGAGACTGCTGGAGTCAAGACAGTGCTCTGCACTCAGGCTGTGGGCCAGCTGTTTGATGGACTGGAGGGGAGGGGAGGGGAGGGGAGGGGAGGGGAGGGAGGAGGGGAGGGGGAAGGGAGGGGGAGGGGTGGGGCAAGAGAGGAAGTGATGGTTACTTACTCCACAGAACTACCCACAGACCTACTTGTATACAGCAGAATGCTTGGACAAACCACCAATTGAGTACATTCTTCAAATTCCACTCGCTCTAAACCCTTAACCATTCCACACACAAAACACTCAATCCATACCTACTTCATAAGTAGGAGCTTTATACATAAGAACACACACACACACACACACACACACACATATCTACACACACTTACAACACTCACCTCCACTGCCTGTTTCTCTGCCGACTCAGAGATCTCCAGGTGCCCCTCTCCCTCCCCCGTCCCGGCCACACTACAGAAACAGTTTGTAGTGTGGCCAATGCCCATTGGGAGCACCCTATTCTGGAGAAGTGCGTTTATCACCGTGCTCTTCCCGTTACTCGTTCGACCGAAGAAGACGACCTTCATTTGGTCCCTCGCCAGCATGTCTTTGATGCCCTGCACCTTCACCCCCAACTGCGCCACATTTTGCTGCTTGGCGCTCTTTATATCCTTGAGGAAACCCTCACTCGCGGTCAGATGCTCTGATAGACGCCTGAACGCTTTTGAGATCTTCTCCTTGGCTAGTCCAAACTTTTTCAAGGGTGAGATCCACCTTCCCTCAGTTCCGGAAAGGCGCCTGTCTCCCGGAGAAACGTACTGGCTGCCACCAGAGGCGGGGACGCTGGACTGCTTGTTGAGGGAGGCGCGCCTTTTGACGGCAGTCGTCGTGCGGGAGCGGTCTTGGAAAGCAGACGTAGCGTCGGCCATTTTAGCCATGCGGTCAATTGTTGCGCAACGATATTTAAAATGTCTACTGGCAAAAAAACTCACAACAAGCCAGTTGTACTCACAACTAATAACTCACAACTAATAAATTATGATGCATAATTTTGTAAATTATTTACAAAATTATGAAAAATTAAGTAGTGTATTATATTCATATATGCTTAGCTATATGCAAACACAAGCTACAAACACGCTAGGGTGTCACCCCAATGCACTACTAAAAAATTCTACATTGCCCTTCATATTATACTGCATTCGGTTAGCAATGTATATCTAACTATCTATAGATTATGGTAGGAGATGGAACGGTCATGCACTCTCTGCCTGAAGGAACATGTAGTAGCTAGCTAGAAGCGATCTAGGCCAGGCTGCACCTCCTGCTGCAGTTGGTCCCTAGAGTGGAGTAAAAGGAAACACTTAGGTGAGGATACATAAATTCAACAAATTTTAGCCATGTGGTCAATCCTTGCGCAATGATATATAAAATGTCTACTGGCAAAAACTAAAAAAACTAGGAAAGTGGGGATACATAAATTCAATGTGCACTTTGTAGTTACCAATACCATTCATACTTACCCTTCATGAGTAGCTACCAAGGGTTTCTTGAACATGCACCTGTGTATAGCTAACTAGCTACAGTTGTACTCAAACTTGCAAAGGTGACTAGCTAGCTACATCCTCAACAGATGGGTCACCAGAATGAGACATGTCAATTTGGGTAGTCACATTTGTAAAGTACACTGTCCAGAATGCACGTACCTCTAGATATTGCTAAACTGATTGCTAATGTACACTGAAAACACACACGGGCTTGCAATTAGTGAATTTTGTACTCGTGCAAGAGCAGCAAACTGCGCACACACACAAAAAGTGCACACATGTGAGCGTGCACGCACACATGCACAAAACCTGACTCGCACTAAACTGTCACAACTAGCTTTGGTAGTGACTACCTCAAATGCTCTCAACTGAAGGCAGTACACCTCATTACAGTACAACATATGTGCGTGTGTGTGTCATCCAAGATGTGGCTCACCCATTCCTCAAGTACAATCTGTCACACAGTAATTCCTCACAAGCATCACCCTCCCATCATACCTACCTTCACCCTCACCAATGACCCTTCATTATACTATATCCCTTCATTCATTCTTACTGAGGCGTGGGTGTTTTGTCTACATAGGGTGATCTTAGTGTACATGACAGCTCAAGGAATGATACTCCCAAGTCAGCCCACATGATGTCATGTGATGTACACATGCCTTAAGTCCCCTGAGTAAGAAATTTGTTCTATCACGCATCAAAATAAGGTGTTCGTCATTTAATACCTGCATAAATCCAAAGATTCCAATGCTTCCTGACTATTTACATTTCTTGGTGAAGCCCAGCTTCTACTAGTACTCCATTCTACACTAGGTCATAAGAATGTCACATGACCTGCTACTTCAGGGGCAGCTGCGACTAGTTGTGTCAGAAAATCATCTGGTGGCAAGTGGGCTTAAGACATAGGGGCACAGAGAACGCTGATTTTGAGAGACAAGGAAATCATCTAACTCCTCCATGTGAGTGCTTGTGACATGGTGTAGCTGTGAGGAGTTATAAGGTGCGCAGCTATGACTGATTGAGAGAAAAGTTAGATTCTGAACGTAACTGGGGAACTGATTGATTTACACAAAGCGCTCATATGGATATGCTAGATTGCATGTTTGTGCATGGATCTAAGCTCTCAGGTAGCAATTTGACTGCACCATGATATTTGTCCTGTTTTACTAAGGTTCGTGACATGGTGATCATGTGCAACAGAGATGCTTTTGTTCATAAACTCACGATTGCAGCACAAAGGTAGATGTTTGATTTATGTTTTTTCTCCAGAGCTGATCGGGTGAAGACAACAAAGAAGTAAGCTAGGGAGGTAATATTAGTCACTAAGAAGCCACATTGTTTACATAGTGCATGTCTTACACAGATGTGGCTCACTCTTCACCACTACAGTGCCTATACACCCGGCTTCTTCTCTGTGTGTTCTGCAGCTGCTACCCTGAATGCTTCCCACTTCCTCTCATCCCAGAGGTCCATTCTTTGCATCCATTGGAAAACACTTGGCTCTACTACACCCATGGACCTTGCATTATCAATTTATCATATACACAAGCACACACAATCTATAAAAAAAAATATTTTAGGAATACTGTCCCATATCAACAAGCAAAAATAGATTGAATATTCCATTCATCCCAGCAGAGGTCTCACGCAATTGACACAGATGTTCTTATAAATAGACTTACACCGTGTGTGTGTGTGTACGTGTGTACGTGTGTATGACCTGGCCATGGCAGCAGAAACCAAAGCAGAGTTGCAGGAGATGTTTCAAGTTTTGGAGACGGCATGCAGAAAGTATGGAATGAAAATTAATGAAGAGAAGACAAAGATACTGAGTATTGGAGACAACAAATCAAATCAACATCACATCAAGCTGGGAAGCCGTGCTCTTGAGGAGGTGGAATCTTTTGCATATTTGGGAAGTGAGATTGGACAGAGCTCAAAGATTGACAAAGAAGTGAACATGAGACTGAAGAAAGCATCCACCGTGTACCAGATGTGGAGGAGGTAAGTTTTCAAGAACCATAGTTTGAGCAAGACCACCAAGCTCAAGGTCTTCAGAACATGTGTAATGCCTGTCCTACTCTATGGAGCAGAGACATGGGCAGTCACACAGGATGAGGTGCGGAAAATGAAGACCTTTCACATGCGATGTATTCGGGACATCCTTGGCTTCACACTGTGGGACAGGAGAAGGAATAAAGAACTTCTGAAAGAAGCAAACGAGCAACCAATTGAGGAGCAAATGAAGGAGATGAGACTGAGATGGTTTGGCCATCTTCAGAGGATGCCAGATCACTGGCCCCAGAAGCAGCTTCTGAGGTTCAGACCGAAGGGGAAGAAGAGAAAACCAGGAGGTACCCAGCAGCGCTGGGTGGACCTCATCAGCCATGACCTGCAAGGACTGGATGACTGGCAAAGTGACTGCCAGGACCGCAAGAAGTGGAGACAGCTGATCAGGACTAATCGAGGTTCGGGTGCAGTATGAGTGATTCCGACCCAACGTTCAGAATGAACAAGGAGTAAAGAGAAGAAGAAGAGAAGAAGTGTACGTACGTGTGTGTGTTCCAACCATAGCTTAGCACTCTTTATAATTATATATCCTTGAGGACACCTTCACTCTCGGTCAGCTGCTCTGAAAGACGCCTGAACGCTTTTGAGATCTTCTCTTTGGCCAGTCCAAACTTCTTCAAGGGTGAGATCCACCTTCCCTCAGTCCCGGAAAGGCGCCTGTCTCCCGGCGAAAAGTACTGGCTAATAACGCTAGAGGTGGGGACGCTGCACGGACTGCTTGTTGAGCTAGGGAGGCACGCCTTTTGACGGCAGTCGCCGTGCGGGAGCGGTTTTGGACAGCAGACGTAGCGTCGGCCCCATTTTAGCCATGCGGTCAATTCGTGCGTTATGTACCCTACAAAAATGATATAATAATTATAATAATTATAATACAGAATGTATAATTATAATATTATACTGACAAAACTCCTCAAAAGCTAATTAACAAAATACTGAAAAATGTAGTAGTGCATCATATTCATATATGCTTATATGCAAACACTACAATTACGACAATAGGGTGTCATCCCCATGCAGTAGTGACAAATTCCATATGGTCCTTCATAGTATACTTGCATTCCTGGTTATAGCTACGTATATCCATCTATATAATTATATATTATGGTACGAGATGGAACTGTCATGCACTCTCTGCCTGAAGGAACATGCTGTAGAAGCGATCTAGGCCTGGCTGCACCTCCTGCTGCAGTTGTTCCCTAGAGTGGAGTAAAAGGAAACACTTAGGTGAGGATACATAAATTCAACGTGCACTTCAGTGTCAGCTGCACCTACTGTAGCTACCAGTACCATTCATAGTGTCAGCTGCCAGTACTATTCATGCATACCTACGTACCATTGGCTACCAAAGTCACAACCACATTACACTCACCCACATGCGTAACCAGGAAAATCTAACAAACCACACAGTTCACCCTAATTCAAAGCTGAGTAAATACTATTTGTATGTGGCTGAAGGAGAGGGGACAAATCCATACAGTGCTTTGATCCCCATGAAAATTTGTTCATATAAGTGTAGTGTGCAGATTGGCATAATGTCTGGTGACTATCTATGTATACACTGCCAATTCCTCCCAAAGATGGCTACTTGCAAACTCACTGAAATTTGGTAGATTTGCTTAGCTGTGCATTGTGAGCAGCAATTCTCTGTTGCAAATCTTCTACTTCATCTTTGAGAACCTTCTTCCTGTCAGCTATGGCTGCACTGAAGCATTTAATCTGAGCTTTCAATAGCTTTTGAAGGCTGTCCAGATACTGACTCTTAATTGTTTGTTTGTTGGCATCCAGTTGATTTTGCAAGTGCAGAAGGATCTGTAAGAGGAAGATAGTTGGAAACAGTCTCTACTAATGGCATCTATTTGCAATATAGATTGTACAGGTCACCTTTCCTTTGACCTGCTCCACAGCTAACTCATTGTCAAATGCCCAGGCTATCAGGTGAAAAAAGCTTAATGCTCTCGATGGAGGAAGAAGTGTATTCACTCCAATCTGCAAAAGATAAGACCATGCATGAAGCAGCACAAGTTGCTGTTGCAAAACTATGTCATATTACTGTGTAAATGTGTGAAGGCAGTATCACACATATTAGTCGTCACCTTCACACATTTAACACACACACATTCCATACAGTCATTCCACAGTATTCCACATTGCACCCTACAATCACTCACAAGATTACGGCATTAAAACAGGGGAGTGTCAAGCTAGTGGTATACAAACACCATTGGAATAAGACTGGACAATATGCAATTTACCACCTTTGATATATGGCTTCATCATGCAACAACATGATTAATTGCAGTACATTTAGATATTAGGAAATGATTATTTGTCACTGCCACAGATGGTAGTGGCCAAATTGGTTGCAACATCTGCACAGAAAAGCCTTTTGCTGTTACGCTGCAATTGAATGTTACATATACATATTAGCAAAACATGTGATATCTTGAAATGCATGATACTTACCCTGGAGGGTACTTCCACTAAGCCATTTACAGTTTCACACACTACAGAATCATCCATAATGACTTCCCACATTGCCTGCCAAAATGAAAAATCACACAAATGATAGTCGATGCACTTCTATTCCATCTACACACCACCAATTAAGCAGTAAAATGTGGAATTTGAGGGTAAATGTACACATTTACTGTATCTAGCCATATGTACCCTGTTATCATGGCAACAGACAGCATCAATGGGGGTAAATCCCATGCAGAGAGAGTAACATCACAACAGAATTTGTGGCATTAAATTAAAACGCAACACTTGCATGAATAGACTATTAGCACAAGGGGTTTGTCCTGCTGCCATATGGCAAAGGCATAAAAATAGTTACGTATAACCCGCTTCTTCACTCAGGGTTCTGGTAAATACAATTCCTCACTTAGAAAAGCTCCATGCAGATGCTATGTGAAGATGAACTTCTTTGGGTAAAAGTACAAAATGCATGACAGTGCATAACACTTACTGACAGTACAAAATGCTGTCTATATACAGCCAAAGTGATAATATAACTCTGTACGTAAGTCCCATTGACGCATATTTGCGTCAAATTATTGCATGCGCCATAGGCCCATTGATGCATATTTGCATCAAACATGGAAGTGGGCACATTGACAGCTCTCACAGCCGCTATATACAACTGGGCAATGGTTTCAAGCTTTCAAAGAAAGCTGAATAGTCCCTTGGCCATATGTCTTGTCTTGATGAAGACTCCGTAAACAGACCCTTATAGGACAGATGAAAAGCCATTAATTAAGAGGTCATCTGGTTGACTACTAGGCTTGAAACAAGGGTTCTACATCGCTGCCCATATTCAGCAGTTCCATGCAACCACTTTTCTTTAGTTTCAATGGCCAAGTTTGCTTGCTGCAAACCTCAAATTCTGACATAACACCACATGTCTTCGCTTTCAACTGCCTAATATGACTTATGACACTCATATCCACTATTTCAACCTGATGAAAGTGTAGACAGTTGCTACTGTTCACGACCATTTTAACAAGTTAACATTGTGTGTGAATTTTATGATGGGTTCTAAGGAGTTACACTTGAAAATGCTTTAACTATGCCTGAGCTTCACTAGCCAATAACTGAAGATTTGAAATGTTTCCACAACTATTCAGTTGTCAGTGGCATGCTACCCAGAGGGGGTCATCCAACATCATGCAAGAACAGCCAGGAGCAGTTACCCACGTGATACCAGCAGCCATCTCTTACACATCTGAGCTGAACGCACTAACTCCTTCAGTGGACATAAAAAGAAAACCAATTCAGCGATCTATTTTATCACTCACGGGTATCCTTGAATGTCTCAGAAGTGTGGAGTAACATGAATGTATGTGTACCCTGACAGTCAAGTGAAGCATATACAACATACTATGTAGTTTCCAATAGCTGGATGAATGACTTACCACAGTCATATTCAGCACTTCTCTTGTAAACCATGTTCTAGTATGATATTCCTTTGTCATGGCAGCGCAACTGGGGTGTTCCAAACTCAAGCTGCAGGACAGATAGATTGTGTGATTGCAGTGGTTTCAGGCACTGCATAGTCAAGATCATGGCTGGCCACAATGTTCATACCTGCCTTGTTCAGCTTGTGCCTGTGGCTCTTCAATGCTAACAATCAACTTTGTGTATACCTCTGCAATTAAAGATTATGTAGGCTAAGATGGGAATGTACACTATACCCAGTGTGGGGCATTAGTGCCAATGGTAGTAATCACAAAGTTACAACACCTAACAAGGTCCATAAGATTGACCAAAGTCCTATACGCTTGCAGCAACCAGTGCACATTGCCTACTCGGTCATCCAGCAATCAATGATGGAGAGCCACAGCTGTCTGGCTCTCCATCTTTGTTTGATTTCAAACTGGTTACCACAAATAGAACTCCGCCTCGGAGTTCTCCTTGGCCTCCCCCCCTAGCGATGTATGCCACCTGACTGTGATACTATAATATATACATTATAGTCATTATAGACACTAAAGATCATTAAAATTTGCTGTTCTTTACTACTTAAATTGCAAACATTTACATCTTCATTTAACTAGACATATATACCTTGAAGCGGTTTTAGCTGTTGAATGACAAACGTCCTCATCTGCTGTTCAAATGGCTGCATCAACTCCTTCATTGCTTTGTCCAAGTGCTCTATCATTGACTTTTGGTAGTCTGACCATTTCTCTTTCTCTTCTCTTTCACGGTACAACTCTACTTTTCCTCGTAGTACCTTCTTGACGCCTTCATAGAATTGTTCAAACTGCAAACAATGTAACTAGCTAGTATATATACTCTCCCATGAATGTCACCCTAGTTACTCACTCTCTTCTTGCCTACATGATACACAAAATAAAAAACCACATTAGCATTGACCTTCATTGGTATGGCTGTACTACTCATGCAGTATTATCACTGTAGCTGTTATCACAATACAAATGCATACAATGTGGTATCTCGATTGATTCGTTGTGCTAGCCAGAACACTGAAACAGTAAGATGTTTCGGCAACCTACGGCTGCCTTCATCAGTGAATAATTGACACTTACAGGCACGCATGTAAAATACTAAATGGCAGTCAGACGATGATGTGGTCACGTGAGGTATAACGTGCGAGTTTAACTAAATACATAACATAACCTAAATAAAACAGAAAAGAAAAGTTGGTGGTGGTGGTGATGAAATAAAAATAACAATAGTACACAACTAGTACAATGTAATAAGTAACTCTGTAATACCAAGTAACTTTGTAAGTTGTGTACTATATTGTTATTTTAATTTTATTTAGGTTAGGCTGTTTCAGTGTTCTGGCTAGCGCAACGAATTGATCAATATGACTCTTCCTAGCCACTCAGGTCTATACCGTAATGTGGTATACATTGCATGGCATTGTGTTAACCACTCGCTAGCTACAGTGCAAAGCATCTGTCTAGTGTTATATGCAACAGTCTTGGGATGGTGAGTACTAAGCTCAGGTTCCCAACATTGTGAATGTGCTGCAGCACATAGTACAGTGGCTGTCATGCAGCAAATTTACAAAGTGGTGGCCTGGCTACGTTAGACTAATCCCAAAGAGTCTGTCCTAATGACATACCACTGAGTCAAATTCGGCCGCTGCACTGTCTACTTTCTTTTGAGATCTTTGCTGAAATGTTCGTTCTGCAGCTTCTATTCGTCCAAGCAAGTCCATCTTTGGCTTTGTGTCTTTGTTTCGTTTGGCTCTGCAAAATGCACATATCAACATGCACACAGAGATGAATAATGTATGATGATAAACCTGCATAACTGGCAACTAAGCAACTTGCATGACTAGGACCATGTGTGAGCACTATTACAACACAATGTACTTGATGGTGTCTATTAAGTGTCCAGAAGTACTTCATTTACATAAATATGTTCTCCAATACAGACATGAGTGATGAGTCTAAACTCCTGCTGCACATTGGAGATAGGTGTCATTTTCACACTGTAACTCACAGGCACACTGTGAGTTAAAACACTGGCATGTAGTTTAGACTATCTGTATAGTACAAAGCACTGCTGCTAAATTTCACATCTACATTTATCATATGGCCAGAAATGTTGGCGGGAAGATATTTTGGTGGTATACTGAAAATATGTCATTTGGCGGAATTTATTTGGCAGGGTTGGAGCCAGGTAACCATAATGATATTCACAATAAAATGGCTACTCAAATGCACTGGGAATTTAACCAGACCATAAGCTATATAGCTTCGGCTGAGTTAGGACGAAATCGATGATGAAATGCAACTGAAAACTTTACAAATCATTGTTACAATCTGGATTGTTTTCACCACATGGGTCTGTACAGCGACCGCATACACGTTGTTTGGATCACCTTCCTCGCATTGACAGGCAAGCCAACTCTTTTCCCACCACCGGTGTACAAAACATTTTGAAGAAGTGATGTCCTCGTACGCAGCTTTCACTGGTTAACTCCATGCTGATGATTAGACTGGCGTGTCTAGCTGCATGAATTATGACTATGATTTTGCAATAATGATGACATCACACTGTGAAGTTTTTTGGTGGATGAAATATTGGCAGATTGCTCTCAAAACTGCCAATCCGCCAAAATAAATTTCCCACCAAAATTTCCAGCCATATACGGTATACACTATAATCAGCTGCAGGCACCCAGGAGCCCACCCCTCAGTCCAGGGAAGTCCAGCATGAGGCTATATAGCCACAAGCAAGAATCTGGCTACAAAGACAGGTCCTACGTATATACGTCTGTAATGGACAAGGAGTACAGAAGAAGTGCTGTAAAACTGCAAGAGATGAATGTCATGTCGCGTAGCTATATGTAGCTATATCCAATTTAATATATATCTCTAAGAATATCGCTATTTTAAGTTCTTGACTTTGACATGCCATGTTTTATGCACAGGGTGCTATCTATGTGGCAGTGTCACCATATTAACTTACAGTGTACTCAGACTGTACAACCCGTAACTATTGACTTGTACTTTATCAGGTGGCACAATACATTGACTTGTACTTCAAGAATATACAATTATATCTTATACAAAATCTCACTAAAGGTAGATGCCCAACCACTCCACTGGCCAATTTTACTCACTTCACCGTGGCAGCATTGCTTAATTTACTTACAAGTCTCCTCGGCACCACCGCTTGAATTCTTCAAGCATTGTAATCAGCTGTCGTACATAGTCTGTGCAGGATTCAAAGTGCCTTCCACACTTGGTCTGAATAGCACTGCCAGATAGAAACTCCTACAATATAATAATTATAATAATTATTACTAAGGTGAAACAGAGTGTGCACAATACAGTCTTTAGACTTGTGGTAATTAAATTAATTATGATGCTCCCAAATTAAGCCAACAAACAAAACCCTAGGGATGATAAAAACCTATACTGCACATGTGGAAAGCACCACACAATGTGACATGAACAAAGCAATACTGAAACTTACATGAAGCATTGCTTCAAACTTCCTAAATTCTGTCCATCTCTCTCGCCAATTCTTCTTCAACGCTCCACCTACACAAACATGTATCAACAGTAAAGGAGTGTTGTATGACTTACAGCATATAAACAGTAACATTTGTGCTACATAACCCATTATGTATGAATAACATTTACACATCAACTCCCGCAACATAATGATATAAATTTGGAGGGGAGGAACAATGCTTCTATATAATATTGTAGATGCTCATAGCTTTGTGGGGTCATTGAAGGAGACTGAAAACTTGAATCCAAATGACATAGCAGATCATATACCACGAGCACACCAGTTAGCTATGTGGGCTCAATGAAGGTGAGGGACATCATACTAGTAAACGATGAGTCGAACATCATTATAATACACACAAGTCAAGTGTGAAGTAGTTCAAGATATGTGTAGAATAGTTTGTGTCTGGTAAAGTAATGGGCTTGATACTGGGAAGGGGTGGAGGCCACCACAATCATCATTGGCTGGTAGGGTTGTTCTTTGGATCTCAATGACTTAGAGTGTCCTCCAGTTCCAATGCTCATGGGCTGTCTTCGGTACTCCTGACTCCCTATATCTAAAGTAATTGAGTACATTAGCATGTACTGCTATTCCATCAATTCTGCTCAGAGTTTACAGTAGGGTATCTGTAGCAGTCCGAACACCTTGCTTCATGTTGGAAGTGTGGAACAAGGCTGGTGAACATTACCCGCCTTACACCCTGTAAAGCCTGATAAACGCCTCACAGCCACAGTATGAGTCATTGTTCGTTAATTTGGCTAATAATACATACGTACGTATACTTTCAGATTGTGCATACAGTTTACACCCTCATGCTGGTGAATGCTCTTCTTTGCCATATTTGGCTTAGTTATGTCAACGCGACAAATTGTGTTGGGTATTATAGTTCTGCAGTTGGAAGTGATTGATCTAGCTTCCAATCACTTATTGAGGTAAATAATATGTGATACCTTTGTTTTGTCATTGTCTATCAATGGTTGAAACACAGTTTGGTTCATCAAGGGTCTATATAACAAACGTGCAATTGCATTTAGGTAACACTATGTTTAGCATACAAAAGTGATTGTGGTGTTGACTGAGAGCTGTTGGACGTGGGGAACTCGTGACCATGGAGAAGTAAAGACTTTGCATGTACACCACAGACCTACCTTCAGTAGACTGTTTGCCTTTCTCCTTATCCTTTTGTACCTGGTAAGCCTCTTTGCCAGATACAAAGAAGGTCCGATCCACAACAGCTTTGGCCTTCAAGCCTTCCTCAACAAACCTACGCACTCTCTCAAGGTGCTGTTCTTTCACTCTCTCAGGATACTCTTTTGTATCATCATCATCACTGTCACTGTCACTGTCACTGTCACTCTCCTCATCTCCACCTGCGACCTGGTCCCAATGGTTGAATAGAATGAACAGATTCTGGCTGAGGTTTGGCAGGTGGCAGTTTACGTGCTCCAACAATCTCTTCACCTGTAGAGTAAGGAAGTAGTAATCAGCACTGTAGATGGGGACACAGCCAGACATGTACATATTCATCAATGATCGCACAGGTATATTTATACATATACGGTACATGTCACAAGTTACTTGAATTTTTCTGCCAAAATCCGTGGTTTGCCCTCACGGAATTCCGTGAATGTTCGCGATCTCGGGATCTCTGCATTGACAGCTTGCTGCCTGATTGCATTGGATAAATGCCCTGGCATCAGACCTATTGGGGTTGGTGAGACACTCAGACGCCTCATCTCCAAGGCTACCCTGCGAGTGACAAGAGACATCATCCAGAGGGCGGCGGGAAATCTGCAACTATGTGCTGGTCAGGAAGCAGTGTGAGGCCTGTATCCATGCAATGAGAGGACTCCTGGAAAGTGAAGGGACTGAAGCTGTTATTCTGGTTGACGCTTCTAACGCGTTCAACTCCCTCAATAGAGAGGCTGCCTTGAGGAATGTCCATATCCTCTGCCCTGTTTTTACTCCGATACTTGTGAACACTTACCGCCAACCCTCTAGACTATTCATTGACGGTGAACACATCTGGTCTCAGGAGGGTACCATGCAGGTTGACTCCCTGGCCATGGTGATGTATGCCATCGGCACGCTTCCACTGATTCACAGGTTACAAGGACCCGTTGCACAGGTCTGGTATGCTGATGATGCTTCTGCTGGAGGCTGTGTCACTGGCTTGCGTAGGTGGTGGGATGTGTTATAGTCAAGTGGTCCACTGTTTGGATATTATCCAAACCCCAGCAAGGCTTGCCTGATCGTGAAGTCTGAACATCTTCGAAACGCAGAAGCACAGTCCCGGGGTACGGGTGTGCAAATAACTACACAAGGGCAGCGGCATCTCGGTGCACAGTGGGTTTCAGAGATCAAATCTCTGTCTGAGACTGCCAGCAGTCAACTGCAGGCAGCGTATGCCACCCTAACATACGGCATTATGAGCAGACAGACCCACTTGATGCGCACTGTCCATGGCATTGACAACCTGTTTCAGCCCTTAGAGGATGAAATCAGGCGCCGTTTCCTGCCGGCTTTGACAGGGAGGGAGGCTCCAAGTGATGCAGAGAGGGAGTTGATTGCCCTTCCAGCACGACAAGGAGGCCTTGGTATACCCATTCCAACAAGGATTGCTAGTTGGCAGTTCACAGGGAGCGTAGAAATGACAGCCCCACTATTCGGTCTCATTGCGCAGCAAAGCCCACAGTTCTCTGCTGTGGCACAGGCGAGGCAGAAGGAGTCCAAGACTGCAGTTCACAGACGCAATCTCTCTAACATCACCAAGGAGGCTGATGCTCTGAAACCAAGGCTCTCAAAAGTCAAACAAATGGCAATGGAGCAAGCCAGCAAAAAGGGTGCCTCATCCTGGCTCACCACCATCCCAATGTTGAGATACAGCTACAATCTGAACAAGCAAGCGTTCAGAGACACCCTCTGCCTTAGATTCGGCTGGACACCCACAAGGTTGCCACAACATTTCTCGTGTGGGCATCCTTTTAGTGTTGACTCAACTGTCCAAAAGGGGCCATGCCTTCAATTTGGCACAACTCTATCCGGGACATCACTGCCGAACTCCTCACCAAAGTGTGCTCAAATGTTGGGATTGAGCCCACACTTCAACCCCTGCATTCAACCGCAGAACCGCTAACACCGAGGATAATGCAAGACTAGACATCAAGGCCGAGAACAGCAGGCGGAGTACTTTCTTTGATGTGAGAGTATTCAATGCCCATGCTCCATCCAACAGCTCCTCCTCAACCACCGCCTGCTACAGAAGACATGAACGTGAAAAGAGAAGGAACTATGAGCCTTTGGTCCTGTCTTCTAGCGGTGGTTGGGGGCCCTCAGTTACTGTGGCCTTCAAGAGACTCGCAAGTCTCATTTCACAGAAGTATGGCCAACCGTACAGTGGCACCCTGTACTACATCAGGTGCCGGGTCACCTTCAGCCTCATTCACTCTGCCGTGGCTTGCCTCAGGGGTCCCAGATCATCCTTTCATGCTCCTGCCGGAGAGATCATCCACTCTGAGGTCCGCCCTCCTGATTGACAGTGCAACTATAATCAATGACAGCATATTTCTGTGGCATCGCTCTGTTTTTACATATACGTATATCTCAGCCTTTTAGTGTAAAAATTTACTTTACTTTACGAATCCTGTATTATATTATTACCTTCTTACTCATGTGTATGTGATGATTGCTTGCTTATTCTACCATCTACAAACGCAGAACGTACCACGTATTCACGTACGTACGATATTCTGTTCTTCCTTCTGCACTGTTACGTTAGTAAACATTGCGGTGAGCCACACTACCTGACGCCTTACTACCGACTCAAGTGGTTTGAAATGTGTTCGGCGTGAAGTCGAAAACATGGCGGCGCTGTACGTAGATACTGAGCTCACGATTAGGAGTCCCAAGAGCGGTAGCTAGCAACTACAAGTGACTAGTAGTAACTAACGTGTAGATGGTGCCAACTTCCGTGAGGAATGTTTCTCTTGCCGTGGATGCCACGCGACCAATCTGCAGAGCGAGCGCGGAAATTAACAGCCTGCCGCGCGGCCATTTGCGGATTCCCGACGCGGCAAGCCTGCAGAAAAATTCAAGTTTCTTGTGACATGTACCGTATATATTTATATACAGATATAGGTACTAAGCATTGCGAGGTGGTCACATATATCCAATATAGACTTTTGGGGAAAAATGGCGTCATTTCGAGAAGCATTTTCTGACAAAGGTTTGTCTGTTGCGAGCTCACCATACTACGGTAGGTAGGTCTATAGCCTCTATATACGAACTCAGCGACATATTTACCTCAGGTCGTATATATTGGATATGGACCTCACTACCGGCTTTATATACTATATACTATGGTGAGTGTGCCCAGTTTTTAGATTATTGATACCCTTGTTTTTTGGTTGCTGTGGCAAGGGAGATGAATAATGTCTGCAGGATCAGGAAATTCATGGCTTTCATCATCATTTTCTTTGGTTCATTTTGTTGTCAAGCCGGATGGTGGGACAACTAATCTTAATGCTAGAGTTCCCAACTGTTTGTATGTATGTATGTATGTATGTATGTATGTATGTATGTATGTATGTATGTATGTATGTATGTATGTATGTATGTAGGTATGTATGTATGTATGTATGTATGTATGTACAGTACACATGTCCATCACAGTCAGTTCTAGACACCTCACTCAAGGCTTCGAAATCATCTGCTGCTGTTGCTATGGCCAGTAGCGGCTCCACAACTGCTTATACTGCAGCAAATTCTCGCTTCAGGCTGTGACTGATCGCGTGTTACGTAGGATAGTCTTTGTTTAAGTGTTATTGTATGAGTATATGGTTGGCATGGTTATTGTTGGCATGGTGTAGTCATGGTTATTGTGACGTTATTGATCTTGTTATGGTTACCTACGTACCATGGCTCTGGACCGTCTCGAAAAAGCCGGCCTCCGACTGAACAGAGGCAAGTGCGTGTTCATGACTGATTCCGTAGCCTATCCCAGGCACATTGTGGATGCCCAAGACCTGCATGATCCAGACAAAGCCAGAGTGGTGGAAGAGGACCCTCAGCCTCGTTGCACTTCAGAGTTGAAGTCCTTACTAGGACTCTTCGCCTACTACAGCAAGTTCCTGCCGGACCTTGCCACAGTGCTGCGCCTCTCTATGCCCTACTCCGCGGAGACACACCCTGGTCGTAGAGCAAGAAGAGGGAGGAAGCCTTCCAAGTAGCCAAGAAGTTGTTGACATCCGCCAATGTTTCGGTCCACTTTGACCCAGACCTTCCTCTGCTGCTTGCCTGTGATGCGTCTTCATACGGAATTGGGGCAGTGCTGACGCACCAGATGCAGGATGGATGGATGGATCAGAAAACCCAACTGCTTTTGTGTCACACTCCCTGACTGAGGTTGAGCACAAGTACTCCCAGATCAAAAAGTTTGAGCACAAGTACTCCCAGATCAAGAAAGAGGCATTGGCCTGCATTTTCGGGGTAACGAGTTTCCACAACTACCTGATTGCCAAGTGTTTCACACTTCAGATGGACCACAAGGCCTTGTTATCGCTCTTCAATGAGCACAAGGAAGTACCTTCACAAGCCTCAGGCTGGAACCAAAGGTGAACTTTGACTTTGGCTATGTATGAATATTCATGCCATTTCCTTCAAGCCCACAGCTAGTCATGGTAATGCAGATGCGATGAGCCGATTGCCTCTGCCGGATCAGCCTTCAAGTACACCCTCTCCAGCAGAGATTGTAGGTTTGGTGGAAGGCCTACAGGAAGCACCGGTGACAGTCACGCAGATTCAGAGCTGGACCAGACAAGATCCGGTTCTGTTGAAAGTCTGGCAATTGACCAAGCACAGTTGGTCTGAAAAGCCTCCAGAAGACCCCCCGACTGAAACCATTTTGGTTGAAATGATGAGAGTTGTCTCTGCTAGACGGTTGTGTGCACTGGGGTTCTCGTGTCATTGTTCCTGAGCGAGGTCGGAAGCAGCTACTTGCGGAGCTACATGCTGGGCATCAGGGGGTGGCCAAGATGAGTGTGGCTCATTCATTCTTTTGGTGGCCTGGCATGGATACCGAGATTGAAATTGGGTTGGCAAAGAAGTGTGAGTTGTGCCTGCAGTCATGTGGGTTACCGCCTGTCGCCCCATTGCATCCCTGGTCATGGCCGAGTGCACCTTGGTCCAGGATTCATCTTGACTACACAGGGCCAATCGCTGGGCAAATGTTTTTGGTTTTGATTAGATGCCAATACTAAGTGGTTAGAAGTGTTTCAGGTATCGGCTGCTAATTCCAGCGAGAACATTCGCCAGTTGAGGGCAACCCTTTGCAAGATTTGGGCTGCCACACACTGTTGTGACGGATAATAGATCCTGTTTTACAAGTGAAGAGCTTGGAACTTTCCTGACCAAAAATGGGATGCAGACAGCCCCGTATATACCATCCGTCTTCAAATGGACAAGCTGAACATGCTAATCAAGTGTTTAAGAATGGATTCAAGAAGTTGAAGGATGCTACCATCTCAGATTGCTTGGCCAGTTTTCTCTTTTCATACAGGTACAGCACTACTGGTCTACCTCCAGCCGAGCTGATGTTTGGTCGGAACTTTGAACCAGGTTTGATCAGATACAACCGGATGTGTTGGCAAGAGTTGAAAAGCAACAGCTTCGCCAGAAGAAAGTGCATGACAGCCATGCTCGCAATGATCTTTTGAGGTACATGATCTGGTGTTTGTACGCAACTTTCATACTTTAAAGATACCTGAGTGGCTAGGAATGGACATAGTTGCTGATTCTTGGACTACACTAGCCTGGGGTTTGACAGATGGCAGTTGTCAATGCATTAGACGTTTGGACCCAGACTAGGGTCATCATCAGTAATAAAAGGTTACAAAACTGGCATGTTTACAATACACTCGGTTTAGGTGGGAAAGGCGACAGCGCATAAAAATGAATAAAAGGGAGGGAAATTGTGACCTAGCGAATGGCTAAGAAGCGATTGACTCACGAAGCAGACAGCAGTAGCAGAAAAGGAGGTCTCGGGCAGCTGCTTCATGCTGTTGGATCTTGGTGCCGTGTTTAATGTCGCCAACACTTGTGTATGTTCTGATATACACTCTTTAGTTCTTGCAACAGGTGTCCTATATACACTTCCTCACTATACATATGTAGCAGCCACACAGTCTGTTTGCACCCTTGTGGCAAAGAACAAATATTAGGCCCACTTCACACATTACCCACTTTTATCCACTCAGTAAAACAAACTCTAACAATTTACTCACTAGAGAGGCTATGTATTAATTTTAAGTTGTAACCATATGCCCTATTACCTGCACACCTAGGCTATGATAAAGTCTCAAAAGTAAAGAATGATAGCATAAAATGGGATCAGGAAATTCATGACTTTTCTTCATCACTATTTTCTTCTGGTTTATATTGTTGCCAAGCCAGACAGCGAGGCAACTAATCTTGATGCCAGAGCTGCCAAGTCCGTTTGTTGTATATACATGTGTGACCAGTGTGGCAGGCTGATGACGACATTTTGTGCCTATGTTTCTATCAAAATCTCTTCAATTTACAGGGGATGCTTTGCAAAATGGCTTCAGAGTATGCAAAAAGTGACCTGGTGTCAGGGAAACAAATTTGTAGCTCTGAAATACCTTTGGCACAATCACACAATTGTTAGAAAGTTCTTCTTGCATAATGGACTCAGAGTGGACAAAGGACAACAGCACATATATACGGCAATGTACTACAGCCAGTGAAGGCTTGCATACGAGTAGTATCCTGACTTAGTGAATGACTCAAAAAGCAGACAGCAGGAGCAGAAAAGGAGGTCTTGGGCAGCCGCTTCATGCTGTCGGATCTTGTTTAACGTCGCGAACATCCGTGTATGCTCGTATTTACGTACACTCCTTAGTTTTTGCTACGCATGACTTGCACTTCTTTGCTATAAGTAGCAACCATAGTCTGTTCGCACCCTCATGGTGCAGAACATATATAAGGCCCACTTCACACATTATACACTTTTATAAGGTATACCAATTTACTCAAAATAGTAAGGCTATTTTTGCGCTGTAATGTATGCCCTATTTCCTCCATAGTTTGTGAAATCATCATGTCTGAGGGATATTGAAACCAATGTCTATATATGGGTATAGGCTATGATAAACCCTCAAAAGTAAAGAATAGCAAAAAACATGCTATAATAACTAATATTTGTAGAACAGTAGCATAATTACCGGCTCTTCCAAAGTGCTTGTCCCATTGCACACATAGACAAAGACGTCTGCATCACCACAGGTCTTCTTAATCTCTTCATCAACTTCAGCTTCAGCACTGATGCCTGGGCTAAGAAATGAACAATCCTGCGTCTATAATTTATATATATATATATTGTAAGTATATGAAATACTATACCCCCTTTCACATGGCCACATGAAACTGGTTCACTATATTATGCATTCGGGGACATTCCTAAATAGACGTCACTACTCTTGACGTCTATTTACACTCAAGCCATTCACTAGTTTATATTACTTCTATCAGATGTCACAGTAGTGACGTCTATTTAGGAATGTCCCTGATTCAAAATGGCGGTTCCTATCTACGTAATGTATTAGCGTGGTTGGTAAAGGGGCTGTAATGTTGGTAAAACTAGCGAAACAGTTGCGAACTGGAACAATTAAAGGCCATGGATAGGCTTATTTCAAGGTGCCAAGTGCGACAATGTTCCCAAATGCAACCTGGAGATTGCATGAGGGAAAAGCGTCGTAGTCGCTGTTACTTCGTTTCACTTTTTCATATTCTTATCAGACGTCACGATAGTGACGTCTATTTAGGAATGTCCCCGGTTCAAAATGGCGGCTCCTATCTAATGTATTAGCGCGCGTCGGCAGAACTGGCGAAACAGTGCCAAACTGGAACAATTCAAGGCCATGGATAGGATTTTTCAAGGTGCGAAGTTTGCTTCCTCAATGTATAAGCATACCCCATTGCCGCCATTTTGTTACGGGACCATATATATACGCGTCTCGTCTCGCAAAGTCAGCATTCTCCAGAACAGCGGAACGTTTTTCTACGTCGTACATACGCAGCACTCGTAACTTCGTCGACTGCGCCATCACTTCCAAGGCCAGGGCTGTAACATACAAGTATATGACAATGCAAGCAAATATCACCATAATTCCAGTTTCAGCAGCCCATTCCACATGTTAGTATGGTATGGGCACACAGACTGCAAAAACTGTTAATACACAGGTGCTGCGCTGCTTTCCACCATTCTGTTACCAAATATGTATACGATATAAGAGAACGAAGCTTTGTTAGCATTGACTATAATTACACATTACAATAGTAAATTGCATGGTTTTGCTCTGTAGCTACCTGTCAATTAGGACAACATCCTGGTTCAGCCACACATTGCTGTCTTGAGCTGGCAGGAATATTTCAAGGACATCTCCAGGTCTGAGACTTCCTTGCTTCATGAGGTTGGCCACTTCCTGCAGAAAACATGATACTCTGATAGTTAGGAATAGGAATGCACTTATATGCACTTGCAGCATGATATAATAATATTAGGCACTAAAGTGCTAATCTCTAGGCCCAATAACTTAGAAAGTTCCAGTCATTAAAAAAAACGTTTTAATGAATTATTTGCAGCACTGAAGTGATCTGTACGTCTTTTTGGCTGATTCGTTACTGTATGAAAAAATCAAACCACACAAACATACCCAACTACTGTAACCCTGCGGTGCAGTCAAAGCAGTAACTATTGACTGGCTTCTTAAATATTTAAATAAACACTTACTGTCAGCTTCATCTCCTGTGAGTCCCTGGTCTTGACATACCCATCTGCATGATCATCCCGCAACTGGTCTGGTGGCACGCCAGTTATGGTGCAGAAGCATTTGGTAGTAGAGCCTTTTCCAACGAGAAGCACTTTATCCCTAAGCAGCGCATTGAGGACTGAGCTCCTGCCATTACTGGTGCCACCCAGGAAAACAACCTTCATCTGATCCTGCTCAGTGGCTTCCACCAGCCTCTTTAGGCTCGCTCGAACACGGTTGGCTGTAGTCAATGCAGTTGCAGGGCAGCCCTGAATCTGGTCAAGAAAGGCCCGAATGGGGTTTAGGTGCTCCAGGAATATGTTCATGCAGTCAACCAAATATTTCTTTGCTGAAGTAAAATTGAACTGCATAGGAAACAATACATTGTATAATTATGTACTGGTACTTTGGTACAAATGCATGTGGATGCAGTGGTAGCTTATTTGCGACAGCGTCTATGCATTTAGTGGTCATAAAACACAATGCATGAGCGTCAACTGCCTGCATGGTCGTCCTTTGCTTGCACTATCACTGCATGGTCGTCCTTTGCTTGCACTATCACTGCATGGTCGTCCTTGGCTTGCACTATCACTGCAAGGTCGTGATCTTAAGGTGCTAGCAGAAACGCTAGCCTTTTGCAGGCTTCTTTGCATGTACATGCACTGCGATGACAGTGGTTCCACGACAGCACTTCTAGCAATTAAACTACAAGCATGTACATTTACCACATTTATATAAAGGTTCTGTGCAGCACTATTATATGGCCCCAGAGTGCCCTCCCAAGCATTGTCAATGGTCATCTACTTAGCCTTGGGGCTAAGGCAGTCAAGATTTTACTCATTTTCATCTTTAGTGCCTTCTATAGAATGTGGTTGCAATGATTAGGGAACGGTGAAGTACTTTGTCTTCCACCGGTAGCAATGCCAAGCCAGCCACTGAGTTATGAGGTCGCAAACTTGGGTGTTCAAGAATGCATAAAGGGCTCCATATGACACAGAATAAAAGGGTGTCCCCCCGCATAAAAATCTCGTTCTTTGTGTACTGTAATATGTACTGCTACGTACTACTATGTTATGGTATAATTTCATAATGATATAGTGTACAGGGTTGTTTTAGTGTTAGGGTTCAGTAATTTTGTGACCGGAACACGAATGTATACTGGCCTAAAAAACTTCTCAATTCTCTGCAACAGGACAAGTAGTCACACTGTAATTCCTAAGAACGTGCATGTCTCAGGCGGCTCAGAGGGTACGGAGATTTCGAGACAATTAGAAGGTGGGAATGGCTCCATACAAGCTGCAGACATGTCAAATCAAAGTGGCGTCTCGGACCCTGGCATAAAAAGTATACTTGACGATCTTTTGCCACTGGGAAAGTAGTCCTCTAAGAGGGAACACATCGATATCCCAACCCCTTACCTGTGGGTATGGCACATTTCGAGGCAATTTTTGCAGTGATGCAGATTGGTATAGAGAACAAACAAACAAACAAAAACAAACAAACAACAAACAACAAACAAACAACAAACAGTGCATTATAGTAAGATACTATCTAGTGCAGTTGCCCCATTGAGCATGCCCGAGATGAATAGGCATACCCAATTTAATTGTATTGTGTAGTGCATGCATCATGTAGATAGATGCATGTTGGATTATAATGCTATAAGAAGTACACGTTTTGCTGCACAAGCACACCACTGACTGGAAAGATCTGATGCATACCTTGGCCAGCTGTTTACACAGTTCCGTGATACTAGGCCTGTCATGTGGGTCATTTTCTAAGCAGCCCAATATCAACGGCTTCAGAGGGTGACTTTCTGGCACATGATCAAGGTGTTGCTTGCGTCGCTCCCTCTCAGGTACTATACCAATGCCCTCCATCCCAGGTCGCGGCTGCTGCTGTGTGGCAATCTCTAGCATCAGCACTCCGAAGGAGAAGATGTCCACCTTTTCATTGTAGTGTGGGTCTTGGCTTAGCGCTTCTGGTGGCATAAAAAACACAGCTCCAGGTGCTTGTGTATCAAAGTACTCGTATGGGCTATTCTTTAGCTTGGATTGCCCTAGGTCCGCGATGCTTGCGCTCCCTTCTCTGTCGAGAAGGATGTTTTTATCATTGAGATCTCGGTGGACAAGCGGAGTCGTCTGTGTATGCAAGTACTTGAGGCAAGTGGCAATATCTAGGCAAAGCTGCAGCTGTTTCTGTAGGCTGAGTGTCCCCTTGTTCTCAGCTAGAAAGTGCCGCAGGTCCTCTGCCATTCTCTCCATTACCAGAAATGGGCCGTCTGCGTCCCGGTACGCCCCAAGGAACTTTACCAAGTGAGGATGGTTCAGCTTCTCCATTTGGCGACATTCTTCTTCGAAAGATCGCACTACGTATTCATCTCCCTCTGCCTCACGCAGTAACAAGTGTATTCTCTTCACCGCCACCGGGCGACCTGCAAGCTGACCCGGGAGGACTCTGCCGTAGGCACCTCGTCCTATCTCTGGCTCATCATTGCAGAAGCGGAAAGATTCGGGCGGAGGACGAAGCAAAGACTGAGAACTTCCAGACGAATCCATCTCAACGCCCCATCCAATCAGCTGACCGGAAGTAATTGTAATTTAGTCCCTGCAGGTCAACTCGTGCACAATGCAAGTCAGCACGTGCTTATAACAACAGAGAGCATGAATGCCCAGTTATATATATATACAGCTAACTATATATGTACTGAGTATTCCTTATTATAGCATGTACACAGTAGCTATAGAAGCTATAATATCATGCACTCTCTCCTTGAAGGTATCGACTGTAGAAGCGATCTAGGCAAGGCTTCACCTCCTGCTGCAGTTGGTCCCTAGAGTGAAAGAGAAGTAGCTAATTACTAGATAGATAGCTCATAGCTAGATAGCCAAGCACTGGTAGCTGCATACATGTAACACATTTATAGCTGCTATGTTTGGCGACTTCAGCCAATGTAGCTACTGCTATAGATCATAGGTTTAAAATAGTTGTAGCTAGCTAGCTGGCTACCGAACTTTCGTTCCATGGCCAATAGCCATGCACTTGCTAGCTAAAATGTTCTAGCTACATTTTAGTTACAATCCATAAAGATAGCATGCCACAGTGGAAATGTGGAGGCCAATTGCCAACAGCTTTTACCATTACACAATCATGCACAATCCATTGCCTATAGCTAGCTAGATATGTAGCATTAACTGCCTAAGAGCAGTGTTCTCACATGCAACTCTACTGCATCACAACTTTTTCCCACTGTTGATAACTATATAGGTTGGGTGGGTGGGAGTTAGGGGGACTTATACATAGTAAACGAGTGTAGCTACTGGTAAACATGGACAGCACATGTATTAATTATACAGCAATGTTGCCAATGACCTTGACAAAATGTCTAATTCATTTGAAACTCACTGAAAAGTGGTGGTGTGGGCCATCCATGTACAGCGATCAGTAATCTTCTGCTTCAGCTCTTTGGTACATTCTGTAAGGGCCTGCTTCCTGTCAGTTAAGGCCGCAATAAAGTCCTTAATCTGAGACTCCAGAAGCCTTTGCAGGTTGTCCAGGCACTGACTCTTTACTGCTTGCTTCCTAGCATCGAGCTCCTTCATCAGGTGGATTATGATCTGCAGGAGGGTACATTTATATAACCAAAGAATGCTGACAATGTTGCAGCTGTTGCAACACGGATTAATTGAAACTGCCTGCGGTAAGATAGGGTCCCCTTTTCTGTGCGCAGCAGCTGGCTAAGGTCCCGGTGCATCTTCTCCATCACCAGAATTGGCTCAGCGCCATCATCGTAAGCTCCCTTAAATTCGACGATTAGTGGATTAACGTTGCTTTCCAGTCGTTTGCATTCATCCTTGAAGGCATTCAACACCGTGTCCCCCTGACCGTCCCGTACTGCTTCCAATAAGACACCGTGAATCCTTTTGACTGCTACGGGACGTCCATCCAGTTCTCCTTCGTAAACTGTTCCGCTTCCGCCACGGCCGATCTCTTTGCCTATCTTCAAAGAAGCAGGTTTAGAAGTTAAGTATTTGGAAAGTGACATTAATTTGGTGGAGGAGAGAAGTACGTCACGATGTAGATGCAGAGACAGGGCACATACGAACGACCTAGCTACCCAAAAGAACTAGGGAATGAAAAACGACGTGTAGCTATCATTGTGTCCCCGCACATCAATTTGTACCATACATGCAGGGTATGTACCATGTTCCACTTGGCATGCACTCATGCATTCAGACATTTGACCGTGCACATATTGAATTAATGTAGTAGGACATATATTAATGTACAAAAGAAACTAACAAGACAACACCCCCCCCCACACACAGCTGTTCATTATTTTAGTGCAGTTTAGTTACAATTACTTAGTTCCTAATCGTCCACACAGCCATCATTGCACCGTTCACCAAGGTATTCAGCATTGAATGTGCTGAAAGTTTGAACCACTCCATCCAGCTCTTGTCTATATGCAGAGAAAGTACAAAGAGCGTGCAGTATCAATTTAGAGTCCATGTAGGAACAAGGAAGCCAGCTTAGAACACATGCTGGGCAAGTATCACTTTGTAACTATACTGACTCCTAAACACTCAACAGAAAGACTCACTGGAGCTCTTCTGCTTTCTTGTGACAGCGTTGTAGTGTCATCCCCACTCCATCGAGATCTGCTTTTTTCTTCTCATGCATGCGTGTAGCAACCTCCAAACCTGCCAGCATCCTATCGTATTCACATCTCAGTCCATTCTCAAGTGCCTCGCAGCAGGAATCCTTCATGGCTTTCAGCCCCTCCAGTAGCACACTCAGGGCATGCTCGCGCACCTGTCAAAACACCAAGCATGCATCATCACATCAATTGAGGACTAGCTACAAAACGCTAATTCATGCACCCACCCATGTTTATCTGTGCAACACAGCATCCTTCACTTAAGCTGTGGAAACACGACCATACACTTCCAAACAGTAGCATGTATACCTACCTGGTTCTTGATCTGCACAATCTTGTCCGGGTTACAACCCTTAAAATTCCCCTTCCACTGTACACATCTATAGAAGCCAGCCCCAGCAGCTCCCATTGCTCCCATGGTAACACCAGAGACTATGGGAGCCGGCATCCACTCAGCCATCAGAGCTTCAGAATCCATCATTGGCTGCAGTCGTATACAACAGTTTGAAGAAAGACGTTTGAAGTGGGTTACAGCACAACAAAAGGTACGTACACAGAAAAACAAAGCTTGTTACATCTCTCATGTACATAGGTAACTCACTCCCAGTCCAGCTCCGACAGCAGCAGCAACAACCACAGTTCCAATTGTACACTGGAAGAGCAAGCAACAGAGTACATGGCTCATCAAGCAACCATCACATGCATCTGGTACATATGCAGTTGAACACACAGACACACACTGCACGCATTGCTACTCACCCATCTGTGTGAAGTCCAGCTGAATCTGAGCTGTGGCGTGAGTGGTGGTTTCGCAGAAGTAATTGAAGGAATTGTTACATTTTTGGTGTTAAGACCGGCAGAGCTAGTGAGAAATAGAGCAATTGCATATAAACATGGACAGTGAAGAAATGAAAGATTAGTTCTCTTGTAGACCATAGTCATAGGTTCACAAATCAAATTTGATAATGTGAAACTGCACTGAGCTGACAAGTTGGTAATTGACTAGCTCCAGTGCCACTATAAGGCATCATGAAGTCCCTAGAATCCAACAAGTCAGTGCACAGTCAGTGCTAATCCCAACGAAGTAACTTACTGCTCTGGTGCATTCCTATCCTTGCCACACAGCTGTTGGTAGCCACCTGCACATTTGTACAACACATACGTAATGTAAAAAGAACTGCGCACACCTTTGAAGTCAGCATGCAAACTACTCCAGCATCGGCCACAAGGGCAGGAATCTTACTTATGACATTTTCCAGTGCCTCCTTATACCTCTCCTGTAGGTACACTCGCAGCTTGTGAGTCCCTTCCTCAGTGGCCTCGTCCAAATACTTCTGTATATCTGATGTGTACAAGGGTACAGCAGATGGATTGAATGCTGCATCAGAGTTGGTGGTTCTATCTTCAATCTGTTTCCTGACATCCTCAAAGATGCTCTCAACCTGCAGGTACATAGCTATGTACATCATGCTTGTATGAGGACATGGTCTAGTGTGTCTCATCATGTATGTTGGTATACCTTATCTTCTGTGTCCTTTACAGCTGCCTCCCTCAATGCCTTCCACTTGTTCTCATCCAAGAGGTCCTCTTTTCCTTGCACAAGCTCATCAATACGCTCCTTTTCCCTAGCTGACATTTCACCATTCCCAGGCCTATCATTCCAATAATAATTATAATATAATATTACATCAGACGCAGACACAGTTCTGTGTACACAAGCCATTGTTATCTTAAGAACATTGTTCCCATAGCAGTGGGCAAAACTACATGAATATGACCCCTCCCTATGCTATTTGCCTCACTACAGCTTACATTTCACTTGCACACTCCACCAACAACTGCTTCAAGATGTGCTTCATTTTGCGGGCCACCTTTTCACACTCATAACTATGCCTTTTAAACTTGGTTTCAATTGCAGCTTCAGACAGGCACTCCTACGTGGGATATGAGAGGAGCTGTTGCATATGTACAGCGTACACAAGTGCACACGCATGTGCACACACACACACACACACACACACACACACACATGCATGGTTAGTTGTCGGTTTGTACTACTACAGCCAGACTGGCTAGGTGGCCCTTTATGGGGCGAGTCAGCAGGAGGCAAGAAGGCAGGTGGTGTCATAGGCAGACACATACACACTCAACACACACACACAGAACATACACACACACACACACAGAACACACACACAGAACACACACACACAGATAACACACACAGAACACACACACACACACGCACACACACACACACACACACACACACACAACACACACACAGAGCACACACACAGAACACACACACACACACACACACACACACACACACACACACACACACACACACACACACACACACACACACACACACACACACACACACACACACACACACACACACACACACACACACACAGAACACACACAGGACACACACACAGAACACACACACAGATAACACACACAGAACACACACACACACACACACACACACACACACACACACACACACACACACACACACACACACACACACACACACACACACACACACACACACACACACACACACACACACACACACACACACACACACTACAACAAGGTGACCATGGACTTACGTACATGTAGCATTGATTCAAAGTTCTCAAACTCTCTCTGACGCCTTTTTTGTGCAGTCTCACTGTGGCTGTCCACTTTGAACTCTGTACAATAACAAATAAAGCATCAGTACATGTACATACGTATGGTTTGTACCATACATGAGTATAGGCTAAAGCAGGCAAGGCCTGTACACACACATACACAGCTGCTCTAGCATACAGTGGCAAGTGTTCATGTACAACGTGCTCACCAGGTGACTTTTGTTGAGGGTTCCAATTCTCAAATGCTTCCCGTGCAGACACAAAGAAGGTCCTCTTTTCTGCCGTGTCTTCATCCATCACCTTCAGGCGCTCCACCAAGATCTCCTTCACCTTCTGACAGTGTTCCTTCTTCACTTCCCTCACCTTGCTAACATCCTCGCTCTCTTCGGCTGTGTCCCAGTGGTTAAAGAGGACAAAACTGTTGCTAGGCTTGGAGACCTTCAGGCTCACCTCTTCAAACAACTCTTGCTCCTATTTGTATGGTGGGCATATGTATGTATGGTGGGAGGAGCAAAGAGCCCCATTTACAAGACACTCCAAGCAATGCATCAGTCTTCATTCACCCTTACATCCAAATACCCACCACAGTACTCAGGTATAATTATAATGTATACAGTTGCATTACAATGATATCGTAGAGACTCATGGCTACGTGTAGGAAATGCCAATGGGTGTATACGTCAGCTTTCGAGCGGGATAACGTAGCAACAGTAGGGATATGATCAGGACGTTTCGGCCGCGAAGGCCTTCGTCAGCTGAATGACTGAAGAATACAGTGGGAAGCATGTTTAAATTTTCTTTCATGTCACAATCCCACACCCTATTTAAACATGCTTCCCACTGTATTCTTCAGTCATTCAGCTGATGAAGGCCTTCGCGGCTGAAACGTCCTGATCATATTCCTACTGTTGCTACGTTATCCCGCTCGAAAGCTGGCGTATACACCCATTGGCATTGCATTACAATGTTGACATATAAATTATCATAGATAAGAATGTAGTCGGGACAAGCACTGAAAAGTGGTAATGAAGTTGAATTTGAATGCACAAACTCACAGTGGTCTCAAAAGTGGTGATGCCATTGCAAACATACACAAAGATGTCTGCATCAGAGCAGTGTTCAATCACTTTGGCATCGGTCTCCTTGCTCATGTTTAGACCAGGGCTGCATAGGCACACACAAAAACTCAATGCCAACAATTATTAACTGATACATACAATGTGACTGACAACACTATCTACACATGTGTGTGTATTGTATATGTACGCAGTACGTACACTAAACTAAACCAGACTGCACGAGTACACACAGCCACCGAACACATGCCCCATGGCATTGAAGCTGCCACAGAATATAGAGTCACATTCTGCACTTTGACATACGTCAGTCTGATGTGGTGACGACTTTCATTTACAGGCACAGCTCAGGCCTTGAACACTATTCTAGCCTGCTAGACCATCCCTGACAATGTTGGGGGCATAGAGATGGAGGGGGATGGTATACGTAGCTAGCTAGACCACTCTGAAACTGCCATGTGAAGTGGTGTGAACGTACCAATCCACTAGAATCACATCTCCACTCAGCATCGGGCACTGCTTAATGGCCCAGTAGACGGGGATGCTCCTGGAAGGACACAGTGTAGGCTCCTTCATCAGGGATTCCAGCCCGTGCACAGACTAAAGTATAAACAGCAGTAGAAACGAAACTGTTAAACCAACACAAACTGCACTTTGAAATCTTGCTCTATTACACAGTACATGCAAACTGGCTCACTTTCAGTATACAAACATCATCTGAGTCATCAAAAATGGCCCTGCCTCCCTCCTCGGTGTCACTCTGGCCAGTGACACAAATGAAGCAGCGTGTGGTAGCTCCGATCCCCACTGGCAAGACCTTTTCCTTCAGGAGAGCATTGATCACTGTGCTCTTGCCGTTGCTGGTTCGCCCAAAGAAGACTACCTTCATCTGATCGCGACAAATGACTTTCTCCATCTCTGCCATCTTGGCCAGATCCTCCCTAACAGCAGTTGCCAACTTCTCGGTGGTCAGCCCGAGCTCATCACAAACCTTCTTCAGCTCATCTCCTCTGTGGAGTGCATCCCTCACCCGCAGCAGTCCATCGCACAGCTTTTCCTTTGCTTGTTTGAACTTGCCAGCTGCAGATGGCTACAACACACACACACACACACACACAGGATGAGCAGGTATTATTGTGAGAGCACAGTGCACTTCAATATTATACTGTAATTAAGAAATCATCTGCATCCAACATGTATGCAGAACGTTGCAATGCATGGTGTAGAGCGTTGCAATGCATGGTGTAGAGCGTTGCAATGCATGGTGTAGAACATTGCAATGCATGGTGCAGAACGTTGCAATGCATGGTGTAGAGCGTTGCAATGCATAGTGTAGAACGTTGCAATGCATGGTGTAGAACGTTGCAATGCATGGCGTAGAGTCTCGCTGATTGCATAGCAGGCACAGTTATTCACCCATGACTCATGACGCACAGTTCACAGTCCACACCATTACTGCTGGCGTGTCAGTGCTGTGTCAGCACTATGCACTGAGGCATACATACACACTTGGTACACATGGAAAGCAGAACAGTTACATACAGTACATGTAACTGGATGTCACAGATATAGTGCATAGAGGAGTCCACACACACAATCCTCCTAGTACAATTACTACCTATGGCTGTGCATTGTCTCTTACACACCTTATGAGCTTTTGCCAAATTTTGAACTTGCTCAAGCACCTCCATAATGTTGGGGCGCTCATGAGGGTCATCCTTAAGGCAATCTAGGATGAGCTGGCGCAGCGGGTGGTCATCTTCCAGGAGTTGCAGGTCGTTTGAACGGCGCTCAATTTCTGGGTCCCTCCCAATGCCCTGCAGTCCTGGTGCAGGTTGCTTTTGCGTTGCAATTTCTAGAAGCAGAACACCAAAGGAGAATATATCAACCTTCTCGTTGTATCGAGGGTCTTCTACCATTGTCTCGGGAGGCATAAACACGACAGCTCCCGGCTGCTTGGTCTGAAAATACTCCAAGGGGCTTCTCTTCAGCTTTGACTGCCCAAAATCTCCAATCTTGGCGATTCCTGCTTCGTCCATCATTATGTTCTTGTCATTGAGGTCTCTGTGCACCACTGGGGGCGTCCGGGTGTGCAGACAGTGGAGTCCTTTCGCAATATCTAGGGCTAGCCCAATCTGCCTTGATCGAGTGAGTCTCCCTCGCTTTGCCTTCACAAACTCGCGCAGGTTGGTATCCATCTTCTCCATGACGAGAACTGGCTCCTGTTTGATCTCGTCATAGTAGTTGGAAAGATAGCGGACAATGTGCGGGTGTTCGACTCCTTCCAAGAGTTGACATTCTTCTGTAAAATCGCTGACGACCGCCTCCCCTTGTCCCCCTTCCGCCTGCAGCAACTGAAGGTGGATCGTCTTTACGGCAACCGGGCGGCCGTCCAGTTCTGCGGCGTGTACAGTACCATACGAGCCCGTACCGATCAGAGACCCAATTGACAAGCCCCGCGGTCTCGTCTTGAAGAAGTGTGCGAGCCGCGCACTGGAATTAGACATTTTCGCAATTGCGCAATCACTGGCTGGGGGGCGGGGACCATCCCACTTGAGGCGGGGTTATCTAGGCGGGGGGGGGTACATAAGCTATAATGGTGTTCATTCTGTCTAGCAACCCTTGGGTCTTGGCGAGTCGAACAAGTACGGCACATATCTGAACTACGTATCCGAACAATAATCCCATAATATTTCATGTTGGAACATCTTAATTGACTGACATGCACAGTAGATATAGCTAGCTAGCTCAATGTCTCCACAAACAGTAGCTAGCTATATAGCTATGCTGAGATGTAGTTAGCTACAGGGACTCTGCAATATCTGGAGCAACATGCCAAATGAAACACCTACTGGGAGAAAAGCACACAAAGAGGTACTGTTCCATGTAACAAAACAGGTCAGCATTTTCACCTTCAAGACAGCCGACTAGCTAGCCACTTTGTATTCAATAGTACTAGTGATATAATAGTCTGTCTTGGAAGGAAAGTAGCAGCTAAGAATGATATAAAGATTGTTACAATTATAAAGAACAAACCAAGCATGCTACACCTGCAAATATGTCTCCCTAAACGTCTTGAGCTGTGAGTCCATTTCTTCCAACCTTTTGCTGCACAGATGCAAAGAAGGGAATCACACAAACAACCTCTTCTCAATACGCTGCCGTTTGACAGAGTCTGTATTCTAAGGTACATGTAGCACTTAACAGACATGCAGTGCAGAAACATAGTGCTCTGATCCACTGACTTACATAAATGATGTGTGCAAGGTTAGGGCAGCTGATACATTTAGTCAGGAGAGGCAGCTACAGATGTATCCAGCAAAGCTGTGATTATGCGCCATCCACAACCTTGGCTCTCTAGATCAATCTGTCTTGCACAGCAAAAACTTACACAAGAGGAAGAGCCTCTGACAGCCACGAGCGGAGAACTAGTATTCTATCCGTCAGTTTGACAACAGCTTCAATAAGATCCTGCTTCTGCTCCCTCGCATGCTGGCAGGCTCTGTCAGTGGAGGTCTTGACGTGCTCCTTAAGACCCTCTCTGCACCTAATCTTTCTTTCATCATTCTGCATTTTCAGGAATGTTATCAGCCGTTGACGCATCTGTACCCACAAGAAGCACAACATATGTGGAGGGATATGGATGTCCAATGGTAACAGTGTATGTATATGTGTGTAACACTCACTGCCGAGCGTCGAGCGTCAGCAAGCGAAGCAAGGCTAATGATCGCGTCCTATTCGAGATTTTGCTATGTATAATAATACAGTGCAAGTTATATATATATATATATGTCTGTACCTTATGCAAGCAGGTGCTACAGTTGCGCAAGCTAGGACTGCTACAGTTGCGCAAGCTTGATGGCTGCACCTTGCACAGAATGGTATATAGCTCTGCAGCCGCGCAGCACGCTCTTCAGTGGTTTCCTCCGCTCTGTGGCATATCTTCCACAGGCGGTCCGCAGCCAGTCGACCGGCTTTCGCCGTAGCAGGCGCGCTCCCTCCCCCACTCTGCTGTGCGCTGGTGCAATGCACAGTGGCCAGCTTTTCAGCGCCCATATCGTCCGCAGATTCACACTCGGAGCTCGCTGTACAAATGCTGGATAACACTCTGCTGGTGCACAACATATCCGTCTAAGGGGACAATCTGCCATTACCAATGTTAGCAAGAAAGCCGGACAATAGACAAAGCGACGGCGAGACAATAGGTAAAGCGGCAGTGAGACAATCTTGACACATTACGCCTTTTCTGCATATATAACTCATTTGCACGTGAGGCATGTCTTATGCGCTATGCGTATGCCTAGTTAATAATATGATGATGGTAGTGCAGCCATATCGTGTGGCGGTCACATGTTTGATACAGACCAGGAGAGAAATTCTGGGCTGTGTGAGCTGAAACATGTTGCTTTACTAAACAGGATTACATGATTTACGCTCACAATCTCTGTCCCAATGTAATCCTTGTATCCTTGTCCTAGCTATACAATTTATGTTCATTGTTCATCATATATATCCTCATTTGATCATCCTTCAATCTTTGATACAAGAAACATCACTGTCCATGGATGTCATGATACCCTGGACTAGTGGTACACTAGCACAATGCCATTTTAGCTGGTGCATGGACAGCAGCTGAGCACGTGATGGGAACATTGCACAAAACAACACCCCTCTAACGTTTCATCTGGCATTCTAATTATTTTCATGTGAGGGAGGTTTGTAGATGAACTGACCTCTTCCCTAATGCGGTCTTCAGTTATGCTGCTACTCCACATCATTCGAATAGCAGCTACGGCACCTATAGAAGCCTATACACAGGAGGTAATAAACAAGTAATGATTTAAGTAACTATATAGACACACCTATTGCTGTTTGCATGTAACGTACTGTAACAATGGCTGCTGCCACTCCAACTGGGGCACCAACTACTAAACCAACTGGGGCACCAATTACTAAACCAACACCACCGCCAATGATGATGCCCATTGTCTTCTGCCTGCGCTGATAGTAGCAGTGAGATAAGACAGTCAAAATGATTAAAAATCGAGATCAGCACTAAATATGCTGTATATAATTTATGTACATAATACTACATATGTATGTATGTACGTACTTACAGAGTAAGTCCGCTTTGGAGTAATATTGCTAGAATCTATGCAATCGTCTTCTTGGCTGCCAAGCTGGATACTTCAGAGAGAAAGAACACAGCACAGTTCACTATCTCAAGAAAAGTGGATTAGAAAATATAACCTTGCTTCCTCTGCTTCTAATCTTCTGACATCTTCCTCCACATGCTGCAATGGATCTGGCATGAAATGAAAACAGAAGTACATGCATATGAATACAGTAGTGCTACTTAATGCTTGCTCAGACATTGATCAATGCCACAGGAGCAAAGTCGTTCTCATACCACATAGAGATTGTACTATGCCAATGGCAAGGGTTGTCCAATATTCCTTCAGATGAGAATCCTCCTCTCTGACCTTCTCCTGCAAGTGTTCCTTCATTTGCTCACAATAGTGACTAATTTTCTTGGGGTCAAACCCTTCCTTTGGTTTGTAGTCTTTTACTTCTGTGGACATACCTTTTTTAGCATCGCTGTGAAATTTATCACACTTCATGACATAGGATGAAATTAGAAATGCAATTATCACCATTTGATAACAATGCTTATGGCCATGTAAGTGTTCACGCTGTGCATTCTGCACTTGCCGTACCATTGCATAAACGGCTTTCAATGCGTCTTCAACTGTCTCGGAATAAATTTGATCGAGATGATTCATTCGTATCTTAATCTCCTCGATGACCAGTTCCGTAGTCCTTAGTTCTGCTTCTTGTGCATCACTGCATGCAGAAAAGCAAACATCTTTATCTCATCAGCTTGACGTCTTTTTGATGGTTGCACGGGAGTCATGCATTTATTGGCTAAACCATACCTGCTAACATGTAATATAAATGAAATACAGGCTACAGAACTACAATATAGTGACTACACATATTATACTATAAATTTACATAACACTGAGAATGTCAAGTGCACATGGCATTCTGTCCATGTTCAGAAGCATTCAAAGAATTTGCTGAATGTATGTACAATGCATGCATGTGTGAGCTTATTTATGCATGATTGCTGAATGACATAACGTGCAAGTTCTTGTAAGCACATGTAGATACTTGCAAAACTTCTGTGTGTTCAAAATGTGAACTGCACAACTAGACACACAGCATGGCTTCTAGTTGCTTACCATTCCACCTTCCACCTGCGCTTCATTCCAGTCACTGCCTTCCTAAGGCTTGACACGATTGGCTGGCACTCGCTGTAGTGCCGGCCAAACTTGGTCGTGATGGCTTCCTCAAGGAGACACTCCTGTAGAGTGGGTTATAACAATTTTACTTCTGCACATGGAATCTATACTGCAAGGACCTGCAGGTAATCTCATAAACGAAACCCACCCATCCATCAGGCATTTATTTGTGACGTCGTCTACGTGTGACGTCACAAATAAATGGCCGACGGACGGGTGGGTCTGGTACATGAGACTACCTGCAGGTCAATGCTTGCCACATACGTAGCTATCTGTTCATCACATGCTACCATAGCAACAATACTGATGACTGAGTCTTAGTCTTTGCATGCATGTGCGTACATCAATCGGCCTTCACACCTGCAACACTCTCTCAAAGTTGCTAAACTCATGTTGAAGATTGCCTGAAGGAGTGAGGTAGAATACCTGAGTACCACAGCACAATGACAAGTTTAATCTATATATGCATACAGTAATATACATGTCCATACATGCATGCATGCGATTGCAAACAACAGCTAAAGGTCTGGTAGAGCTGCAAGGTTACAGAGTTGCATGGACGTTGTAGTCACAGTTCACACACTTACGAAAGCTTACGTACTTTATAGCAAGTCAATGCATTCATGGGTCCATATATAAGGCCTTTGACCTCAGAAAGGTCCGCCTGTTGTGCACTCACCATACAATATTATAATGATCGGAAACTCCACTAGCCAAAAATTTTCACAGGACGATGGCGAGGTCACTTGATTCAAACGTTTTGACCCAATCCTGGGTCCTCATCAGTGAGAAAAGATAATTATCTATTATCTTTTCTCACTGATGAGGACCCAGACAACCTAGCCACGCAGAAGCCTTCCGAGCCATACACTATATTAAAATGCACGTAGTACAGGTTGGTTGGATACATGCAGGAGTGGACATGCAGTATATAACTACATAAAAGGTGCTAACACATCCATAGCACACACTGCATAAACACACTTGTACACGTTCGTCCATAGCCACTATAAGTACGTACGACCTCGGCACTTCCACCTCGGTAAATATAGTGCCTCGGTTGTACATAGTGGCCATGGACCTTGCTACCATACTACATATAATAGATATCGATAGAACAATACATATAAATAAGTGCCTGCGTGCTTACTTTCAGATTGCGGTGCATTGCCTGCATGGCGAGCTACATTGTTAAGGGCCTGTTTGGCTGACACAAAGAAGGTCCTGTCCGCCTCCATTCCTTCTGCGAAGATGCTCAGATCACGAACCATGATCCTGGTGACCTTGCTCATTTGCTGCTCTCTGACATCTCTAGCTTGCTCCTCGCCATCCTCTACCACCCTGTCCCATTGGTTGAAGAGAATGAATGTGTTGCTGGGACTGGAAATTTTCTCCCTCACTTGGGCTAGCATATGTCTCTCCTATGAAGGAAGTATATAGATATATATATATAATTATAGCAAAAGCTATACATAACATGGTGCACACATATAAATGTTGCTGTCAGTGTGCATGAGTGGACATGCATGGTGCAGTATTAACTAAGTAAAAGGTGCTGATACATCCATATCACACACTGCATATATAAACTATATATACATATATACCATGGTGATTGCGCAACCATAGGAACTTAAGTATTGCGAAGTGGTCGCATATATCCGATATACTTTTTGGGCAAAAATTGCGTCATTTTGCAAAGCATTTTTACGCAAAAGGTTCGTCTGTTGCACACTCACCATAGTATATGTTATATATAATACGGTAGGTCGGTCCATAGCCGATATATACGACCTCGGCGACATATTTACCGAGGCGCGAAGCGCCGAGGTAAATATGTCGCCTTGGGTCGTATATACCGGCTATGGACCTCCCTACTGTACTATATATATAACATATACACTTGTACTGTACAGAACATCTACACATGCATATATACATGTATTTACACAAACTTACAGTCGTTTCAAAAGTGGTAGTGCCATTGGCCACGTACACAAATACGTCAGCATCTGAGCAACACTCAATCACTTTGTCATCCATTTCACTTTCCGCATTCATCCCAGGACTGCACAGATTTTGGCATATACATACATGGGACATTAATGGGGTGTGGTCAAATACATGATTAAGGCAGTAAATTGAGACTCTGAAATATGTACGCACTGCAGCAAACAAAAACCTCTTACTTGCGTGTATATACAGACAACCACCAAAACATCATATTACATAGCTTATACCAGGCTTTGTGGTGAGTTTTGTAGTCCACAGATATACTATATACAGCTTGCATGATAGTAGGTAGTCTGGCCCGCTAGACCCGACTTCTCCTTGTGACTTATTGCTACGGCGGAGAATAGTTGCTAGATTCAACTTTCCTTCCTCCAAATGGGAAGTTGGGTCTAGCGGGCCAGACTAGCCCGATACAGGCTTCCAGCAAGGCTTGCTACTTGATATACATATATGCATTTGTGGCATTTATAGTCCAACAAACGAAGGTGAGGGTTAAAACCAATACACACACACTGAAGTATATTTGGCAAGTAACGTTAACAGAGTTACACCAGTTCATAACAACATGGCAGGAGCAGATTAGATACAAATCATTGTCATGAGTTGAAGTTGAGTCGTAAATCGAGTGCAGTGAAACCTCTCTATAAACGACACTCTGAATTAAGAACACCTCTCTAATCAGGACAGTGTCTGCAATCCTACCACATAATATAACATCTTGGTATATCTTACCAGTCGACCAAGACAATGTCCCCCTTGAGCATGGAGCACTGTGCTGTGGACCAGTATATCTGAATGTCCCGCGGTTCCTTCATGTGACTAGCCAGAGCCTGAGCAGACTGCAGCAAACAAGGAGAAATAAAAGTATTTACAACTATAAAAGCAAACGGAATTAATACTGTTAATATATATTTACGTGTGAACAAAATGGCGACAGGCCCGCAACAACTCCCGACAGAAGAAGCGCAGAATGTGGTTATGAAGGTGAAGGTTGTTGAAACTACTACATCCAAAGGGTGTCTAGTCGAAGGAGAACCAGAATGTGCCGATGTCGAGAAGGTCCTGTGTTTTTGCGGCAATGATCGTGAGTCTGGGGAGATGGCATGTTGCAAACTCTTTTCGGAGTGGTTTCATTTTCGGTGTATGCGATTTAAGGAGAAGGTAGATTTGCTGGAGAAGAGGGACTTTGTGTGCTGTTTCTGCTTGGCGTCAAAAACCCTGGCGCTGTTGAGGGAGGTTGATGCGTTGAAGGAAGAGGTGAAAGAGTTGCGAGGTGTGATGAAGCTCAGTGGCTGTGAACGAAGCGCAAATGTTCCCGTTTTGAGAACTAGCAGTATTTCCTCCGCGGCTGAAATAAGCGACGACAATGTTGGTGAGGGTGACGCCAAGAAGCAGACTAGCTCTGATAGCGGGACAAGCTACAGTGCGGTGGTAGTGCGCGGGGGGAAATCGAATGCGCATCCTTCGACAAAAAAGCCGAAAGAAGGGTCAAAAACAGTGAGAAAAACATCCCGAGCCAGGACATCAATGAAGAGAGAGAACCTGTCCAAGCCTAGAGAGTTTGTGGGACGCAGAAAGCTATGGGGCACTAAGAGGGCGGACTCAGCAGAGAAGGTGAGAGAAAGTATAGTCAAGAAGGTCCCTGAGGCAGCTTCTGTTGAGGTCAAGCGTGTTTTCAAGAATGATGACGGCCGTGTGAGGTGGTGGTTTTGGTTGGAAGGTGAAGAGTCTGTTTTGAAGCTAATTGACGGTGCCCACTTCGGTGATTTCTGGAAGATTGAGACGAGGCCATCTTTTTTAGAGCCAGTAGTGGTTCGGGTGTTGGGGCTGTGCTGAGCGAGTCCCACTCCATGCAGGGTGAATGCTCCAAGGGTTGGGGTGATGATGTAGATGCTAGGGGGGAATGTGAAATGGACTGTGTGAGTGTGAAAATGATGTGTTGGAATGTAGCTGGTTGGGTGAGGGGAGATGGAAATGATGGAGTGTGGACTGTGGAGAACCGGGATATGAGAGCCAAGGTTATCAGCTTTTATAAGCCTGATGTTGTTTGTCTAGTTGAGACGTGGCTGAAGGGGGGTGAAGTTGCAGGGTTTCATGGTTATCACTGGTTTGGACATAACCGTTTGAGTTTGAGTAGAAAAGCAGTGAGAGGTTCCGGTGGAGTGGGGATTCTGGTAAAGAGCTCCTTCTGTCAAAACTGGCAGATAGAGGTTGTTGATGTTACAGTGGAGGATGTCTTGTGGGTGAAATTTCAGCATCAGAAATGTGGTCGTGTGTTTTTTGTTGCAGTCTGTTATGTTCCTCCAGTGGGTTCGAGTCAAGATGTAGATGTGGCTGAACGCCTCCTATTATTAGAGGAACAGACACAAAAGTTTCAAGCAGAAGGGCAGGTGGTTCTTTGTGGTGATTTTAATGCTAGGTGTGGTGGGTTGAGAGATGTGGATGGTGGAATGGTGGACAGGTGTAATGTAGACATGGTGAAGAACGAGCAGGGAGAGATGCTGATGGAGTGTATGAAGAGCACAGGTTTATGCTTTGTCAATGGTCGACAGGGGCCTGATGAGTTTACTTGCATCTCCAGCAAAGGACGATCTGTGGTTGACTACTGCCTGGTGCCATGTGAAGAGGTTGCTAACGTAAAGAACTTCATAGTTAGGACTATGTCACAATGTAAAGCACACCTCTGTACAAGTGAAGAGGGGTTGCGGGTTCCTGATCACTCTGTGCTCATGTGGGACTTGTGGGTTGATGACTCCATGGCTAATTTGACTGAGACTCCCGGCAAGGAAGATGGTAGTGATGCTCACAAGAAGTATGTGGTTCCGGAAGGGTACCAGGTGGGGGAGTCAGAGGGAGTTCACTGAGGGCATCATAGCTGGGCTGAGGGCTGTCAAAGGGGATCAATGTAAACTTGATGCAGTGTATGATGAATTGATGGCAGGCTTGAAGAGGAATCTCAAGGTAGTGACTTGTGGCAAGCAGAAGAAGGGACAAGTGTGGTTCACGAAGGATTTGGCAAACATGAGGAAGGAGCTGCATCGTAGGGAGTCCAAGTGGTTGCGAAGTAAGGGAGGGGATAATCGCAAACAGATGAGAAGTGAGTATCTGGAGATGAGGCTGATCTACTTGAAGGCAGTGAGAAGAGAGAAGAGGTCATACCAAAGGAGGATGCGGGACAGGCTAGAACAAGAACTGAAATGCCCGAAGAAGTTCTGGAAATCAGTGAAGAAGATGAGTATTGGTCAGAAGAAAAAAGATGTATGTGATCTCTTGGAAGTTTATGACAAAGATGGCAATGTTAAGGCAGGTGAAGAGGCAGTGAAGGTTTGGAAAGAGCACTTCACTAAAGTCTTAGGTGCGAGTAATGAGGGAGCAGGGAGTGATGAAGAGCGAGTTGGTGATAGTGCGGACATCAATGACTGGGACACTAACGGGTTGGACTTCAGTGAGAGGCTCTGTCAACCTATTTCAAGAGAGGAGGTTGAATGGGCCTTGGATAAGGTGAGAAAGGATGCGGCACCGGGGAAAGATGGGGTGACTGTTGACATGATGTCAGCAGACGTGTTGTTTGACATTTGGTGTGCTTTGTTTGAGGTGTGTTGGGAGTATGGGATGGTACCATCAGTGTGGAGGGAGAGTCTAGTGGTTCCTGTCCCGAAGAAGCAATCTAGAGGTACATGCGTCACAGACAATTTCTGGGGGATATCCCTGACATCTTCAGTGAGCAAGGTGTTGTGTGTGGTACTGATGGGCCAGACAGAGATAGCGAAGGCAGCTAAGGGTATGCTGGTGGCTTTCATCGACTTCACTAAAGCTTATGACACGGTAGACCGAGGGAAGATGTGGTGGTGCTTGAAACGGCTGGGTGTAAATGGAAGGTTTTTGAGTTTTTTAAAGGCGCTTTACCAAGATAGCTCATGTAGGGTGAAGGTACAGGACAGGTTAAGCGAAGAATTCGGTGTTGGCATTGGATTGAGGCAGGGCTGTGTTCTCTCTCCTTTACTATTCTCCTTGTACATTAATGGTGTGGTGACAAGGATGCATGATGAGAAGTGTGGTGTGCAATGTGGTGGTGATGTGATTCCAGGCCTGCTGTTTGCCAATGACACATCTTTGGTTGCCTCCGACAAAGAAGGGTTGGAGAAGAGCTTGGATGTTTTGGTTAAGTGGTGTGAAGAGTGGGGGGTAAGGATCAATGTGGGAAAGTCAGGCATAATGCATATGAGGAAGAAGATGGTGGAGAGGTGCAAAGTGGAGTATAAGGTGAATGGAGATGTGATCCCAATGGTGTCCAGCTATAAGTATTTAGGTTGTGTTATTGATGAGCACCTGGAATGGAAGGAGATGGTGGAGGAGAAAGCTGCTGCAGGGAGAAGGGCACTAAGTGCTTGGCTGAATAGGTGCAAGGCGGAAGTTGGTGATGTTGGGATAGGCGTTTTCAAGAAACTGATGAGTGCTCTGGTTGACTCGACAATGCTGTATGGTGTTGAAATCTGGGTTGCATGAGAAATCTAGAATCAATTGAACAAGTACAGTTGTGGGCTTTCCGCATGTTCTTTGGGGTGGGCACGTTACATCTGAAGGGATCTTTGATGATGGAGATGGAGTCTCTACCAGTAGTGTGGGAGGCAAGAGTGAGGTGTGTGCAGTTCTGGTACAAGGTATTGACAAATAAGGTGTATGAAGGCAGGCTGCTAAGGAAGGTGGCGACTCAAGCCGTGGAGTGTGAAAAGGGAAGCTGGATGAGAAACATTGGCAGGTGTGTAGGTAAACTTGGGTGGCAGGATGTGAGTGGTAGTGTGATCAGGGAGTTATCAGAGGCAGACGTGAAAGGTATGTTGCTGAGTGTTGCTTGGAGGAATGTAAGGGATGAACGGAGAAAGGAGATGCAAGAGAAGCCAAAGCTGTCAATGATGAAGCGGATAATGGAGTGTGAGGTCAGATCAAGTTGTGCACTTTTAAAGTCAAAGGCTGAAAGGAGGATGATGTTAAAGTTGAGAGGTGGAACGGCAGCATTTCAGATTGAGATGGGAAGGTGGCATGGGTTGAAGAGGGAGGAGCGGGTTTGCAAGGAGTGTGACAGTGGGGAGGTTGAGGATGTGTGCCACTGGCTACTGCAGTGCTCTGCATGGAATTCCCTCCGGCAACCTCTTCTGGAAGCCATGGACAATGAAGGGGAGGAGGATGGAGACAGAACAGCCCTTATCCTATCACATGCATGTATTAACTATCGCATATTATCTATCATTACCTCCATGTGGTCAGCTAGGTTCTAGTAATCACACTGCACTGTTCATACTTAGCTATACCAAGGACTTGTCACTTATTAGCTACACTTTCATTATAGACCTTAGTGTCTGTACGTATGACTCAGCTTTATCTTTTCTTGTAATATGTGTGAAGTGCTACATAGGACCATGTGGTGTCCTAGTACCTACGGGTACGGTGCACTCAAATAATGAATTTGAATTTGAATTTGAATTTATATGTGTGTATACGTTGAAGTATACGTATTTATGCATGGTATTGCTCTGTCTTGTAAGTATAACTGGGGCTAGTATATGTAGATACTTGAAAACGTACCTCCACTGGTATGCGTTCGTTGGAGCCAGCAAATTCCACAAAGCCACCTTCAGTGGCTGTGCTCTGGCCGCGGATGTAGCATACAGTGGTGGTAGTGGACCCATAGCCAGAAGGCAGGACCTTGCTCTTAAGGAGAGCATTGATCACCGTGCTCTTCCCGTTGCTGGTGCGGCCAAAGAAGACGACCTTCATTTCACTTCGCTCAACTACCTTCAGAATCTCTGCCACTCTAGCAGTGGACAAGCCCCTCACGCCTTCCAACTCTGGGCTTGCTGTCTCCTCAGCTAATTGCATCACTTTAGAGTGATTCTCCTCCAATGACTCAATGGCACCGCTGAAGTGCTTCTTTGCTTCTGAAAATGTAACTGATGCCTGCATGATGTAATACAAACATACTGCAGCTATACCATGCTTGACATTGTGGGATCTGTACCAACTATACTGACTACACACCAATGCAACACACATGCAGGTTGAACTTTCCGTGCATTCCCGTCTACTGTGTACATGGAAGAGTCCAACATCACATCATGCAGACTCCACTTCCAGGGGGCTTTAGAGAAGGCTTAGCACACATGAGCATGATATCAGCAATATTATACTGCATGTATGAAGGGACTAGTTAGCTACCTGCGCTAATTTCTGCAGATCTTCAAGCAGTGTAGCTGCGTCAGGCCTTTCTCTAGGGTCATTCTTTAAGCACAATCGAATCAAGGACTTCAGCGGATGGTCTTTGGCAAGGCGAGCGAGGTCACTGGAGCGTCGTTCCTCCTCTGGGGTGACATCAATCCCATCCAATCTACCTGACGGAGGTGTCTGCGTTGCTATTTCCAGCATCAGCACACCGAAGGAGAAGATGTCAACCTTCTCGTTGTACTCCGGCTGAGTGCGCAGTGCTTCAGGAGGCATGTATGGGACTGCTCCGGGCTGCCTGGTCTGGAAGGGTGCAGCTGTCTTCAGCTTGGACTGACCAAGGTCGCCTATCTTGGCTCGTCCCGATTCATCCAGTAGCACGTTCCTGGCAGTGAGGTCTCGGTGCATAAGGGGGGGATCCTGAGAGTGTAGGAATACGAGACCAGTGGCGATGTCTAGACACAGACGCAGCTGCTGTTGCAGTCTGAGCGTTCCTCTGTTAGCCTCTAAGAACGTATACAGGTTTTGTGCCATCTTCTCCATCACAAGGAAAGGGCCCGTCCTGTCCTGAAAGGCGCCGATGAATCCAACGACGTTAGCGTGGCCTACAACGTCTTTCATTCGCTGACATTCCGCCTGAAAGTCTCGGCGCACTTGTTGTCCCTGCGCCAAATGCGCCTCCAGAAGAGGTGGGTGAATGCGTTTCACAGCGACGGGTCTGCTGCAAATTCGCCGGCGTAGACACTGCCGTAGGCACCACGGTCGAGCTCTTCTTGGTCGTAGATAATTAGGTCCCTTGGGGGAGAACAGAATATAGGGTTGTTGAGGCGAGATTCAGACGGACGCGGGCGGGGGAATCCATCTTTTTTAGGCACTGGTCGCTTAGAGGCTTTACGCCCACGGCATTTAAAATAAAAAGTCAGTCTAAGCGGATCGAGCAGACCAAGCCCACGTGAGTGGTGCTGTGTGACTTACCTACGTCCTCGACCACGAGTGTGCTTTGGACGAGTGAATGAGAGCCTCAAGCTTCTTGGACCTCATGTAGCTTTGCACTGGCCACGTGCACTGTCCACATAGCTAGCTACCCCCATGTACAGAGCCATGGTAAATTCAATACGTGGCATGCATGGACACCACGCATGCCTGGGAAGTTGGAATCCAGCGCAAACTAGCTTCACCTTATATACCACCTCATTCATCTAGCTATTATTTTAGTCAAGGACATCCCAATGTTGCCAATACTGTAGTATAACATATCGAATGCAAAATAATTAATGTGCATTCAAATTTATATGTATTATGATAAATTATACATAATTATGATATATATGCACTGCAAGTCAGCATGTGTGCTAGTGCAACCATAAATATATAAATTGTGTGTGTGTGTGTGTGTGTGTGTGTGTGTGTGTGTGTGTGTGTGTGTGTGTGTGTGTGTGTGTGTGTGTGTGTGTGTGTGTGTGTGTGTGTTGTATTGGCACACGCAAAGACAAATTAGCTATAGCCCTTATAGGTAGCTATATAGTCTTGGCACATGTGAAGACAATTATTAGAGATTCACAACTAGACTACATTATATAAGCTTGAGAGTACTCTGGACCAGAAACTGAAATTAGGCATAAGAAATTAGTATACAAGGATCATGCATGGTCATGGCAAGCTAGAGCATCGATCTGCCCAAGTCATTACCAGTCTTTGTCAACCTATACTTCTACTCTAGTTGACAGTAGCAGCAAATGTAAAGCACTTAATTGCGGCTGCATAAAATAATTATAGCTGTTGTCAACCCACTTCACAGGAGTTACTATGGTTTATTCAGTACAAAATTAAATCCATTACAGTTGTGAATTTGATATATAATGTTGAGATGTGAACTAGTTACTGCTGTTGTTAAGCCACTCCCTGCCTTCCATGCCCTTGACATTTGATGATATGTTTTAGTACAGTCAGACTAGCTACACACAGTGTTGTTTGCAATGTTTGACGTTGGCGCTGCACATGCATTGACGATAGATGCTTGCATTCACTCCCAGTACCATTGCTGTGTGGCACAGTACTTATTCATCACTTTCACTAGCCGCTGATACAGCATCGGACAAACATGTAGATACGGGCTGGATAGAAAAACGTTAAGATGTTATATAACCATGCCCAGTTACATATTGACAGATGAAAGGAAAAGTATCTAGCTATATACTGACTGACTGCTAGCATGGTGTGTGCAGGTGCAGGGGGATAACTGTAGCTTTGAGCTAGAGAACCCATTCATTGTATATATTAACAGAAATAGGGGGGAATGGGAACTCCATTTGAATACCATAGAAGGCCAATTGAGGGCACTGATATTGTGGGTATATACGCTTGGTAAGGTAGCTACGTATTTATAGGAGATGGTCTAGCAAACCAGCTACAGTTCAACAATCCTCGCAAACCAGCAACCCTGGTGATGTAAAGGAACATTAACAGCCCCCATGGCCATTATTTGGGGGCATGCTCATGTAGATATTGATATATATACAGTAGAAATATGGGTTTCCACAAACTGCGTACAGAGATGTATAGGAATGCTGCAGACTGGGGGAAACACATGCCATAGTTATAAGTATAATTTATTAGACTGGGAAAAAGCATTGAATTCACAAAAGGAGGTACAACTGTTCCAAGTAAACACCAGGTCACTATTCTCGGCCTGAATTAAAAAAGACAGTTTGAATCCTACGCATGCATGCATACGTACGTATGCACCGGTAATAATTGCTTAATATTACTATAGTCTGTCTTGGAAAGCAGTACGGATAAGTACGTATGTGTTGCTGCAATTGCACAGAACGAACCAAGCATGCTACACCTACAAATATGTTTCCCTAAACTGCTTGAGCTGCAACTCCACTTCTTCCAACTTACTGCTGCACAGATGCAAAGAAGGGAGTCACAAACAAGTCACTTTTAACATGCTCAACATTTGACAGAGTCTGCGTTTCAGTGCACATATAGTAGTATTCAACACACAGTCATGATGTGCAAAACACAGTGTTCTGTCCTAAAACGTTACATAGGATGTTGTGCAACTCACTGAAAGTCACTGTATGATCATAAGGTCATTAACCACGACTAAGGAAATCAATCTGTCTTGCACAGCAGTAACGTACTTAAGATCACAGGCTTCTGACAGCCACAGACGATGACCTTCTATTCCATCCAACAGCTCCGCAACAGCATTGTAACGTTCTTGCCTCTGTTCCTCTACACGCTGGGAGACTGCATTAGTGGAGGACTTGGCATGCTTCGTGAGACTAGCTTTGTAGCTTTGCTTGCTGATCTTTTTGTGTCTGTCCAAACACGCTATAAGTTGTTTCTTTATCTGTACTACCAAGAAACGTAACATACGACCATGTGTAACAATGTTACATGAATAACAGTGATGTGATGCTATGGCACATATGCATGCATACACATTGACAATCCTTATTTCATATATTTATAGTACAATGAAATCCCCATTTATAAAGAGCCCTGAGGACGATGATTGCATTCTTGAATTTTCCGTTATAACCATGCATATACAGTACAGTATCCCGCCATAGAGTTCACATTAATGACCAATATATATAATTTATGTACCTCCATGAGCTTATACTGTATACTGACCTCCTCCTTAGCTTCGCCTTCAGTTGTACTGTTGGGTTTCCATCTCAGGAAAGAACCACCACCAAACAGTGCAGCACCAACAGTGGTGGCTATGGGACCCTACACATGCAGGAGTGAACATGTAATAAATAAAAGCAACTGCTCGTTGTTCTACATAACTTGGATCTTACCGCCACAAGTAAAGTCAATGGTGGCACAGTTGCAACCGCAGCAATTCCCACTACGCCACCAATCACTGCTCCAGCACTACTGCCAATAATGAGGCGCCTTGTCCTCTGCCAGGACTGCAGGTTCAGTAGCAGAAGTGTCAGAGTCGAAAGGAATCACACACTGCATCATGCGTGCTTACGGGTAATCTTTGAAGTATTTGTGCTCGCCTAGAAGGTCTTGATGTGGTGGGAATATCACCACCAAGCCTGGAGCTGCATGGAACATGATGTTTGTGAAAATTCAGCAAAATGCCATGCATTAAGCAAAGTGCATTAGGGAATAACCTTGCTTCCCCAGCCTCTAATCTGCTAATGTTTTCCTCCACATGCCACAATGGAGCTGATCATTGAAAAAGGACAATATATTGTGAACATTAATTGTTAATACTGTAACTTGGCATCAGTCAATACCACATTGATGAAGTGATGTATTCGTACCACTCAGGGACTGCACCAAGTCAGCAGCCACATCACTCCATTGTTCCTTTAAACACTGACTCTCTTCTTGCAGTTTTCTCTGCAGTAGCTCCTCCATGTCACTGTGATACTGATGAATCTTACTGTGGTCAAACCCCTTCTCTTGTAGGTAGCTGTCAATTGTTGCTGGCAACTCTGCTATAATCTTGCTGTAAAACTCATCACACTGTTAGTTAACAAAAATAAAAATACTTTTTGTTAGCACGCAATTCACCAATCGTGTCATTTAATTCTGAATGACTTTTTCTTAAACCCTAGCTCAACATACCATTACATCGATCCTTTTCAGTGCACCTGTCACTTTCTGATCATACATCCGCTGGAAATTCTGCCATTCTCTATCTATATTTGCAATATTCCGATTTTCTCTGGAATTTTCCTCTACTAGCACATCACTGCACAATCAAAGAAGGAACTGTAAAACTGAAATATCAATTTCCCCATGTTTTAATATTTATGACACCAGAATTATACTCAAACTAGAATTATGCTGCCCATTGTACAACTAGAGCATGGGTATCACGTGGTAGTTGCCCATTGCTTACCGCTCCTCCTTCCACCTGCGCTTCATTCCAGACACTGCCTTGCTAAGGCTTGCCACAATTGACTGGCACTCACTGCAGTGCCTGCCAAACTTGGTCTTGATGGCTGCCTCAAAAAGTGTGTCCTGAATGTATTATATATAAATTATATATACATATATATATATATATCAATATATAAATATATATAGAAAAGAGTGTGGTTGAAATTAAATAATCATACATGCATACACGTGAATCTCTCACCAGCAGAATACTGCTTGAGAAATATAATATTGTAAATATACCTGCCTGTCAAAGTTACCATAGCAACAAGAGACACTGTAAAGGAATACCGTATTCACTCCAAATATTTGTCATTCTAATTTTGGCAGTGAAAAATATTCATTCAAGTGTATTCTAATCCTGACAAATTTGCAATTTCCGCCATATTGACTCTGACATTCGTTACACCCAATAAGAAGTAAGACAATTTACAAAACAGCTGCGTGGAACATAGTCACGAAGATGCTTTCTTTCCTATGTTCATTTTTTCTTCCGTACGTGCTTCGGTGTAGGCAATCTAAATGCTTGTTGCCATTCATTCCTTGTCTATGCGGTTCCACAATGGACTTTAGTGCGGTCCTAAATTGTATCGAGACTGTAACTGCGGTTCGCAAGGTCATTTCGAGAGCAGCAATTATGGCAAAAGGACTCGACTTATGAAAGCATTCAATTGATTCGCCTTCGCTCTAATGCTTCGGCCAAAAAATCTAAATGTTCGTCACCTTTGACAGTCTTCTTCATCCAGCTCTAATGGCTTCAATGACAAATTTGGTGCACAAAGGGTGATAGATTTTTAGAGAGAATACAGTACTGCTGAATCAACTGCAATAATAAGTGTTGAGGGCTCATGCTATTATATGCACTTAAGCCTCATTTACAGTACGTATGCATACATAAGTTTCAATAAGTGTTATCTTGGTATATAAATCTTTGTTAAGGGCTTTGCATAACAATTTTGGTATGGACCTGTCCACAGTATGACAAGTCTCTTCGGATGTACGTATATACGCATATACGTACACAAACCAGAGGCGGTGGAACAGATTTTAGTTTGGGGGGGCGGGTGAGCAAGGCTATGTCATGGTGAGACGGACCCAAACTAGGGGGGTCTGGGGGCATGCCCCCTCAGGAAATTTTTATAAATATAGATGCTATAAGATCAATTCTGGGGCAGTTTTGGCACTATCATGTGAGCAATTGCAACAAACTGAGATTTAGCTAAACCTGGTCAGGAGTAATGATGTGCTGGGGATGCATGCAGTGTAAGTTAACCTATAAACAGAAGCATACAAACTATAAGAAGCTTACAAAGTTCATCAGATTGTACAATAGAAATTGCACCATTGTGCACAAATTGTCACTCAATGGTCTCTTCATAGGTAAGCAGCAACTGCACAAGCACGTAGCTTAACTCGTCCAGCCGTTTATCACCGTCAGCCATTTTATCTTGTGTCATATGATGTCATAAAAATGGAGGGAACGCGCTTGCAACTTAGGGAGACCTTAATTTTTAGCTGCTGAGAGCACCTTGCCCCCTCTTCTAAGCATGTAAGTAGGTTTTCTGCCTTACTATCATATTTCCATATTGTCTTGGCATGCTACAACTACAGAAGGTGTGGGGGCAATGCCCCCTTCATAGATTTTGGGGGGGGGCAAGTGCCCCCCCCTGCCCCCCCGGTTCCGCCGCCTATGCATACATGCACTGTGAGAAGCACACCCTCATACCTGCAACATTTCCTCAAACCTGCTAAACTCCTGCTGAAGATGACCTGAAGTGTGTTAGAATAATTTGCATGGCAATATAAAAGTGAGCTCAATGCTTAACTGTAAGCAATATAACATGTGATGCATACACTGTATAATATATTTATACTGCCTGGGCGTCAGTTTAGAAGCAGTATACTTATGCCTGATATTACTATAGTTTGTATCCCACTCAGTAGTTATGCGAACTTGCCTACTGGCAGCCAATAACAGGACACAAGTACAAATTTGAACCAATTTGCTCACTTTCTGGAGTTACAGACTGTTGTGAATTCCTCTCTGCATTGTTAACAGCCTGTCTGGCTGACACAAAGAAGGTCCTGCTTTTTGCCAATTCTTCTGTAAAGATGCTCAATTCATGAGCCATGATCCTGATGACTTTGCTGATTTGCTGCTTTTTCACTCTTCTAGCTAGCTCCTCACCATCGTCTTCCACCTTGTCCCAGTGGTTGAAGAGAATGAATGTGTTGCTGGGAGTGGAAATTCTCTCCTTCACTTTTGCTAGCATATCCCTCTCCTACATACATGCAAGGCACAAGGCACAAGGCACATAAACATAGAAAATGCTTCTACAGTACATGCAGAAAAGTGTTACAACAAAAGCAACAATTGTGGAATTGATCTTAATGGTGAAGCGATGACAAGTGTTCACTCGAAAGCCGTCCCCATGCCTGAAGAAGCATGTGTTCATGGCATGTCTCACATGCTCGTGTTGTCTGTCTGCAGAGGAACTTACACTTGTTTCAAAAGTTGCAGTGCCATTGGCCACATACACAAATACGTCAGCATCTGAGCAACACTCAATCACTTTGTCATCCACATCATCTTCTGCATTCATCCCAGGGCTATATAGGTATGCAAGGGCATGGACACGGGATGTTTAATTTGGTAACTGGCAATACATGTTACATGCAGCCCAGGCCAATGAAGTCTGTCCAAAACAGTGCAGTAATCAATAACTCAGGGGAAGAAACTGCATGGGCATTGCATCCGTGTGTACAGTCTTACAGGCCATAACCTGTGCATATAATTAATCGCGTGGCTTGAAATAACAGAATAAACATAAATGTGGTGAATGCACGCACAACCATTGAAATTTACATTTTATACTGAGGTCTACTTTATGTGGTTTAGACTGTGAGTAAAACTTGATGTCCTATTGGTACTTTTAGCCATTGCACACAAGAAAGATTCGCTTGTTGTGCATGCACTCCACAGCGTACAATATTAAAAGTATAGTATGTACTTCATAGCCTTAATGTACAAATGCAGCGAGCATGACATTTACCTCGGTGCTTCTTTGCACTATCAACCCTATATGTATGTAGATAACCAATAGGAATCTCTATGGCTGCAATGAAAATGGCTGAATCTACACCACCACCACCACCAGTTTAATTATGCTGGTATATCTTACCAGTCAACCAAGACGATGTCCCCCTTGAGCATGGAGCACTGCGCTGTGGACCAGTAAATCTGAATGTCCCGCGGTTCCTGAATGCAGCTGGCTAACGCCTGTGGAGACTGCATGCAGTAAGCAAGGATAAACTGATTAAGATGGTAAATTGGTCACTACTGGTATACTAGGGTGGACTGTATGTGTTGCAGATATTATTGCAACTGTAGGCCCTTTGTGCAGGATTGATATCTGTATACAGTAAATACTATAGTTGCAACAAACAACAGAAAACACGGTCTGATTGGGATGCTAATATTGCAGCAAAATGCATCCATGCAAACACACCTGCACCGTCAGGAATCCATTGGAACCTCCAATCATCACAGACCCGCCTTCAGTGGCTGTGTTCTGGCCGCGAATGTAGCATATATCAGTGGTAGTGGACCCATAGCCAGAAGGCAGGACCTTGCTCTTGAGGAGAGCATTGATCACCGTGCTCTTCCCGTTGCTGGTGCGGCCAAAGAAGACGACCTTCATTTCACTTCGCTCAACTACGTTCAGAATCTCTGCCACTCTAGCAGTGGACAAGCCCCTCACGTCTTCCAACTCTGGGCTTGCTGTCTTCTCAGCTAATTGCATCACCTTGCAGTGACATGACTCCAACAACTTAATGGCACCACTGAAGTGGTTCTTTGCTTGTGTGAATGCAATTGATGCCTGTGTGAATATGAAGGAATCTAAACATTTGCATGCATGAGGCTGAAACTTTCCTCATGCAATCATGTCCCATACATGCCTTATAGACACTTGCCAGGAACCTTTGTCATATGTACAGGGTGGGTATGACTGTGTCCAAGTTTTGCATGTGTGTACAGTCATGCTGCAATAACAACGTCTGTCTTCCCCCAGTGAGCGAGATTGTGGCACACTGCATATGCTACCATGACAGTGCACGGGAGTTGTATCTATATCTTGGTCATGCATGCACCAACACAACAGGCTGGACCTACCCACCCCATTCACCGTGTCTGTACAAGAATCCAACATCACCTCATGCACACTACACTACACCTCCTGCTTTCAGAGAGGGTCTAGCGCACTAGACTACCATGGACATCTGCATACATTTACAAAGGGACTATACCTGCGTCAATTGCTGAAAAACTTCTTGTAGCTCTTCAAGCAGTGTAGCTGCGTCAGGCCTCTCTCCAGGTTCATTCTTAAGGCATGATCGGATCAAGGACTGCAGTGGATGGTCTTCGGCAAGGCGAGCGAGGTCACTGGTGCGTCGTTCCTCCTCTGGAATGGTGTTGATGCCATCCAATCCACCTGACGGAGGTGTCTGCGTAGCTATTTCCAGCATCAGCACACTGAAGGAGAAGATGTCAACCTTCTCGGTGTACTGCGGTTGAGTGCGCAGTGCTTCAGGAGGCATGTATGGGACTGCTCCGGGCTGCCTGGTCTGGAAGTGTGCAGCTGTCTTCAGCTTGGACTGACCAAGGTCGCCTATCTTGGCTCGTCCCGATTCATCCAGTAACACGTTCCTGGCAGTGAGGTCTCGGTGCACAAGGGGGGGATCCTGTGAGTGTAGGAATCCGAGACCAGTGGCGATGTCTAGACACAGACGCAGCTGCTGTTGCAGTCTGAGCGTTCCTCTGTTAGCCTCTAAGAACTTATACAGGTTTTGGGCCATCTTCTCCATTACAAGGAAAGGGCCCGTCCTGTCCTGAAAGGCGCCAATGAATCCAACGACGTTAGCGTGGCCTACAATGTCTTTCATTCGCTGACATTCTGCCTGAAAGACTCGGAGCACTTGTTGTCCCTGCGCCGAATGTGCCTCCAGAAGAGGTGGGTGAATGCGCTTCACTGCGACGGGTCTACCTGCAAACTTGCCGGCGTAGACACTTCCGTAGGCACCACGATCGAGCTCTTCTTGGTCATAGATAATTAGGTCCCTTGGGGGAGAGCAGAATATAGGGTTGTTGACGCTAGATTCAGATGGACGCGGGACGGGGGAAGCCATCTTTTTTAGGCACCGCTGGTCGCTTAGTCTTTACGCCCAGGGCATTTAGGTCATGTAAGCGCACGCATCGAGCGGACCGGCCCAGGGCTGGTAGTGCTGTGTGTACTTATCAGCACGTCGTCAGGCCACGAGTGTGCTTTGCGAATTGCATTAATTGGACGAATGAATGAGAAGCCTCAAGCTTCTTGGACCTCATGTAGCTTTGCACCGGCCACGTGCATTGTCCACATAGCTAGCTACCCCCACGTACAAAGTCATGGTAAACTCAACATCATGCACGTGGCATGGATCATCACGCATGCATGGAAAGTTGGAATCCAGCACAAACCAGCCTCACTCTAGTAACTCATTCATCTAGCTATTATTTTATTCAAGGACATCCCAATGTTGCCAATACTATAGTATAACACACAGGTTGAATGCATAATAATTTATGTACATGCATTTATAATCATGATATTAATATGACTATATTATTTTTCTTTTTCATAATAATTATTAATTATGCAATGCCATGCAAAATATTATGACATGTATTATGATATATACTGCAAGTCAACATGTGTGTTTGTGCATGTATTTGATATGTGTATATACGTGTGTATACATACATGTGTGCCAATGTATCTATGCATCCATATATACATACGTGTGTAGTTACATAGCAGAGTTTGAGATATAAAAAATATAGTCTAGCTATAGCCCTTATTAGTAGTCTTGGCAAAGACAATTATTAGGGGCTAGCAGCTATAGACTACATAATTAAGCTTGAGAGTATATACTCTGGACCAGAACCTATAAATTAGACATAAAAATTATACATATATAGTAATGATCATGGTCATTGCATTTAGAGTTCTCATTTTATATATATATTTAATGATATCAGGGACTACGGCGAATTGCAGTAAGTCAATCTATATAGTCCAGGAGTGTATATGTGCAAGTATATATGAATGTGTGTGTGTACGTGTGCACACACACACATGCATTTCCATCCCCAAATATGGCATAACTATAATATATACATATATATATATATATACTGCTATAATCAAAAGCGTACAAGCATGGGATGCCCACACCCTCATTACAAATGGCGCAGAAGGTTTTACTTCAAAGCACCTTGATCCTCTTGGTGTGTGCCATCCTTGACAGCAAGAACACTCCAATCACTATGTATATAGTGACCCAAGAAGCACTCCTACTATAGCTTTTTAGCACCCTGCACATGCACCCTGCTTTCATAAAGTTCCCGCCATTCAAATATTATGATGTGGTACAGGCTCATGGCTACGGATTCAAATGTCACTGATGATGTTGAGCATCTCACATAGCACAGTATAGGTTGTAATAGTACGATGTTTTGACCATGCAGGTATTTGTCAGGTACATATATACAGAACTTCCTGACAAAGACCTTCGTGGTTGAAACGTCGTACTATTACAATCTTCACAGTGCTATATATATACGGGAGATATGCTCAGCATCATCAGTGACATCAAATACTATAATATAGTATTCCAGTTGGGGGAAAATGAAATATTCCAGTTGGGGGAAAATGAAATATTCCAGTTGGGGGAAAATGAAATATTCCAGTTGGGGGAAAGTGAAATATTCCAGTTGGGGGAAAATGAAATATTCCAGTTGGGGGAAAATGAAATATTCCAGTTGGGGGAAAATGAAATATTCCAGTTGGGGGAGAATGAAATATTCCAGTTGGGGAGGAGTGAGACAGTGGGAACCACAATCCTGTTATATACACCCGGCCAGGCTGCCCAGAGGTAGCTATACTAGACAGTTGAGCAAACACAGCCAGCTACAGTTCGACTATCCTTGCAAACCAGCCACCCTGGTGATGTACAGGAACATTAGTAGCCCCCATGGCCATTATTTGGGGGCATGCTCATGTAGATATTGATATATATGCCATAGCTATAAGTATAATATGTCAGACTGGGGGGAAAAGCTTTGAATTCACAAAAAGTGGTACAACTGTTCCAAGTTAAAAAACAGGTCATTATTCTCTGCCTCAAGACAGTTTGAATACTACGCATGAATTCACCATAATTATTCATTATTTTATATTAACCTAGTCTGTCTTGGAAAGCAGTATGGATATGCGTTGCTGCAATAGGATATATACCAATCAAGAATGCTGCACCTCCAAATATGTTTCCCTAAACTGCTTGAGCTGTGACTCCATTTCTTCCAACTTTTCGCTGCACAGATGCATAGAAGGAAGTCACACAGGCAAGCTCTTTTTAATATGCTGTCATTTGACAGAGTATGCATTCCAGCGCACATGTAGCACACATTATATATATGCAAAACACAGTGCTCTGATCCACTGAGTTACATAGTATGATGTTGTGCAAGGTTAGGGCAGCTAAAATAGATATAGTCAGGGGAGTTAGCTACAGGTGTTTCCAGCAAAGGTATATGGTATTGTGTCATCAACAATGCACAATGGCTATGTAGATCACTCTGTCTTGCACAGCAGAAACTCACATAAGAGGAAGAGCGTCTGACTGCCACAGATGGAGACTTTGTATTTTATCTTCCAGTTTAGCAACAGCTGCATCAAGATTTAGTTTCTGTTCCCTTATACGCCTGAGGACTGCATCAGTGGAAATCTTGATGTGCTTCTCAAGATAAGATTTGCAATAGATCTTATTTTCATCCTTCCATTTCTTCCAGAATTCTGTGAGCTGTTCACACGCCTATGCCCATCAGAAACATATACAAAATATGCAGTCTTATGCATGCATGTACACATGTGTAGCACTTACATACATCATTAAACAACAGCTATGTACATAGTGCCAAGGACAGAAAATGAATTGACCCCAAGTAAATTCTTATGATTCGTAAGCAACGTAACTACAGTATTGTTAAATATCGAAGTAATTACAAATATATTTCGGAAATATATTATATATTATATATATTGATGGAACTGGAGTGCGTGTCACATGTACAGGCAAACGTCACCTTGGAGCAGCCCTCGGAACAGGAACCTTCATCAAGGAGTATGTTCAGGAGAAGGTCGTTATGTGGAAGGCTGAGCTCGACAAGCTTGCATCCATTGCCAAGTCTGAGCCTCATGCAGCCTTTGCAGCATTCACTCATGGCCTTATTGGCCACTGGATGTATTTCCTGCGAACTATTGAGGGTACCGCGCCATTACTACAGCCACTCGAGGACTCCATTCGCCAGCACTTCCTTCCAGCCCTGACTGGACAGAGCGGAGTGTCTGATCTGGAACGTGAGCTCTTGGCTCTTCCCGCGCGCCATGGCGGTCTGGGACTGGTGAATCCTACAACCATGTCTGAGGAGCACACACTCTCACGGCGCCTGACGGCACCCCTGACTGCAATCATCATCCTGCAGAGGGATGACATTGGAGACTCCAGACAACAGCAACAATCCATTAAGTCTTCACTGCGTACAGAACGGCGCAAGCGACAAGAGGAGGCCGCCGCTGAATTGAAGACCCGTTTGCCCCAGCACTTACAGAGAACTGCTGAACTGGCCAGTGAGAAGGGTGCCTACAGCTGGGTGACTGCCCTCCCATTTGCTGCCCATGGCTTTGCACTTCACAAAAGTGCTTTTCGCGATGCACTCTGCCTTCGCTACAATTGGACACCTGCCGATCTGCCAAGAGTATGTGTTTGCGGTGCAGTTTTCACCACAGACCATGCTCTGTCATGTCCAACCGGAGGAGTCACAATCATTCGGCACAATGAAGTACGCGACCTCACCGCCAGTCTCCTCACCGAGGTATGCCATGATGTATGCATCGAACCACGCCTGCAACCACTGTCGGGTGAAACACTATCTACTCGCAGTGCTACAACTGAGGACAATGCCAGACTGGATGTTGCAGCAAGCGGCTTCTGGGGAGGGAGGTTTGAGAGGGCATTTTTTGATGTGAGGGTTTTTAACCCCTACGCCCCCTCGAACAGAACCCTGCAGACAGCAGCCTGCTATCGGCGGCATGAACGTGAGAAGAGGCGCAAGTATGAAGAACGAATACGCGAAGTGGAGCACGCCTCCTTTGTTCCCCTAGTGTTGTCCTGCACCGGTGGAGCTGGTCCCTGTGCGACCAACTTTCTCCAAAGGCTGGCAGCCCTGCAAGCCGAGAAACACCACTCCACCTACAGCATGGTGATGGAATTGCTTCGTTGCCGCCTCAGCTTTGCCCTCCTGCGATCAGCTATCACATGCCTCAGGAGTGCTAGGTCATCCTTCCACCGCCCAGGCCGCATTGACATGAGCGCTGTGGACCTCGCAATGTCCGAGGGCCGAGTGGAGCGTGATTAACTGATGATTTTCATCTTGTTATTTACTATCCTTTGTTGACTTCATTACTATTTATTCTGTTGTAACCAGGTTGTATCTTTTATTTAAATGGTCTGGTTCAGTGCTTGCATTATTATTATTATTGTTGTTATTATTATTATCATTATTATTATTATTACTATTATTATGTATGTGTATATATACGTATTATATGCCTCTTATCATAAATTGATATATAATTCAAATGATATTATTATTATTATTATTATTATTATTATTATTATTATTATTATTATGCCATCCAAACATTTTATAAATGATAATAATTTTAATTTATCATTATATATATTATCATTATATATATATATATATTACAAAAGCTATAAAAGAACTTATAATGTAAGCATTCTGTGGAGTTCGAGGAGTTATATGTTATACAGATACCTGATATGGACTCAGTGAAAAATGACACTGTTTTGGAACTATTCACGTATTGCAAGAAAGTTTGCCTATGCACACTCGCAACAATAGGTCATGACATCTATCGGAAATAGCCCTCCTAATGTACTACGTATAGGTATAGGAGTAAAAATTTCACATGACAACAATTGATGTAGGATGATTCACTCTGTCTCTAAACACATGCAGCTACATGGAAAACAACCGGCTAAAAAAATCAGGAACAAGCCGGCAGGGATATTTTATATGAGATTGCATTGTACCAGTCTCGGTCAACATTCGCTGGCACATTGCATGGATATGTTTTCACCATCCCTTTCTGCCAGTTGGTTTTTCCATGGAGCTAAAACATGCCACGTCTCATATTCATGCAACAGAATGTTTAGCACTAATGAACAATACATATTCTCTCCTCGGTTCACTTTCCGGGTTTTCACACAATATATATACAAAGTACCACAACCATTTCTACGTATACAACTAGACCACATGGGCCAAGGCTATGTAAGCAATGCGCTTTCTGTACAACAGGGCAGACATTAATCTTCTAATGTCCCATGCATCAGACTCATTCCCAGGCCATTCAGGGTGCTCTGGCATGGCACGAAATTAGTACATGGGTGGAAAACATATGCCCTGGTTTCTATTCCACTCCATCACGCCTATAGTAAAGCACAAAGTGCATATGGTGGGCATATTTCCAATACAAGCCATGTAAATTTGTAGAGGGTCAAAGTGACCTTATACTTAGCTTCCTCTTCGGTCATGCTGTCAGGTTTCATTAAAGCATATGCAAGAGCACCCCCTACAAGTAGGCCAACACCGCCAACTGTTAAAGTTGTCTGCAGGAGGAAGAAAGCCCCAGTGATTAAAGCAAAGAGACACATGCACCTGTTGCTGTTGACATGTAACTTACTGCTACGGCTACTTTGGCTACTGCTCCAATTGAGGCAGCCACAATTGCTCCTGTTCCACCCCCTGCAAGTGAGCCAAGAGCACCTCCACCACTGAAGTATTTCAGTTTCTGCTTGCCCTAAATTGCGGTATAATGAGAATAGCACCAAGTCAAGTTTTGAGTCTGTGCTACATGAATAATAGGCTTACAGAGTAAGTCCTTTGTTTCAAAATAATTTCCAATAAGACTTCATTTTGGCTGGCGTTAGGCTGGAAGCTTCAGAGAAAGAACACATGCAACACAGAGGTACGTATATATCTGTTCATTATTGTATGGCGGCAAATTAATTAAAATAACCTTGCTTTCTCTTCCTCTGATATTCTGGCATATTCCTCCAATTGCTGCAAAAGCTCTGGCATGAAATTAGAAACAGAATACTTGCACAGTGCTGCTGTTCAATGATTGCTTAGACATCAGACAATATAATTGTAGTAAAATTGGTAGTCATACCAAGCAGAGATTGCACTGTGCGAGTAGCCAGATCAGCCAAATGTTTCTTCAAACAATCTTCCTCCTCTCTGAGTTTCTTCTGCAAATGCTCCTCCAGTGTCTTACAGTACTGATCACATTTTGCGGGGTCAAACTCTTCCTCTGGTTGGTAGTTTTTTACTTCTTCAGACAACCTTTCCTTTACAATGATGTGATATTCATCACACTGGCAAAGGGATAAATTATACAAATGCAATTTCACCATTTCCTACTTATTAAAAATGTATGTATGTATGTCTGCTGTGTTTGTGCAACAATTGGCATATACCATTGCATTAGCCTCTTCAACTGCCTTTTCCACTACCTCAGGATATCTCTGTTCAAAATCCTGGATTCCTATATTCATCTCTGCAAGAACCACTTTTGTAGTCTGTAGTTCCTTTACTCTCTCCTTACTGCATGCATAAAAGTAAGTATTACATCTCATGAACTTGCATGATGTCTTTCTATGTTGCATGGGAGCCATGGCTTGTAGGCTGGGGTCGATGTCATATATATCACCAGGTGTGAACGCCACCCATCCATTAGATCAGGGAGCAAAAGTGCGGCTGGGTATCACCACAGTCATCAAAAAGACCTGTTACCACGGCAACGAGATCTATATAATAATACACCTGCATTATATCTTGTAGTTGCTTACCATTCCTCCTTACTACAGTGATATATAAGCATATAATGACTACACATATTATACTATAAATTTACATAGCAGAATGCTCTGAATGTATGTACATGCCTGCATGTGTGAGCTTATTTGTGCATGATTGCTGAATGACATAACGTGCAAGTTCTTGTAAGCACATGTACATACTTGCAAAACTTCTGTGTGTTCAAACTGTGAACTGCACAACTAGACACACAGCATGGCTTCTAGTTGCTTACCATTCCTTCTTCCACCTACGGTTCATGCCAGACACTGCCTTCCTAAGGCTTGCCACGATTGGCCGGCACTCGCTGTAGTGCCGGCCGAACTTGGTCGTGATGGCTTCCTCAAGGAGACACTCCTGTAGAGTGGGTTATAGCAATTTTACTTCTGCACATGGAATCTATACTGCAAGGACCTGCTGATAATCTCATAAACCAAACCCACCCATCCATCAGGCATTTATTTGTGACGTCGTCAACGTGTGAGTCACAAATAAATGGCCGACGGACGGGTGGGTCTGGTACATGAGACTACCTGCAGGTCACTGCTTGCCACATACGTAGCTATCTGTTCATCACATGCTACCATAGCAACAATACTGATGACTGAGTCTTAGTCTTTGCATGCATCAATTGGCCTTCGCACCTGCAACACTCTCTCAAAGTTGCTAAACTCATGTTGAAGATCGCCTGAAGGAGTGAGGTAGAATACCTGAGTACCACAGCACAATGACAAGTTTCAATCTATATATGCATACAGTAATATACATGTCCATACATGCATGCATGCAACTGCAAACAACAGCTAAAGGTCTGGTAGAGCTGCAAGGTTATAGAGTTGCATGGACGTTGTAGTCACAGTTTCACACACTTACAAAGGCTTAAGTACTTTATAGCAAGTCAATGCATTCATGGGTCCATATATAAGGCCTTTGACCTCAGAAAGGTCCGCCTGTTGTGCACTCACCATACAATATTATAATGATCAGAAACTCCACTAGCCAAAAATTTTCACAGGACAATGGCGAGGTCACTTGATTCAAACGTTTTGACCCAATCCTGGGTCATCAGTGAGAAAAGATAATTATCTATCATCTTTTCTCACTGATGAGGACCCAGACAACCTAGCCACGCAGAAACCTTCCGAGCCATACACTATATTAAAATGCACGTAGTACAGGTTGGTTGGATACATGCAGGAGTGGACATGCAGTATATAACTACATAAAAGGTGCTAACACATCCATAGCACACACTGCATAAACACACTTGTACACGTTCGTCCATAGCCACTATAAGTATGTACGACCTCGGCACTTCCACCTCGGTAAATATAGTGCCTCGATTGTACATAGTGGCCATGGACCTTGCTACCATACTACATATAATAGACATCTACGTATAGAACAATACATATAAATAAGTGCCTGCGTGCTTACTTTCAGATTGCGGTGCATTGCCTGCATGGCGAGCTACATTGTTAAGGGCCTGTTTGGCTGACACAAAGAAGGTCCTGTCCGCCTCCATTCCTTCTGTGAAGATGCTCAGATCACGAACCATGATCCTGGTGACCTTGCTCATTTGCTGCTCTCTGACATCGCTAGCTTGCTCCTCGCCGTCCTCTACCACCCTGTCCCAGTGGTTGAAGAGAATGAATGTGTTGCTGGGACTGAAAATTTTCTCCCTCACTTGGGCTAGCATATGTCTCTCCTATGAAGGAAGTATATATATATATATATACAATTATAGCAAAAGCTATACATAACATGGTGCACACATATAAATGTTGCTGTCAGTGTGCATGAGTGGACATGCATGGTGCAGTATAAACTAAGTAAAAGGTGCTGATACATCCATATCACACACTGCATATATAAACTATATATACATATATACCATGGTGATTGCGCAACCATAGGAACTTAAGTATTGCGAAGTGGTCGCATATATCCGATATACTTTTTGGGCAAAAATTGCGTCATTTTGCAAAGCATTTTTACGCAAAAGGTTCGTCTGTTGCACACTCACCATAGTATATACGTAGTATATATAATACGGTAGGTCGGTCCATAGCCGATATATACGACCTCGGCGGCATATTTACCTCGGCGCTTCGCGCCTCTGTAAATATGTCGCCTTGGGTCGTATATACCGGCTATGGACCTCCCTACCGTACTATATATATAACATATACACTTGTACTGTACAGAACATCTACACATGCATATATACATGTATTTACACAAACTTACAGTCGTTTCAAAAGTGGTAGTGCCATTGGCCACGTACACAAATACGTCAGCATCTGAGCAACACTCAATCACTTTGTCATCCATTTCACTTTCCGCATTCATCCCAGGACTGCACAGATTTTGGCATATACACACATGGGACATTAATGGGGTCTGGTCAAATACATGATTAAGGCAGTAAATTGAGACTCTGAAATATGTATGCACTGCAGCAAACAAAAACCTCTTACTTGCGTGTATATACAGACAACCACCAAAACATCATATTACATAGCTTATACCAGGCTTTGTGGTGAGTTTTGTAGTCCACAGATATACTATATACAGCTTGCACGATAGTAGGTAGTCTGGCCTGCTAGACCCGACTTCTCCTCGCGACTTATTGCTACGGCAAAGAATAGTTGCTAGATTCAACTTTCCTTCCTCCAAATGGGAAGTCGGGTCTAGCGGGCCAGACTAGCCCGATACAGGCTTCCAGCAGGGCTTGCTACTTGATATACATATATGCATTTGTGGCATTTATAGTCCAACAAACGAAGGTGAGGGTTAAAACCAATACACACACACTGAAGTATATTTGGCAAGTAACGTTAACAGAGTTACACCAGTTCATAACAACATGGCAGAAGCAGATTAGATACAAATCATAGTCATGAGTTGAAGTTGAGTCGTAAATCGAGTGCAGTGAAACCTCTCTATAAACGACACTCTGAATTAAGAACACCTCTGTAATAAGGACAGTGTCGGCAATTCCACCACATAATATAATATCTTGGTATATCTTACCAGTCAACCAAGACGATGTCCCCCTTGAGCATGGAGCACTGTGCTGTGGACCAGTTTATCTGAATGTCCCGCGGTTCCTTCATGTGACTAGCCAGAGCCTGAGCAGACTGCAGCAAACAAGGAGAAATAAAAGTATTTACGTACAACTATAAAAGCAAACGGAATTAATATTGTTAATATGTGTGTATACATTGAAGTATACGTATTTATGCATGGTATTGCTCTGTCTTGTAAGTATAACTGGGGCTAGTATACGTAGATACTTGAAAACATACCTCCACTGGTATACGTTCATTGGAGCCAGCAAATTCCACAAAGCCACCTTCAGTGGCTGTGCTCTGGCCGCGGATGTAGCATACAGTGGTGGTAGTGGACCCATAGCCAGAAGGCAGGACCTTGCTCTTGAGGAGAGCATTGATCACCGTGCTCTTCCCGTTGCTGGTGCGGCCAAAGAAGACGACCTTCATTTCACTTCGTTCAACTACCTTCAGAATCTCTGCCACTCTAGCAGTGGACAAGCCGCTCACACCTTCCAACTCTGGGCTTGCAGTCTTCTCAGCTAATTGCATCACTTTATAGTGATTCTCCTCCAATGACTCAATGGCGCCGCTAAAGTGCTTCTTTGCTTCTGAAAATGCAACTGATGCCTGAATGATGTAATACAAACATACTGCAGCTATAACATGCATGACATTGTGGGATCTGTACCAACTATACTGACTACACACCAATGCAACACACATGCAGGTTGAACTTTCCGTGCATTCCCGTCTACTGTGTACATGGAAGAGTCCAACATCACATCATGCAGGCTCCACTTCCAGGGGGCTTTAGAGAAGGCTTAGCACACATGAGCAGCAATATTATACTGCATGTATGAAGGGACTAGTTAGCTACCTGCGCTAATTTCTGCAGATCTTCAAGCAGTGTAGCTGCGTCAGGCCTTTCTCTAGGGTCATTCTTTAAGCACAATCGAATCAAGGACTTCAGCGGATGGTCTTCGGCAAGGCGAGCGAGGTCACTGGAGCGTCGTTCCTCCTCTGGGGTGACATCAATCCCATCCAATATCTACCTGACGGAGGTGTCTGCGTTGCTATTTCCAGCATCAGCACACCGAAGGAGAAGATGTCAACCTTCTCGTTGTACTCCGGCTGAGTGCGCAGTGCTTCAGGAGGCATGTATGGGACTGCTCCGGGCTGCCTGGTCTGGAAGTGTGCAGCTGTCTTCAGCTTGGACTGACCAAGGTCGCCTATCTTGGCTCGTCCCGATTCATCCAGTAGCACGTTCCTGGCAGTGAGGTCTCGGTGCATAAGGGGGGGATCCTGAGAGTGTAGGAATACGAGACCAGTGGCGATGTCTAGACACAGACGCAGCTGCTGTTGCAGTCTGAGCGTTCCTCTGTTAGCCTCTAAGAACGTATACAGGTTTAGTGCCATCTTCTCCATCACAAGGAAAGGGCCCGTCCTGTCCTGAAAGGCGCCGATGAATCCAACGACGTTAGCGTGGCCTACAATGTCTTTCATTCGCTGACATTCCGCCTGAAAGTCTCGGCGCACTTGTTGTCCCTGCGCCAAATGCGCCTCCAGAAGAGGTGGGTGAATGCGTTTCACAGCGACGGGTCCACAGCGACGGGTCTGCTGCAAATTCGCCGGCGTAGACACTGCCGTAGGCACCACGGTCGAGCTCTTCTTGGTCGTAGATAATTAGGTCCCTTGGGGGAGAGCAGAATATAGGGTTGTTGAGGCGAGATTCAGACGGACGCGGGACGGGGGAAACCATCTTTTTTAGGCACTGGTCGCTTAGAGGCTTTACGCCCACGGCATTTAAAATAAAAAGTCAGTCTAAGCGGATCGAGCAGACCAAGCCCACGTGAGTGGTGCTGTGTGACTTACCTACGTCCTCGACCACGAGTGTGCTTTGGACGAGTGAATGAGAGCCTCAAGCTTCTTGGACCTCATGTAGCTTTGCACTGGCCACGTGCACTGTCCACATAGCTAGCTACCCCCATGTACAGAGCCATGGTAAATTCAATACGTGGCATGCATGGACACCACGCATGCCTGGGAAGTTGGAATCCAGCGCAAACTAGCTTCACCTTATATACTACCTCATTCATCTAGCTATTATTTTAGTCAAGGACATCCCAATGTTGCCAATACTATAGTATAACATATCGAATGCAAAATAATTAATGTGCATTCAAATTTATATGTATTATGATAAATTATACATAATTATGATATATATGCACTGCAAGTCAGCATGTGTGCTAGTGCAACCATAAATATATAAATTGTGTGTGTGTGTGTGTGTGTGTGTGTGTGTGTGTGTGTGTGTGTGTGTGTGTGTGTGTGTGTGTGTGTGTGTGTGTGTGTGTGTGTGTGTGTGTGTGTGTGTGTGTGTGTGTGTGTGTGTGTGTGTGTGTGTGTGTGTGTGTGTGTGTGTGTGTGTGTGTGTGTGTGTGTGTGTGTGTGTGTGTGTGTGTGTGTGTGTGTGTGTGTGTGTGTGTGTGTGTGTGTGTGTGTGTGTGTGTGTGTGTGTGTGTGTGTGTGTGTGTGTGTGTGTGTGTGTGTGTGTGTGTGTGTGTGTGTGTGTGTGTGTGTGTGTGTGTGTGTGTGTGTGTGTGTGTACATGTACATGTGTGCCAATGTGTGTATATATGCTTGCACGTATACATGTGTATATGACATAGTTTGAGAGTACAAGTATAATATACTCTAGCTAACTATATATAACTATATCTTTAGTTGTATTGGCACACGCAAAGACAAATTAGCTATAGCCCTTATAGGTAGCTATATAGTCTTGGCACATGTGAAGACAATTATTAAAGATTCACAACTAGACTACATTATATAAGCTTGAGAGTACTCTGGACCAGAAACTGAAATTAGGCATAAGAAATTAGTATACAAGGATCATGCATGGTCATGGCAAGCTAGAGCATCGATCTGCCCAAGTCATTACCAGTTTTTGTCAACCTATACTTCTCTAGTGGTTGACAGTAGCAGCAAATGTAAAGCACTTAATTGCAGCTGCATAAAATATAGCTGTTGTCAACCCACTTCACAGGAGTTACTACGGTTTATTCAGTACAAAATTAAATCCATTACAGTTGTGAATTTGATATATAATGTTGAGATGTGAACTAGTTATACTGCTGTTGTTAAGCCACTCCCTGCCTTCCATGCCCTTGACATTTGATGATATGTTTTAGTACAGTCAGACTAGCTACACACAGTGTTGTTTGCAATGTTTGACGTTGGCGCTGCACATGCATTGACGATAGATGCTTGCATTCACTCCCAGTACCATTGCTGTGTGGCACAGTACTTATTCATCACTTTCACTAGCCGCTGATACAGCATCGGACAAACATGTAGATACGGGCTGGATAGAAAAACGTTAAGATGTTATATAACCATGCCCAGTTACATATTGACAGATGAGAGAAAGGAAAAGTATCTAGCTATATACTGACTGACTGCAAGCATGGTGTGTGCAGGTCCAGGGGGATAACTGTAGCTTTGAGCTAGAGAACCCATTCATTGTATATATTAACAGAAATAGGGGGGAATGGGAACTCCATTTGAATACCATAGAAGGCCAATTGAGGGCACTGATATTGTGGGTATATACGCTTGGTAAGGTAGCTACGTATTTATAGGAGATGGTCTAGCAAACCAGCTACAGTTCAACAATCCTCGCAAACCAGCAACCCTGGTGATGTAAAGGAACATTAACAGCCCCCATGGCCATTATTTGGGGGCATGCTCATGATATTGATATATATACAGTAGAAATATGGGTTTCCACAAACTGCGTACAGAGATGTATAGGAATGCTGCAGACTGGGGGAAACACATGCCATAGTTATAAGTATAATTTATTAGACTGGGAAAAAGCATTGAATTCACAAAAGGAGGTACAACTGTTCCAAGGAAAAACCAGGTCACTATTCTCGGCCTGAATTAAAAAAGACAGTTTGAATCCTACGCATGCATACGTACGTATGCACCGGTAATAATTGCTTAATATTACTATAGTCTGTCTTGGAAAGCAGTACGGATAAGTACGTATGTGTTGCTGCAATTGCACAGAACGAACCAAGCATGCTACACCTACAAATATGTTTCCCTAAACTGCTTGAGCTGCAACTCCACTTCTTCCAACTTACTGCTGCACAGATGCAAAGAAGGGAGTCACAAACAAGTCACTTTTAACATGCTCAACATTTGACAGAGTCTGCGTTTCAGTGCACATATAGTAGTACTCAACACACAGTCATGATTTGCAAAACACAGTGTTCTGTCCTAAAACGTTACATAGGATGTTGTGCAATATATACTCACTGAAAGTCACTGTATGATCATAAGGTCATTAACAACGACTAAGGAAATCAATCTGTCTTGCACAGCAGTAACGTACTTAAGATCACAAGCTTCTGACAGCCACAGACGATGACCTTCTATTCCATCCAACAGCTCCGCAGCAGCATTGTAACGTTCTTGCCTCTGTTCCTCTACACGCTGGGAGACTGCATTAGTGGAGGACTTGGCATGCTTCGTGAGACTAGCTTTGTAGCTTTGCTTGCTGATCTTTTTGTGTCTGTCCAAACACGCCATAAGTTGTTTCTTTATCTGTACTACCAAGAAACGTAACATACGACCATGTGTAACAATGTTACATGATCAACAGTGATGTGATGCTATGGCACATATGCATGCATACACATTGACAATCCTTATTTTATATATTTATAGTACAATGAAATCCCCATTTATAAAGATCCATGCCCTGAGGACGATGATTGCATTCTTGAATTTTCCGTTATAACCATGCATATACAGTACAGTATCCCGCCATAGAGTTCACATTAATGACCAATATATATAATTTATGTACCTCCATGAGCTTATACTGTATACTGACCTCCTCCTTAGCTTCGCCTTCAGTTGTACTGTTGGGTTTCCATCTCAGGAAAGAACCACCACCAAACAGTGCAGCACCAACAGTGGTGGCTATGGGACCCTACACATGCAGGAATGAACATGTAATAAATAAAAGCAACTGCTCGTTGTTCTACATAACTTGGATCTTACCGCCACAAGTAAAGTCAATGGTGGCACAGTTGCAACCGCAGCAATTCCCACTACGCCACCAATCACTGCTCCAGCACTACTGCCAATAATGAGGCGCCTTGTCCTCTGCCAGGACTGCATGTTCAGTAGCAGAAGTGTCAGAGTCGAAAGGAATCACACACTGCATCATGCGTGCTTACGGGTAATCTTTGAAGTATTTGTGCTCGCCTAGAAGGTCTTGATGTGGTGGGAATATCACCACCAAGCCTGGAGCTGCATGGAACATGATGTTTGTGAAAATTCAGCAAAATGCCATGCATTAAGCAAAGTGCATTAGGGAATAACCTTGCTTCCCCAGCCTCTAATCTGCTAATGTTTTCCTCCACATGCCACAATGGAGCTGATCATTGAAAAAGGACAATATATTATGAACATTAATTGTTAATACTGTAATTTGGCATCAGTCAATACCACATTGATGAAGTGATGTATTCGTACCACTCAGGGACTGCACCAAGTCAGCAGCCACATCACTCCATTGTTCCTTTAAACACTGACTCTCTTCTTGCAGTTTTCTCTGCAGTAGCTCCTCCATGTCACGGTGATACTGATGAATCATCCTGTGGTCAAACCCCTTCTCTTGTAGGTAGCTGTCAATTGTTGCTGGCAACTCTGCTATAATCTTGCTGTAAAACTCATCACACTGTTAGTTAACAAGAATAAAAATACTTTTTGTTAGCACGCAATTCACCAATCGTGTCATTTAATTCTGAATGACTTTTTCTTAAACCCTAGCTCAACATACCATTACATCGATCCTTTTCAGTGCACCTGTCACTTTCTGATCATACATCCGCTGGAAATTCTGCCATTCTCTATCTATATTTGCAATATTCCGATTTTCTCTGGAATTTTCCTCTACTAGCACATCACTGCACAATCAAAGAAGGAACTGTAAAACTGAAATATCAATTTCCCCATGTTTTAATATTTATGACACCAGAATTATACTCAAACTAGAATTATGCTGCCCATTGTACAACTAGAGCATGGGTATCACGTGGTAGTTGCCCATTGCTTACCGCTCCTCCTTCCACCTGCGCTTCATTCCAGACACTGCCTTGCTAAGGCTTGCCACAATTGACTGGCACTCACTGCAGTGCCGGCCAAACTTGGTCTTGATGGCTGCCTCAAAAAGTGTGTCCTGAATGTATTATATATAAATTATATATACATATATATATACATCAATATATAAATATATATAGAAAAGAGTGTGGTTGAAATTAAATAATCATACATGCATACACGTGAATCTCTCACCAGCAGAATACTGCTTGAGAAATATAATATTGTAAATATACCTGCCTGTCAAAGTTACCATAGCAACAAGAGACACTGTAAAGGAATACCGTATTCACTCCAAATATTTGTCATTCTAATTTTGGCAGTGAAAAATATTCATTCAAGTGTATTCTAATCCTGACAAATTTGCAATTTCCGCCATATTGACTCTGACATTCGTTACACCCAATAAGAAGTAAGACAATTTACAAAACAGCTGCGTGGAACATAGTCACGAAGATGCTTTCTTTCCTATGTTCATTTTTTCTTCCGTACGTGCTTCGGTGTAGGCAATCTAAATGCTTGTTGCCATTCATTCCTTGTCTATGCGGTTCCACAATGGACTTTAGTGCGGTCCTAAATTGTATCGAGACTGTAACTGCGGTTCGCAAGGTCATTTCGAGAGCAGCAATTATGGCAAAAGGACTCGACTTATGAAAGCATTCAATTGATTCGCCTTCGCTCTAATGCTTCGGCCAAAAAATCTAAATGTTCGTCACCTTTGACAGTCTTCTTCATCCAGCTCTAATGGCTTCAATGACAAATTTGGTGCACAAAGGGTGATAGATTTTTAGAGAGAATACAGTACTGCTGAATCAACTGCAATAATAAGTGTTGAGGGCTCATGCTATTATATGCACTTAAGCCTCATTTACAGTACGTATGCATACATAAGTTTCAATAAGTGTTATCTTGGTATATAAATCTTTGTTAAGGGCTTTGCATAACAATTTTGGTATGGACCTGTCCACAGTATGACAAGTCTCTTCGGATGTACGTATATACGCATATACGTACACAAACCAGAGGCGGTGGAACAGATTTTAGTTTGGGGGGGCGGGTGAGCAAGGCTATGTCATGGCGAGACGGACCCAAACTAGGGGGGTCTGGGGGCATGCCCCCTCAGGAAATTTTTATAAATATAGATGCTATAAGATCAATTCTGGGGCAGTTTTGGCACTATCATGTGAGCAATTGCAACAAACTGAGATTTAGCTAAACCTGGTCAGGAGTAATGATGTGCTGGGGATGCATGCAGTGTAAGTTAACCTATAAACAGAAGCATACAAACTATAAGAAGCTTACAAAGTTCATCAGATTGTACAATAGAAATTGCACCATTGTGCACAAATTGTCACTCAATGGTCTCTTCATAGGTAAGCAGCAACTGCACAAGCACGTAGCTTAACTCGTCCAGCCGTTTATCACCGTCAGCCATTTTATCTTGTGTCATATGATGTCATAAAAATGGAGGGAACGCGCTTGCAACTTAGGGAGACCTTAATTTTTAGCTTCTGAGAGCACCTTGCCCCCTCTTCTAAGCATGTAAGTAGGTTTTCTGCCTTACTATCATATTTCCATATTGTCTTGGCATGCTACAACTACAGAAGGTGTGGGGGCAATGCCCCCTTCATAGATTTTTTGGGGGGGCAAGTGCCCCCCCTGCCCCCCCGGTTCCGCCGCCTATGCATACATGCACTGTGAGAAGCACACCCTCATACCTGCAACATTTCCTCAAACCTGCTAAACTCCTGCTGAAGATGACCTGAAGTGTGTTAGAATAATTTGTATGGCAATATAAAAGTGAGCTCAATGCTTAACTGTAAGCAATATAACATGTGATGCATACACTGTATAATATATTTATATTGCCTGGGCGTCAGTTTAGAAGCAGTATACTTATGCCTGATATTACTATAGTTTGTATCCCACTCAGTAGTTATGCGAACTTGCCTACTGGCAGCCAATAACAGGACACAAGTACAAATTTGAACCAATTTGCTCACTTTCTGGAGTTACAGACTGTTGTGAATTCCTCTCTGCATTGTTAACAGCCTGTCTGGCTGACACAAAGAAGGTCCTGCTTTTTGCCAATTCTTCTGTAAAGATGCTCAATTCATGAGCCATGATCCTGATGACTTTGCTGATTTGCTGCTTTTTCACTCTTCTCGCTTGCTCCTCACCATCGTCTTCCACCTTGTCCCAGTGGTTGAAGAGAATGAATGTGTTGCTGGGAGTGGAAATTCTCTCCTTCACTTTTGCTAGCATATCCCTCTCCTACATACATGCAAGGCACAAGGCACAAGGCACATAAACATAGAAAATGCTTTCTACAGTACATGCTCAAAATGAATAGAGAAATGTGTTACAACAAAGCAACAATTGTGGAGTTGATCTTAATGGTGAAGCGATGACAAGTGTTCACTCGAAAGTCGTCCCCATGCCTGAAGAAGCATGTGTTCATGGCATGTCTCACATGCTCGTGTTGTCTGTCTGCAGAGGAACTTACACTTGTTTCAAAAGTGGTAGTGCCATTGGCCACGTACACAAATACGTCAGCATCTGAGCAACACTCAATCACTTTGGCATCCACATCATCTTCCGCATTCATCCCAGGGCTATATAGGTATGCAAGGGCATGGACACGGGATGTTTAATTTGGTAACTGGCAATAAATGTTACATGCAGCGCAGGCCAATGAAGTCTGTCCAAAAACAGTGCAGTAATCAATAACTCAGGGGAAGAAACTGCATGGGCATTGCATCCGTGTGTACAGTCTTACAGGCCATAGCCTGTGCATATAATTAATCATGTGGCTTGAAATAACAGAATAAACATAAATGTGGTGAATGCACGCACAACCATTGAAATTTACATTTTATACTGAGGTCTACTTTATGTGGTTTAGACTGTGAGTAAAACTTGATGTCCTATTGGAACTTTTAGCCATTGCACACAAGAAAGATTCGCTTGTTGTGCATGCACTCCACAGCGTACAATATTAAAAGTATAGTATGTACTTCATAGCCTTAATGTACAAATGCAGCGAGCATGACATTTACCTCGGTGCTTCTTTGCACTATCAACCCTATATGTATGTAGATAACCAATAGGAATCTCTATGGCTGCAATGAAAATGGCTGAATCTACACCACCACCACCACCACCAGTTTAATTATGCTGGTATATCTTACCAGTCAACCAAGACAATGTCCCCCTTGAGCATGGAGCACTGCGCTGTGGACCAGTAAATCTGAATGTCCCGCGGTTCCTGAATGCAGCTGGCTAACGCCTGTGGAGACTGCATGCAGTAAGCAAGGATAAACTGATTAAGATGGTAAATTGGTCACTACTGGTATACTAGGGTGTACTGTATGTGTTGCAGATATTATTGCAACTGCAGGCCCTTTGTGCAGGATTGATATCTGTATACATTAAATACTATAGTTGCAACAAACAACAGAAAACACGGTCTGATTGGGATGCTAATATTGCGGCAAAATGCATCCATGCAAACACACCTGCACCGTCAGGAATCCATTGGAACCTCCAATCATCACAGACCCGCCTTCAGTGGCTGTGTTCTGGCCACGAATGTAGCATATATCAGTGGTAGTGGACCCATAGCCAGAAGGCAGGACCTTGCTCTTGAGGAGAGCATTGATTACCGTGCTCTTCCCGTTGCTGGTGCGGCCAAAGAAGACGACCTTCATTTCACTTCGCTCAACTACCTTCAGAATCTCTGCCACTCTAACAGTGGACAAGCCCCTCGCGCCTTCCAACTCTGGGCTTGCTGTCTTCTCAGCTAATTGCATCACCTTGCAGTGACATGACTCCAACGACTTAATGGCACCACTCAAGTGGTTCTTTGCTTGTGTGAATACAATTGATGCCTGTGTGAATATGAAGGAATCTAAACATTTGCATGCATGAGGCTGAAACTTTCCTCATGCAATCATGTCCCATACATGCCTTATAGACACTTGCCAGGAACCTTTGTCATATGTACAGGGTGGGTATGACTGTGTCCAAGTTTTGCATGTGTGTACAGTCATGTTGTAATAACAATGTCTGTCTTCCCCCAGTGAGCGAGATTGTGACACACTGCATATGCTACCATGACAGTGCACGGGAGTTGTATCTATATCTTGGTCATGCATGCACCAACACAACCACCGCGTCTGTACAAGAATCCAACATCACCTCATGCACACTACACTACACCTCCTGCTTTCAGAGAGGGTCTAGCGCACTAGACTAGCATGGACATCGGCATACATTTACAAAGAAGGGACTATACCTGCGTCAATTGCTGAAAAACTTCTTGTAGCTCTTCAAGCAGTGTAGCTGCGTCAGGCCTCTCTCCAGGTTCATTCTTAAGGCATGATCGGATCAAGGGCTTCAGTGGATGGTCATCGGCAAGGCGAGCGAGGTCACTGGAGCGTCGTTCCTCCTCTGGGGTGGCATCAATCCCATCCAATCTACCTGACGGAGGTGTCTGCGTAGCTATTTCCAGCATCAGCACACCGAAGGAGAAGATGTCAACCTTCTCGTTGTACTCCGGTTGAGTGCGCAGTGCTTCGGGAGGCATGTATGGGACTGCTCCGGGCTGCCTGGTCTGGAAGTGTGCAGCTGTCTTCAGCTTGGACTGACCAAGGTCGCCTATCTTGGCTCGTACCGATTCATCCAGTAACACGTTCCTGGCAGTTAGGTCTCGGTGCACAAGGGGGGGAACCCGAGAGTGTAGGAATACGAGACCAGTGGCGATGTCTAGACACAGACGCAGCTGCTGTTGCAGTCTGAGCGTTCCTCTGTTAGCCTCTAAGAACGTATACAGGTTTTGTGCCATCTTCTCCATCACAAGGAAAGGGCCCGTCCTGTCCTGAAAGGCGCCAATGAATCCAACGACGTTAGCGTGGCCTACAATGTCTTTCATTCGCTGACATTCCGCCTGAAAGTTTCGGCGCACTTGCTGTCCCTGCGCCGAATGTGCCTCCAGAAGAGGTGGGTGAATGCGCTTCACTGCGACGGGTCTGCCTGCAAACTCGCCGGTGTAGACACTTCCGTAGGCACCACGATCGAGCTCTTCTTGGTCATAGATAATTAGGTCCCTTGGGGGAGAGAAGAATATAGGGTTTTTGAGGCGAGATTTAGATGGACGCGGGACGGGGGAAGCCATCTTTTTTAGGCACCGCTGGTTGCTTAAGGCGTGTTCACACTGTAATGCGCATCAGAATGCGCATCTGGCGGAATCGAATTCAATGCGCATCGAATGCGCATTGATCGCGTTCACACTGCCTTTTGAAATTCGCGGGCGATGGGCAAGTACGTAACAATGATTGCGCAACTAGGGTTCGAGTAAAGTCGTACGCTGGCGCTGTGGTGTGCTGTTCTGTCCTTATTTTGTTGTTCAACTGTGCTCAGCTGCGCCTTAATTATCGAAGGGATAACAGGAGAAGAGGATAGCAGATGATTGAGCGAAGGAAGACGGTTATCGCTTTGCATGCGACGTAATCGCAGGTAAAACGACCAATTATTTTCGTCTTGGTCTGTTCTGTGCTTCAACCCGCTGCAGCCATTGGTACGAACATTGGTTTGGACACGTGCATTTTTGACGCCACTGAGTCGCGCAGCTGCTGCGGCCACGATTCACATTACGCAATTATGTAATAATTGCCTACGTGATTACACGCGAAGCCGGATCTGCGAGGCGAATGCGCATCGAAACCACCTCCCGAGGTGGTTTCACGGATGCGAATTAGAATGCGCATCGACGCCAATGCGCATCAGAGTGTGAACGCTCGAATCCGCATCGAATGCGCATCGAATGCGCATTACAGGTACTGTGTGAACAGGCCTTTAGTCTTTACGCCCAGGGCATTTAGGTCATGTAAGCGCACGCATCGAGCGGACCGAGCCAGGCTGGTGGTGCTGTATGTACTTATCAGCACGTCGTCAGGCCACGAGTGTGCTTTGCGAATTGCATTAATTATTGGACGAGTGAATGAGAAGCCTCAAGCTTCTTGGACCTTATGTAGCTTTGCACCGGCCACGTGCACTGTCCACATAGCTAGCTACCCCCACGTACAAAGTCATGGTAAACTCAACATCATGCACGTGGCATGGATCATCACGCATGCATGGAAAGTTGGAATCCAGCACAAACCAGCCTCACTCTAGTAACTCATTCATCTAGCTATTATTTTATTCAAGCTTAAGGACATCCCAATGTTGCCAATACTATAGTATAACACACAGGTTGAATGCATAATAATTTATGTACATGCATTTATAATCATGATATTAATATGACTATATTATTTCTCTTTTTCATAATAATTATTAATTATGCAATGCCATGCAAAATATTATGAAATGTATTATGATATATACTGCAAGTCAACATGTGTGTTTGTGCATGTATTTGATATGTGTATATACGTGTGTATACATACATGTGTGCCAATGTATCTATGCATCCATATATACATACGTGTGTAGTTACCTAGCAGAGTTTGAGATATAAAAAATATAGTCCAGCTATAGCCCTTATTAGTAGTCTTGGCAAAGACAATTATTAGGGACTAGCAGCTATAGACTACATAATTAAGCTTGAGAGTACTCTGGACCAGAACCTATAAATTAGACATAAAAATTATACATAGTAATGATTATGGTCATTGCATTTAGAGTTCTCATTTTATATATATATTTAATGATATCAGGGACTACGGCGAATTGCAGTAAGTCGATCTATATAGTCCAGGAGTGTATATGTGCAAGTATATATGAATGTGTGTGTGTACGTGTGCACACACACACATGCATTTCCATCCCCAAATATGGCATAACTATAATATATATATATATATACTGCTATAATCAAAAGCGTACAAGCATGGGATGCCCACACCCTCATTACAAATGGCGCAGAAGGTTTTACTTCAAAGCACCTTGATCCTCTTGGTGTGTGCCATCCTTGACAGCAAGAACACTCCAATCACTATGTATATAGTGACCCAAGAAGCACTCCTACTATAGCTTTTTAGCACCCTGCACATGTACATGCACCCTGCTTCCATAAAGTTCCCGCCATTCAATTATTATGATGTGGTAGAGTCTCATGGCTACGGATTCAAATGTCGACACTGATGATGTTGAGCATCTCACATAGCACAGTATATGTTGTAATAGTACGATGTTTTGACCATGCAGGTCTTTGTCAGGTACATATATACAGAACTTCCTGACAAAGACCTTCGTGGTTGAAACGTCGTACTATTACAATCTTCACAGTGCTATATATATACGTGAGATATGCTCAGCATCATCAGTGAGATCAAATACTATAATATAGTATTCCAGTTGGGGGAAAGTGAAATATGTTGGGGAGGAGTGAGACAGTGGGAACCACAATCCTGTTATATACACCCGGCCAGGCTGCCCAGAGGTAGCTATACTAGACAGTCGAGCAAACACAGCCAGCTACAGTTCGAATATCCTTGCAAACCAGCCACCCTGGTGATGTAAAGGAACATTAGCAGCCCCCATGGCCATTATTTGGGGGCATGCTCATGTAGATATTGATATATATGCCATAGCTATAAGTATAATACGTCAGACTGGGGGGAAAAGCTTTGAATTCACAAAAAGTGGTACAACTGTTCCAAGTTAAAAAACAGGTCATTATTCTCTGCCTCAAGACAGTTTGAATACTACGCATGAATTCACCATAATTATTCATTATTTTATATTAACCTAGTCTGTCTTGGAAAGCAGTATGGATATGCGTTGCTGCAATAGGATATATACCAATCAAGAATGCTGCACCTCCAAATATGTTTCCCTAAACTGCTTGAGCTGTGACTCCATTTCTTCCAACTTTTTGCTGCACAGATGCATAGAAGGAAATCACACAGGCAAGCTCTATTTAATATGCTGTCATTTGACAGAGTATGCATTCCAGCGCACATGTAGCACACATGATATATATGCAAAACACAGTGCTCTGATCCACTGCGTTACATATATAGTATGATGTTGTGCAAGGTTAGGGCAGCTATATAATTGATTTAGTCAGGGGAGTTAGCTACAGGTGTTTCCAGCAAAGGTATATGGTATTGTGTCATCAACAATGCACAATGGCTATGTAGATCACTCTGTCTTGCACAGCAGAAACTCACATAAGAGGAAGAGCGTCTGACTGCCACTGATGGAGACTTTGTATTGTACGTTTCAGTTTGGCAACAGCTGCATCAAGATTGTGTTTCTGTTCCACTAGCCTGAGGACTGCATCAGTGTAAGACTTGATGTATTCCTCAAGATAAGATTTGCAACAGATCCTTATTTCATCTTTCCATTTCTTCAAGACTTCTGTGAGCTGTTTACACACCTGTGCCCACAAGAAACATACAAAATATGCAGTCTTATGCATGCATGTCCAGCAACTATATACTTATATTCGCTGGCCTTATATATAGTGTACACATGTGTAGCACTTACATAGATCATTATACAACAGCCACAGAGTGCCAAGGACAAAAACAAATTTATCTCAACTAAGTTCTTTTGATTCATAAGCCTACATAACTGTAGCATTATCAAATAATGAAGTAATTACAAAAACTCTAAAGGGACTTATAATGTAAGCATTCTGTGGAGCTCAAGGTGTTATACATAGATACCTGAGATGGACTCAGTGAAAAATGACACTGTTTTGGAACTATTCACTCATTGTAAGAAAGTTTGCCTATAGACACTCACAACAATTGGTCAGTGACATATCAGAAATAGCCCTCCTAATGTACTATATGTATAAAAGGGAGTAAAAATTCAACATGAAAAAAACAAACTGGCAGAAAAAATAAGGAACAAGCAGGCAGGGGTATTCTATATGAGACTACATTGTACCAGTCTGGGTCAACATTTGCTGGCACATTGCATGGATACATTTTCACCATCCCTTTCTGCCAGGTAGTGTTTCCAAGGAGCTAAAACATGCCACGCCTCATATTCACGCATTAGAATGTTTAGCACTAGCTAATGTACAATACGTATATTTGCATTGATTCATTTGTTGAGTTTTCACCCAATATACAAACTACCAACATCATTCCTACATTACGTATTAATTAAATGAGTCCACATGGGCCAAGGCTATGTAAGCACGGTGCTTTCTGTACAACGGGTAGACATTAAGGTAGTAGCACTGGCTATCATGTCGAAATCAAATCTGAACAATTTTTGGTGGATAGGTACAGTTGTGGGTCTGATTTGCACATCTGCAGTTTTGTGACGATCACTATTGGCTTGTATGAGTTATAGAAGAAAGAAAGAAATGAAAATCGTGTCAAAACTCCAAGTGTTACTTGATTAATTAATGACGTGAAAAGTAATTGAACGGCTGCCAAGCTATTGCAATATTATTCAGTCGCAGAACGATACCTCAAACAAACTTTAGAGGTCAAAACAGTGCCACCATCTTTGGTAGTCCAATCCGGCGGCAGTACAAAGTCCTCGGACACTCTGCTAGATGGGCCTACTCCACAGGTGAGGTTCCCTTGCAAGCTTATCCTTGCCAGGTGTCTTCGTCTCTTCCCATCTTTGACTTTCGGCATCGTGTACTATTACTGTAACTACCGGTGGCGTATGCAGGCATTCCCAAACATTCAGAAGCTAGCGGGTAGCTGATGAAGATTGGGATACGTCTAGTAGAGCTCAGGGCTGCAACGGTTAGTTGTTGCGCGAGCGACATGTGTGAAATGAGGTGTGAAATGAGGTGTGAAACCGCAAATATTTGGATTCAATATGTGGTGAGAGAAATGCTCTCCAATCGGCGGCCTCTTGTGGGCAATCGCTCCGCTTGCAAAGCTCGAAAGGTACTTTAATCTGTGTTACAGAAGTGGTTCCTACTGTTGGGTATGGTAGCAGGGATGAAATCTTCGCAGGGCACCTACTCTGGTATGTACTGGGGGAGACCAAGGTGTTGCTAAGCTAACTAGTCTGCAGCGTGGTTAACGTTGCAAATGCGTTTGGGTTCACCGCAACATACACAATCACACGCAGAAAACTATGTGAGGCCACTTGAAAAAGCACGATCATGAACACGTTATTGCAACATTTGTAATTATTATATGAAACAGGAATAACACTGCCACAAAAACGAAATTGAAGGTGGCCTCCCATAGGTTTGTGCACACATGCTTGTAGATTCTGTCTACCAAGTGGTTTGATTTTTCTCAGGCATTTGGGGCACAACTAGATAGAGTTTTCCTAAAGGTGCTTGGCTTCATTTGAGTGAAATTTCTCCGACTTTCAATTAAATTATTTTAATGAAGGAAGTGCCAATCAATTAATGATTCACACCAAATTACGGGAAATTTCCTTGCTAATCACAGTTGTAATAATTAAGACTGTTGGTTTTAGTTGTACAGTTTGAGAGTTACATAGGTAGAAGTAATGTACCCTAAAGGAAGCCTTTAGCCAGTGCTACTACCTTTCTTCTAATGCCCCATGCATCAGACTCGTTCCCGAGCCATTCAGGGTGCTCTGGCATGGCATAAAATTAGTACAAGTGTGAAAAACATATGCCCTGGTTTCTTTTCCACACCATCACGCCTATAGTAAAGCACAAAGTGCATATGGTTGGCGTATTGTATAACAAGCAACATACGAAAACACAATCATCTACTCTAAATTCCCCATTTAAGCCATGTAAGTTTGTAGAGGGTCAACTAACCTTATCCTTAGCTTTCTCTTCGGTCATGCTGTCAGCCTTCATTAAACCATATGCAATACTACTCCCCAACACAATGCCATTTGCGATGGAACCCTGCAGGAGGAAGAGAGCCCCGATGATTAAAGCAAAGATACACATGCACCTGTTGCTGTTGACATGTAACTTACTCTTACTAATACAGCGGCTACTGTTCCCAGTGTTGCTCCAATTAAGGCAGCCGTAACCAATCCTGCTCCCTCTCCTGCACCATCGGTTAGTGAGCCAAGAGCATCTCCACCACTGAAGTATTTCAGTTTCTGCTTGCCCTAAATTGCGGTATAATGAGAATAGCACCAAGTCAAGTTCTGAATCTGTGCTACATAGCTAGATAATATGCTTACGAAGTAAGTCTTTAGATGCAAAACAATTTGCAATAACGCTCCATTTTGGCTGCCATTAGCCTGGAAGCTTCAGAGAAAAAACACATGCAACACAGAAATATATATCCACTGGTACCAGAGGTACGTACTTATATATCTGTTCATTATTGTATGGTGGCGGATTAACTAAAACAACCTTGCTTTCTCTTCCTCTAATCTTCTGGCATATTCCTCCAATTGCTGCAAAAGCTCTGGCATGAGATTAGAAACAGAATACTTGCACAGTGATGTTCAATGATTGTTTGGACATCAGACAATATAATTGTAGTAAAATTGGTAGTCATACCATGCAGAGGTTGCACTGTGCGAGAAGCCAGATCAGCCAAATGTCTCTTCAAACAATCTTCCTCCTCTCTGAGTCTCTTCTGCAAATGCTCCTTCAGTGTCTTACAATACTGATCACATTTTGCAGGGTCAAACTCTTCCTCTGGTTGGTAGTAATTTACTTCTACAAACAACCTTTCCTCTACATTGCTGTGAAATTCATCACACTGGCAAAAGATAAATTATACAAATGCAATTTCACCATTTCCTACTTATTAAAGATTTATATATGTCTGCTGTGTTTGTGCAACAATTGGCATATACCATTGCATTAGCCTTTCCAACTGCCTTTTCCACTACCTCAGGATATCTCTGTTCAAAATCCTGGATTTCCATAATATTTGCAAGAACCACTTTTGTAGTCTGTAGTTCCTTTACTCTCTCCTTACTGCATGCATAAAAGTAAGCATTACATCTCATCAACATACACTTGCATGATGGCTATCTCTGACAACATTGACATGACATGTTGCATGGGAGCCATGACTTATAGGCCAGCTAGTTATGCATATAAAAGAGCTACAGGGTTACATACTGTATGTATTTACATTATAATTTTACTGACAATACAAATAAGTAGATTAAAATACCTTTATGTAAGATGCAAGTAGCTGCAATGCCGCGACCACTTAGGACCTGACACCGATTGGTCAGCATTTAACTATTATAGATCCCAAACCGTTCTCTAGTCCAATCAACTTAGCTAACAGACCACTTCAGTTTTTGGTGACATCTGCGTCTGTAGCAACGAATTCGCCCAGAATGGCTGGGAGAACATGCTTCTGTATCTGTAGCAGGAGTTTTGCACCGGCACTAGCTACTAGTAGGAGGGACTTCTTTAATCGTTGAGCCCTTAGACAGCCTTTGAAGAACTTGTCAGTAGCACCGGTCATGCTACACAGGAATCATGGCTATCTGGGTGCACCGTTAACTTTTTCTAGACCGTTAACTTTTTCTAGACACTTGACGACTCTTGCCACGACTCTGCGAACTAAGCTCGTGTAGCTAGACCACTTTTTCCAGCAGAGGCAGCTGTCTGGCTACTTCCAATATGCAGCTGCTAGTTCAGTGAAGTCAACGCGTCACTATAAACCACCAGGTCATGCTATAAACGACGGGGTCATGCTATAAATCACCAGGTCAAGCTATATAAACCACGGGGTCATGCTATAAACCACCGGGTGCGAACGCCACACGTCTATTAAATCACAGAGCAAAGTACGACTGGGTATCGTTGAAAACCAGAGTCATCAAAGAGACACTCATTACCATGGAAACGAGATCTATATAATACTACACCTGCACTATATCTTGTAGTTGCTTACCGTTGCTCGTTCCACCTACGGTTCATGCTAGACACTGCCTTTTTAAGGCTGGCCACAATTGGCTGGCACTTGCTGTAGTGCCGGCCAAACTTGGTTGTGACGGCTGCCTCAAGGAGACGCTCCTGTAGAGTGGGTAATTAACAACCTTGAACTTTATGCAGCTGCAATAGTGCATGCACCTTTAGGACATTGTCTTATTCCTTGTATGCATGTGCACTGTATGTTTACATCTACCTTCATACCTGCAACATTCTCTCAAACCTGCTAAACTCCTGCTGTTGACAATGACCTGATGAAACAGAAGTGTGGTAAAGTGAGCTCTGCAGCACATCTAACATTGTAGTTTATACACACATGCATGCAGTATGCGTAACAGCACAAGGTTTGATTGTTGGGTTCAGACATGATGGACTACAATAGCAATAAAGTATACGTATAGTCAGCTAGTGTATACATGAGCCCATGTAAGTACAAATTGTACACATATCCTTTAATAGAGAATGTATCACAGTATCAATCATTAGTAGATTCATTACAGCAACTACTCAAAAAATTCAAAATCTAATTTTGCAAACTTATCGCTACCTTGCTTTGAAACACTCTAAAGCCAGTATTGTTCACTGAATCCAAAATTCGAGAAATCCTGTAATTTCGACAATTCACAATGCATAATACACTTCCAGAATAAGTGACTAGCAGTGGTAATATACCCTGCGAAGAAATTGTACTTGGAAATGCTGTTCGATGATGAGATTGCTGGCTACAAGGAGCTACTGTCACCTCCAGAGCTAATAACAAGTGATACAGTGTCCGAATATATAAAAGCTAGCCGCAGCCATTTAAATATGGAGCCTTTCAAAAATGGCAACAGAAACACTTTGAAACTTTTACAAGATGTGAGCTACTATAATCGTATTCACTCTTATATTTTGAAGAGCTAAAATTAAAGATTAAAAAGTAAAAATATTTATGGTAGAATTTTATCATTACATCCAGCACATCTACAGACTGGTTATGCAAGAAGCTGAAGACATATAACAGCTTCAGTTTCTGCTGTTAGCAATGCACTTACACAGGGATCACTGCATGGAGATCTAGATCTACCTGCATGAGTACTTCCAGACTGCCATGCATTACCTGCATGCTGATATGCATCGTTAAGGGCCTGTTTGGCTGACACGAAGAAAGTCCTGTCAGCCACTGCTTCTTCTGTGAAGATGTTCAGATCATGAACCATGATCTTTGTGACCTTGCTCAAGTGCTGCTGTTTCACTTTGCTAGCTTTTGTCTTGTCAGCCTCTTCCACCCTGTCCCATTGGTTGAAGAGAATGAACGTGTTGCTGGGAGTGGAAATTCTCTCCTTCACTTGGGCTAGCATATCTCTCTCCTATTTAGGAGGTAGTTGTGGCAATAAGCTATAACACACGGTGTATACTTGCAGTCAGTGTGCATTAACGGACTTGCTGCAAGATACGTATAGCTAAAAGGTGTTAACACATATCCCACTATACTGTACTTGCATTGCTTGTATATAGTGTACATTAGTACATGTAATAAGCAAACTTACTGTCGTTTCAAAAGTGGTAGTGCCATTGGCCACGTACACAAATACATCAGCATCTGAGCAGCACTTAGTCACTTTGTCATCCATTTCACTTTGTGCATTCATCCCAGGACTGCATACATAGATGTTGACATACGAGACAACTGTATTGGTGTAGACATTTAACACAGAGGACACAAATAGGAGTAGGACAAATGCACAAATACATCACATATTCAATGATGTACGTATGTACATTGCTACATTGTTGATAATGGGCTAATTGATACATAAGTACATACATACGTAGAAGAATCACACGGGTCCCAGTCGAGGCAGATTCACAATGGTAGAGGAGAGGTTGAACAAGGTGGACCCACCCCATGAGACAGAACAACGTAGCATCCCTCAAATTGTAGAATTATGTTTCTGCCTTCTGTAGACAGACAGATGGAGTGGTAACATGTCCCCTTTTGTTCCTGAAAAGTGCTACCCTGTACCGTAAGGACCTTAATTTTCACAAAACAAAACTTTCATGTTTTTGCGGTTTTAATTTCGCAGACTGGTCTTATTTTAATATACCTGCATTAAATAGACGTATTGTTAGAGGGCAGCACCAAGAAGCACAGCACAGCACAGCAGTGACATGGCTTCAAGACATTCTGCCCACCACTTAGTATACGGACCACATATTGTTTGGTTCTTCTGTGCCATTCCAGATTCCCCTTCATGGTCTGTGTGAATACTCATCGCCCATAAAGGGCTTATCATCATTCAAAGTGTCCATGAGGTGCAGAAGTTGTCGGCTGTGGAAACGCTGAAAGATTTTAGAGTATATAGATACAATTTTAGCGTATCAGCTGCCCTGCCCTGCGCTTTATGGTTCTCGTTTAAATGTTTGTGGTGAACTTTTGTGGATGGCTGAAAATCTGCAAAAAAGTGATAGACTACGCATGTGGGACATGTCCAATTGCAGCAATATGGCTTCTGCGTGCGGCTGATTTTACCTTCGTATTTTAGCTTGTTTCTCCTGCAGGCTTCGTGGGATCAGAGCAAGACTAGTACCAAACAGAAGACAAAGAAACCCTCTGTAGCCCGGCATATGATTTGTGCTAAGAATAATTCGCTGTGTTGAGAAATGTCGGCATGAATGAAGCAAGTAAAATAGTAGTAAATGCCCGTGTGGTAATTTTCGGAAAGGTTCAGACAGACAAGGATGGCATTAATCACTGCGAAATCAGAGTACCTAATGTTTCCATGTGTCATAAGTTGTTACAGAACTCCGTTGAGAAGTTACGGCAAGAAAACTACTAGTACTGATTGGTAATGTAAATTTGAGGACGAATATATATATAACTCTGGATAGAAATACTGCATACTATTATGACACATGGAAAGGCTAGAGACATCCCTTACCAAACTATTTAAGTGTTCATCTTGCCTGAAAACCCTCTGGAAAATTACCACATAGCACTTTTGTAAATGCTCCTCCATTTAGCTCTTCGCTAGGAGCAGATCACATGATGTTCTTGTGACATGGCCATGTTTCGAAAAAATGGCCACCAGGCTTTGGGAAACGTCGGCACTACCCACCTGAACGCAGTGTGGTAATGCATGTTTTGCTTTCCTATTTAATGTATTAGCGTGCGTCGGTAAAACTAGCGATTTAGAACTGGGGACATTCCTAAATAGTGTCACTAGTGTCACTACCATGACGTCTGATACAGAAACAGTTGGAAGGTTGGTGCATTGTGGGACTTGTCTAAAACACAATTTCGCAAATATATTATATTTCCATGCCCAACAGAGAATTTGGAGTTGACAGTTGATATGTATCAGTTTTGGTGACATTTAGTCCAGCAGAGAAAGAGGTAACATATACAAAAGACTGGGTCATAATCAGCAAACATGCAATTGAATCTACCAGAGTTACACTGCTTCATACCGACATGGCAAATAATAGACAGTTCCTTGGTTTTCGAGCGTAACACACGTGGTAGATAGCTTCACTTAGCAAAACGTTTCGGCCCCAAAAGGGCCTTCTTCAGTTGTAAGTTGTAATGCCCTTGTCATCATTAAAGACAGACTGGAGCATGATGAGTCCCTCAGTGACAGAACAGCCATGACACCACAACAGGTGTGCTCCCTGACAGAGCTCTGCCTCAAGTCCACGTACTTCAAGCACGGAGACCAGTTCTTCGAACAAACGGAGGGCACAGCGATGGGGTCACCTCTTTCTCCAGTGGTAGCTGGACTCTTCATGGAAGACTTTGAACAGATGGCACTGGCGACAGCAGACAGGGAGCCCAATCTTTGGCTTAGGTATGTGGACGACACCTTCATCATCTGGCCCCATGGAAGAACACAACTGGCCACCTTCCTGGATCACCTCAACGGCCTCTGTGAGAAGATACAGTTCACAATGGAGACAGAGGAGGAGAATCAGTTGCCCTTCTTGGACGTGTTGGTCAAGAGGAATGAGAACACCCTCACCACCTCGGTGTTTCGTAAGAAGACCCACACAGACCGGTACCTTCACTTCCGGTCCCACCACCATCCACAAGTTAAAACGAGTGTGGTATCCTGTCTTAAGTCAAGAGCAGAACGGGTGTGCACAGGAGATGGCCTCAAGGAAGAACTGAACCACCTTTCAAGAGTATATATTCCAGGCGAATGGATACCCACATGCAGTCACAGCCGGGGTACTCAACAAGAGACGTAGAGCCCACCCACCCACCAGTGTAGAGGACGATGAACAGAGGCTGCTGGTGCTGCCCTACATCAAAGGCCTTAGTGAGAAGATCTGCCTAGTCTGCCGCCCTCTGAACATCAAGACCGCCTTCAGGTCCTCCTCGACACTAAGAAGCCTCCTCACTCACGTCAAGGTTCCAACTCCCCCAGAGGAACATAAGTGTGTGGTGTACCGTGTCCCATGCGATTGTGGCTCAGTTTATGTCGGAGAGACAGGAAGACAGATGAAAACTCGCATTGAAGAGCACAAGAGAGCTGTAATGAAAGCCGACCCAAACAACGCCATCGCAGAACATGTGTGGAGCACAGGTCACAAGATCCTGTGGGATGAGACAATGAGTATCGACCATGATGGAGACTGGTTTAGAAGGAGGATCAAGGAAGCACTGCACATTAGAAGCTCCAATGCCATGAACTCTGACTCTGGTCTTTTACTGAACCCATGCTGGACGGCCTCCAGGACAGCCCCCCTCTAACAATGACAGGCACTGATGTGGCTATGACTATTAAATTCAATTTTAATTCTTTAATTTTTAATTCTTAATTTTATTCAGCCTCATCGTGCCTTGTCACAGGTGCACTTGCCACCCCCTATTTATTCTGCTGTACCACTCATCTTGCTTGATCTGTTTTGTAACCCCTTACAACTGAAGAAGGCCCTTTTGGGGCCGAAACGTTTTGCTAAGTGAAGCTATCTACCACGTGTGTTACGCTCGAAAACCAAGGAACTGTCTATTTATAGACGTGGTAATGAATCTTTACTCTATCATGGCAAATAATTATACAGATTTATTTGCAAAGTTGAGTCATTAATTAATCGTTTTTAAGCACAGCTCAGGTTTTAAGGTGATTTTGCACAGGCGCAGATTAGTAAAGGGAACAAACAAAAACACAGAATGGGTGCATTATAGTAATGTTGGTATACCATACCAGTCGACCAAGACGATGTCCCCCTTGAGCATGGAGCACTGCGCTGTGGACCAGTAAATCTGAATGTCCCGTGGTTTCATCATGTGACTTTCCAGCGCCTGAGCAGACTGCAGCAAACAAGGAGAAAAGCAAGAATGGTTATTTTGGACGATCAAGCACACCAACAAACGACTTGTCACTTCCAATTGTCACTTCAATGCAACGTTTCACACATCACGGGCGTCATCAGGCATACAGCTGGCTGAAACGTTGCATTAAAGTGACAATTGGAAGTGTCAAGTTATTTGTTGGCGTGTTTGATCGTCCAAAATAATCATTCTACTATCAACTTCGGCTAGCCTAATAGCTTTTATGCCGAAGATTAAAGCAAGCAGAGGATGATTTTCACACATCTGCACATTGTACACCCATCTGAATAGAGCCGACAGTCTGAGACATCTATCTGGTGTACAGTCACCTATTGCCAGTTGCTTATTCTGCCCACATTCTGTAATGGGTAGTGCTTAACAGGGGTCTCAACAGCATGCAATGTACATCAAAGCCTAGCTTTCTGCTTCAAGTTCTATTGCCCAAAAGTAATTTTTGTACCATATATCTGGTTCATGCCATGGACTCCTGGGACTGAGAAGTATAGGTACAAAAATACAGTATGTATACAGTATTTCTGTGGATATATATAATTCCATCATTTCTGCACAGTTTCGTATAGGAGGGGGCAGTGAGGTCAGCACACAACCTATGTACAGCAGGATAAGTTAACACCATGCCGCCGCTGGTAATTACTTGTGATTGTACACCAATGGCAAAGGCATTGCATGCTGTTGCGGCAGGCGTGTATTCCTAGTATGTGGGAATTGGGGACACTTTGAGCACATGTACTGTGCTTCACTTATGGAAATGCTGCTCCTCCACACCACACAGGTTAACTCAGTATTGATTGGACTCCATGCTGCAGCTGAGACCACTATATGCATGTGTAGTGTCATGAAACATGTCATGGTGACCCAGTAGAGGATGTGTTATTTTCAGTGCCACCTCTCTGTGGTTATATGTACGCATGTGGGACATGTCCAATTGCAGCAATATGGCTTCCGCTCGCGGCTGATTTTTACCTTCGTATTTTTTGCTTCTTTCTCATGCAAGCTTCGTTGGATCAGAGCAAGACTAGTACCAAACAGAATACAAGGAAACCCTCTGTAACCCAGCATATGATTTGTGGTAATAATAATTCGCTCTGTTGAGAAATGTCGGCGCAAATGAAGCAAGTAAAATAGTAGTAAATGCCCGTGTGGTAATTTTCGAAAAAGTTCAGACAGACAAGGATGGCATCAATCACTGCGAGATCAGAGTACCTAACTTTTCCATGTGTCATAAGTTGTTACAGAACTCTATTGAGAAGTTACAGCAAGAAAACTACTAGTACTGATTGGTAATGCAAATTCCGGGACAAATAATTCTTGATAGGAATACTGCATAATATTATGACACATGGAAAGGCTAGACACATCCCTTACCAAAATATTTAAGTGGTCATCTTACCTGAAAACCCTCTCGAAAATTACCACACAACACTTTTGTAAATGCACCTCCATTCAGCTCTTCGATGGGAGCAGATCACATGACGTTCTCGTGACATGGCCATGTTTCGAACAAAATGGCCACCAAGCTCCGGGAAACATCGGCGCTACCCTCCTGTACGCAGTGCGATGATGTTTCACTTTGTCTGGAAATGATTATCGGCTCGAATAGTGTGGATTTTCGTGTCAAGTGCTTCATTATGACACCATTTGGTTGTCCAGTCACGTGTACATCATACGCAGTCATGTGCATTTCCACGGAAACACGAAAGAGTGTGACAAACCACAGAGGTCAGTACCAAAATAAACAATCTGGCTTCGAACGGACATGTCCCACATGCCTAGGATGATAGTGCAAGTTCAGTTTAGTAGAAGTATGCATGGTGGCAAATGGGCCATTTATACTTCCTTGCAAACATACCTCCACTGGTATATGTTCATTGGAGCCGTCAAATTCCACAAAGCCACCTTCATTGTCTGTGCTCTGGCCACGAATGTAGCATATACCCTCTGTAGTGGACCCAAAGCCAGAAGGCAGGACGTCGCTCTTTAGAAGAGCATTGATCACCGTGCTCTTCCCGTTGCTGGTGCGGCCAAAGAAGACGACCTTCATTTCACTTCGCTCAACTACCTTCAGAATCTCTGCCACTCTAGCAGTGGACAAGCCCCTCACGTCTTCAAACTCTGGGCTTCTTGTCTTCCGAGCTAATTGCATCACTTCACAGTGACTCTCCTCCAACGACTCAATGGCTTCGTTGAAGAGTTTCTTTGCTTCTGCAAACGCAACTGTTGCCTGCATGATGCAACACACATACTATAGCTAAAATGTATGACATTGTGGGATCTGTGCCAATGCACTGACACAAAACAACACACAGGTTGGACTCGTGCATTCTCATGTACTGTGTACATGTAAGAGTCTACGATCCCCTCATACATACTAGTCTCTGCCTCCAGGTGCTTACAGAGTGGGTCTAGCGTACTAGACTAGCATGATATGTACTGCATGTCTGAAGGGACTAGTTAGAGGTACCTGTGCCAATTGCTGAAGATCTTGTTGCAGTGTAGCTGCATCAGGCCTCTCTCCAGGTTCATTCTTTAGGCACAATCTGATCCAGGACTTCAGTGGGTGGTCTTCGGCAAGGCGAGCGAGGTCACTGGAGCGGCGTTCCTCCTCTGGCTTTGTGTCAATCCCATCCAATCCACCTGACGGAGGTGTCTGCGTAGCTATTTCCAGCATCAGCACACCGAAGGAGAAGATGTCAACCTTCTCGGTGTACTGCGGTTGAGTGCGCAATGCTTCGGGAGGCATGTATGGGACTGCTCCGGGCTGCCTGGTCTGGAAGTGTGCAGCTGTCTTCAGCTTGGACTGACCAAGGTCGCCTATCTTGGCTCGTCCCGATTCATCCAGTAACACGTTGCTGGCAGTTAGGTCTCGGTGCACAAGGGGGGGAACCCGAGAGTGTAGGAATGCGAGACCAGTGGCGATGTCTAGACACAGACGCAGCTGCTGTTGCAGTCTGAGCGTTCCTCTGTTAGCCTCTAAGAACGTGTACAGGTTTTGTGCCATCTTCTCCATCACAAGGAAAGGGCCCGTCCTGTCCTGAAAGGCGCCGATGAATCCAACGACGTTAGGGCGCTCTCCAATGTCTTTCATTCGCTGACATTCCGCCTGAAAGTCTCGGCGCACTTGTTGTCCCTGCGCCAAATGCGCCTCCAGAAGAGGTGGGTGAATGCGCTTCACAGCGACAGGTCTGCCTGCAAATTCGCCGGCGTAGACACTGCCATAGGCACCACGATCGAGCTCTTCTTGGTCATAGATAATTAGGTTGCCTGGGGGAGAGCAGAATATAGGGTTGTTGATGCGAGATTCAGATGGACGCGAGACGGGGGAATCCATCTTTTTTATATAGGCACTGGTCGCTTAGAGGCTTTACGCCCAGGGCATTTAGGTCATGTATAAGCGCATCGAGCGGACCGCCCACGTGGTGCTGTGCTAGCATGTCGTCAGACAACCGAGGGTGCAATTGCATTAATTGGACATGTGAATGAAAAACCTCAAGCCTCAAGTATGTATCCAAATTAAAGTGACTTGAAGCTGACGAATGCTGACCTGGGTTGTTAGAATGTCATTGTCCCCTCCTTGTTCCTATACTTTTTCCACCGGTTGGTTTTTCCATGCAGCTACTTGATAGGGGGCACCATCCCTACATCTCTACTGGTTTTGCTGGAAACCATTTTACTCCACTTTATATAGATTATCGACAGATGAGAGAAAGGAAAAGTATGTGCTCGGCATTCGTCAGCAGCAGTAGTCCAACACCAAGTGTGCGAATTGCATTGGTTTTGGACATGTGAATGAGAAGCCTCAAGCTTCTTGAACTTCATGTAGCTATTGAGTGGTCACTGTCCACATAGCTAAATAATTAATGTGCATTCACTATGTACTAGGCAGATGCATTGCATCATGGGGGGCGAGCCTGAGCAAGCTGAATGAGTTCTGGCATGAGTACATAAAACATAATCCATAATTATGTGCACATGTTCTTATGTATTCATGTGAAAGAGCTAAGGAGGTTACAAGAGACAAGTGTGTTATCAGATTTGTAGGATTGAGGGAAGGCTACAAGGCAATGAATGGTGGAGTGGGCATTAGAGATGCATAAGAGGAGGAGATTTTGGGAAACGGGGACGGGGAAAGGGCATGAGATGATGGGAGATATAGGCAGAGAGGGAGTTTGGAATTTCTTGGGAGCAAGACATGGTGGACTCAGGAGTGTGGGCAGTTTGGAGAGAGGAAGCTAGGGGTAGATCGAAGCTGGTAATGATTGGAAGGTTAATGGACTATGAATGTCAGGCTCAGTGTGTAGGGTTGACTGTAAGAGGCAGGAAGTATGTTGGCGAAGTTGAGAGGAGGGACAGCAGAATTGAGAATTGAAACTGGGAGATAGTGTTGGAGCCTTGTCTTCTTTGCGTGCCGTTTTAGCTCACAAGGAAAGGACTGTCCTTGTCTTTGAATGCATGCACCGATGAATCTGAAATGATATCTGATGGCCTGAAATGTCTCTCATTTGCTGACATTCCACCTGGAAGTCTTGGAGCACTTGTTCTCCCTGCGCTAAATGCTCCTCCAGAAGGAGTTTGTGAATGCACTTCACTGTGACAGCTCTGTCTGCAAGCTTGCTGGTGTAGACAACACCATAGGCACCCCGATCAATTTTGTCTTTGCTGTAGAAAATTAGATTGTTTGGTGGAGGGCCAACACAGGCTCGAACACAGGGGGATCAACTGGAGAATCCATCGTTCTGGGCAAATGCACGTCACGCCCCTTTTGCCCTTTTTAGGGCATACATATATAATAACATGTATACAACGTATGCATATAATTGTATAATTAAAGTATATATACATGCCCACTATATAGCTCGTGTGTGTGTGTGTGTGTGTGCATATAGCTATATGCTTCCATTAGGGAAGCTTCATTGAGGAACTCAGACTGGAACCAAATTAAATAATTAGGCTTAATAATATATGCTGCTTTAATCAAAGCATACAAGCATGGGATGTCCACACCCTCAGTACAAATGGTGCAGAAGGGTTTACTTCCAGAGTGACTTGATTCTCTTCGTGTGTGCCATCCTTGAGAGCAAGAACGCTCCAACCACCAGTGCCCCCAGCACCGCCGCCACCAGCTGGTGGTCAAAGTCATCTGCTAGCTGGTCGAACCTCTTGGAGGGAGCAATGATGGTCACAAAGAGGTCTGTGTCAGGGGGAAGGGGAGACTGAAGGGCTGCACGTCTGCCAGTTTATTAAGAGGTACAGCTGATGTCTAGCATGCTAGACCCTTTCTGCCTCCAGGCAGTCACACAATGGAAAGCAGTGATGATAACACTTGATAGACACTGAGCATTATGTAGCAGCAATGAACAAGAGAAAGACGTTTCAGTCACAAAGGTCTTTATTGGTTACAAAACAGCTTTGGAGCTGATAAAGACCTTCACGGTAGAAGTGTCTTAGCCTTGTTCATTGCTGCCTCACGAAGGCTCAGTGTCAATCAAGTTCTTACGCATGTATACCGTAGCATGAGCCTCTACCACATCAGCAGTGATGATTCCTGGAGGTGGGGAGGGTCTAGCATGCTAGACTACAACTGGAGGGGAGGAAGTGGCAGAGAGTGTGGGAGCTAATACACTGAAGTTTCACAGTAAACTCACATGTGTCATGTACTAGTTTGCAACCAACAACCATAAGGTCAGGTGCACACTGCACATGGCAACCACATAGTGTGATGCAATCAAAATGATCAGTTCCACTTGTTGGGCTTCCAGCAGGTCCACTACCGGATGTGTCCTCGTGAACCAGGAGTCAGCAACTACTGTCTATCTCACTGCCCTACCTCAAACACCAGATGTGTATGTACAGAGCCATCAGTGAGAACAGGTACCACTGACAGAGGGCCTACAGCCATCTCCCATAACTGAC
>OX465054.1:814821-859821 GCA_949841015.1 Aplysina aerophoba
CCTCACCTCCCACTCCCCCTCTCCCTCTCCCTCCCCCTTCCTCCCACCTGAAAGCTGGTCTCCCTAGCCTTGTCCTCGTCCAACATGTTGAAGCTAAACACAGCTGACCTGCCCACATCCACACACACCACACAACTTCCTACGACAACACACTGAGAAGTGGTAGCACCCCACACCACCGGAATACTCTTCTGCAGCAACAACAACAACAACAACAACAACAACAACAACAACAATTATATGCAAAAGGTACCACTGCAATAATCACAACAAAGCAACAATACGTAGCAATAGCAACAACAACAAAGAAACAATATACAACAGATGACAAGCACCTTACAATAAACAGTACGTACATCACAACATACACACATGCAAGTAAGTACTTGCGTACATACACATACATACATACACATGTACGTACATATACGAGCATACGTACATACACATACATACATACACATGTACGTACATATACGAGCATACGTACATACACATACGTACATACACATGTACGTACATATACGAGCATACGTACATACACATACGTACATACACATGTACGTACATACACCAGCATACATACACATACGTACAGTACATACACCAGCACACATACACATACGTACAGTACATACACCAGCATACGTACATACACATACGTACATACACATACGTACATACACCAGCATACGTACATACACATACGTACATACACATACGTACATACACATACGTACATACACATACGTACATACCCCAGCAAGTACAGTCTGGAGCCTGTATACACGTCTCAGCACTGCTTAAGCTGCACTGTACAGCAGTGGCAGAGCACGTGCTTAGTTCATATCACAGAGAAGAGGAATGGGTAGATACATACACTTGGAGACAAAGGTTTCAAACTCTTTCAGGCAATTCACAGCTGTGATCAGGTGCATACAACAGGTTTGTGTGGAGGACATTAAACATACCATTGTTGCCATGGTGCCGTTGCTAAGGGCAACCTCTTGAACTGTAATTGCGCTGTCAGAGGTCCCAATGACATATGCCTTGCCCTCAGCAGCCACCATCCCAGAACAGGCTCCACTGGAGGTGGGAGAAGTGCATGCAGCATGACACAGACATCTCTCTAAAGTCTCTAGCAGACAGCTGTACGTACTGTTGTACATACGTCTTGTAGCTAATTAGCTACTTGTTTAGCATGCGAGCTGAGATGTGTCTGTGGTCTGATGTGCTACAGGCCAACTTCTTTTGTGGAGGTAGTCAAGATTGGTTTAACCATGCACTTGTTTTCAGCAGCTAACAACTTTCTTGTTCAGCCAGACGTGTCTGTTGCAGACAGCTCTACGTATGTTCCAGCTTACCTGTGCTGCATTCTAAGCAAGAACATGCATGCAATCTATCAGGAACATCTTTCCTCATTTCCCAGGGGACTTGCATTGTTGTTGTTATCTAATGTTATAAATTATTCTTATGTAATGCTGTAAAAATTATAAGTGTATACGTAGCAGTATAGTAAAAGAAGAGTACGTATTCCCAATACCCAATATATTCATCAGATAAGCATACTACTTTGTTGTGCCCACCGACATGACAGTCTGGAAATGGGGAAGCTCTGCACATGGGTGGTATGTCTACAACTGCTTAATTGTTTTGGCTTTAATAACAGTGCTGGACTTGCATCTTGTTATACAAATTCACATGTCTGTAAAGCAATTAGGGGAGCTCTGTGTGTGCTGTGTCTGCAGCTGTATTTCATTTATTGCAATAACAATGCTGCACTTGCTTCTCATTGTACAAACTTGCAACTGCAGCTGCAACATCACTTGGTTGCACAGGCCTAACACAGACCAACCACCAACCACATTCTGCTTAGCTGGCATGAACCAGCCATTCAGTACATGCTGCTTCAGCAGTGGTAAAACAAACAGGAAATCATCAGCAGATTTCCATAAAACAGTGCGTGAAGAGAATTCACAAGAAGCTGTGTTCAATCCAAGTTTGCCACGTTGACATTTGATCAGTAGCCCCTACTGCAAGGATGGCTTATGTCACTCTTCTTTGTGTGTTGCTAGCTGTGCTGGCAGTGACCGCCACTGCTGAAGTGACCAACTGCTCAAACATTCTCAGAGGGAGAGATGGCATTTCAGGGAGGGACGGGAGGGACGGCAGAGATGGCCTTCAGGGACCAATCGGACCACAGGGACCCATCGGTGTGCGAGGCGAGAAGGGGGATTTCCCTGGTCAGAAGGGTAGCAAAGGAGACACTGGGTCCAGTGGGGTGACCTACATCAGGTGGGGACGCACTGTGTGCCCTCAGGGGACCGGTCTCGTGTACAGTGGAGTGGCAGCTGGGACTAAGTGGGACACAAAAGGAGGAACAAGCGACACGCTCTGTCTGGCAGGCAACCCGCAGTACAAAGCTGGAGATGCATCTAGTTTTACTGCATCTTGGCTGTCAGGAGTGAGGTATTACGCTAGTGGTACCTCATCTACACCACTGTCCCATCGTTATCGCACCTACCTCCCCTGTGCCCTCTGCTACACCACTACCAAGTCCACTTCCTTCATGCTGCCAGGACGCTATACCTGTCCCTCGGGGTGGAATGCAGAGTACACAGGGTACATCATGACTGAGTACACATACAACAACAGAGGAGGTCGCAGGGACACAATCTGTGTGGACCAGGATGCTGAGGAAGCTAGCACCAAGGGTAGTGCTCATCCTGCAACGCTCTACCTAATGCAGGTCACTTGCATTGGCCTCGACTGTCCTCCATTTGACTCCCAGAAGCCACTCACGTGTGTAGTCTGCTCCAAGTGACACTCCTCACTCCTCACTCCGCACACTCCTCTACCACTGTTGTAGTCACACATGCACCCACAACACAAGTAATGTAATACATAATCACTAGTACATAAAACTCACTTGTCACTTTACTAATCACTTATGTAGTAACTTTACTTTAGGGAGTGTATGAGTGTATGCGTTTCCTTTGAAATACATTCATGTTCACAGTTGTCACCACCACCTGTAGGCACTACTGCATGGTCCTCACCGCCACCTGCAGGCACTACTGCATGGTCCTCACCGCCACCTGCAGGCACTACTGCATGGTCCTCACCACCACCTGCAGGCACTACTGCATGGTCCTCACCACCACCTGCAGGCACTACTGCATGGTCCTCACCACCACCTGCAGGCACTACTGCATGGTCCTCACCACCACCTGCAGGCACTACTGCATGGTCCTCACCACCACCTGCAGGCACTACTGCATGGTCCTCACCACCACCTGTAGGCACTACTGCATGGTCCTCACCACCACCTGCAGGCACTACTGCATGGTCCTCACCACCACCTGTAGGCACTACTGCATGGTCCTCACCGCCACCTGCAGGCACTACTGCATGGTCCTCACCACCACCTGCAGGCACTACTGCATGGTCCTCACCACCACCTGCAGGCACTACTGCATGGTCCTCACCACCACCTGTAGGCACTACTGCATGGTCCTCACCACCACCTGCAGGCACTACTGCATGGTCCTCACCACCACCTGCAGGCACTACTGCATGGTCCTCACCACCACCTGCAGGCACTACTGCATGGTCCTCACCACCACCTGCAGGCACTACTGCATGGTCCTCACCACCACCTGTAGGCACTACTGCATGGTCCTCACCACCACCTGTAGGCACTACTGCATGGTCCTCACCACCACCTGCAGGCACTACTGCATGGTCCTCACCACCACCTACAGGCACTACTGCATGGTCCTCACCACCACCTACAGGCACTACTGCATGGTCCTCACCACCACCTACAGGCACTACTGCATGGTCCTCACCACCACCTGCATGCACTACTGCATGGTCCTCACCACCACCTACAGGCACTACTGCATGGTCCTCACCACCACCTGCAGGCACTACTGCATGGTCCTCACCACAACATCATGAGACTACTGTCACATGACCCACAACTGGGGTGGGGCAACCAGGGGGGATGGTGGATACAGACATATACAGGTGTCTGGACTGCTACACCCTTCCATATCTTACCACCACTGCACAATGTGTCTGCTGCTGTGTCATGTGACAGCACTGGAGCACACACTGCTGTGTGCATGTACATGGTGGTGGGTAGTGAGGTGTAGTGTGTCCATACAGCCCTGTGCTGATTTGAGGAGAACAATCGCTCACTAAACTCTTTCTTCACCCATCGAGGAGTGTATCTATACAACTTGTGAATTCATAACTATGGCTGCATGCAAAGAGAGCATCCCACCACATGACGTCAGTGACAATATGTCACCGCATGAAGTGTATGACAACAGCCACACACAAACACCTAGCATTGACTGCGGAATATAATTCTACCAACAGACTTTACTAGTACATTGAACTCTGCTGGATTTCAGCTCTCAGGTTAATGTGAGCAGTAAACACCTTAACATATGACAATGGTAGGCATAATGTTATAACATTGTACAGTACTTATGAAACCCTTATTAGGAAACTACAATGAAATTCATTTGATGGTTGCCATGGTGCAGCTTTATCAACACCTCGCACACAACCATTCGAGAAGAGAGTAAATTGAAGCAGACACAATAGCCAGTAGACTGATGCCGCAAATATAGCCACTAGGTCAAAATTACCACATGGGCATGACCTATGCTACTATATATAGCAGCCAAACCCATATAAGGTAACCCTAAGCCTATAAATAGGAGTGGCAAGCAGTGCGAGCAGCAGTTGAAGAGCTGAAGTGGAAGATGCAAGCGAGCGCAGTTTCATTCCTCCTCCTGTTCCTCGTGGCCATGCTGTGGAGCCAGCAAGCGGAGGGACATTGGAACTGTACTGCTGATCTGAGAGGCAGAGATGGGCGTGATGGGAAGGAAGGCTCTCCCGGTCGAGATGGGAGGGACGGAAGAGATGGGGAGAAGGGGGAAAGTGGGCCAAAAGGAGAGCAAGGGGCGAGAGGTAGAAAGGGAGATAGAGGGCCTATAAGTGGCGGAGTGACATACGTCAGGTGGGGAATGACTGAGTGCCCGAATAACACCACCTTGGTCTACGCTGGGATAGCAGCAGGAACAAAGTATAACATACAGGGAGGAACGAGCAACACTCTTTGCATGCCCAAGCAACCTGAGTATCTGTCTGAGCAAACCATTCATGCTTCAAGCAACGCACTCCATGGTGTGGAGTACGATACAGGTAACAGTCCACTTCAACACCTTCACCAGGCCAACATGCCCTGCGCACTGTGCTACACGGATGAGAAGACAACCACATTCCTGTATCCAGCACGATTCACTTGCCCACAGGGATGGCATGCGGAGTACACAGGATACATGGCAACTCAACCACAAGATGGTCAGAAACAAGATACCATTTGTTTGGATAAAGATGCCATACCAATACCAGGGAGCGGTACAAACACTGACCCTTCACTTGTCTACACAATGCACATCAGCTGCAATGGACTGCCTTGTCCTCCGTACGTTGAGAGAAGGGCCCTCACGTGTGCCATCTGCTCCAAGTAACATTGAGCCACTACGTCAACATCACACCTTAACAGTTAACCAATTAGTTACTCAGTCATTATAGCTTTGTATTCTCAACAAGTGTGCTGTATACATTATACCATCACTACCAAACTACAGCCATGTCACTGTAGTACTGTTTAATACCATTAGTCAAACCAGTGTGGTGAACTGACAGTGCACTCTGTTGAATGACGGAATTATTGCGAGTTAGCGGTTAGTGGGAAGAGTCTACACACAAAAGGAAGTTTTTCTGGCGGAGTGATATTCGTACTTCATCCATTGCTGTTCCACGGCATAAACGCACAGTCTCATATCAGACCACAAACAGGTGTGGACGCATCACATGGACTTACCAGGAGGTGGGGAAGTGTTTGGGACAGTACCAGAAACAACGAGTTCCCACCAATTAGTTCAATGTATGATGTGGTAGACTCATGCGGTCTTCATCAGTCACAAACGCTTTGTGACTGATGAAGACCCTGAAGTCGAAACGTCTCACTGCAATTTACCCCCTTGCTGAGTGATTGCTTAACAACGTGCCCATTCAAGTTCAATGTAATACAACAGACATTGCACTACGCAGCACAATAGTAGCTATGTACGTGTTTCAAATACTAGGGCATACATTCAAAATGCAAACAGCGTCGCTGTGCATGTTGAAGAGTGCATGGTAGGATAGGGAAGGACTGCATGACGACATGCGTAGGTAGAGGAAGCTTAGAAACTTTGGAGGGGCTGTACTTAATCTCAATGTTGCTCATCGCTTAATCTGAAGTAAACTGCATGTGTACATCATCCCAGGTTCCAAAACATGGGAAGCTTCAGGACCTCTGCCCGATATGTTCTGCTGCATGATGATGAGTAAACACTTAGCACGCGCAGTAGTGCTGGTCAGTAACACCAAAGCACATATACACTTGAGCAGGCTCAGTACTATTCTTGTGCACGCGCCTGTTGAACAGTAGGCTGAATAGCTTCATTGTCTTTCACACAGGCTGTACATGCGATCCAATTTACACACGAGTCCTGCTTCGTGCTGCGCGGACGTTGTGCATGTTCCCTGGGGACAGACCCAGACCACGTGAAGTGAGCAATCACAGCCAAATTGGCAGACGCATCAGCAGCCATTTAGCACACATTTGAGTAAAAGGCAGAGCTGAACGCAGCGTACAGCTCCGAAGTGATATAGTGAGCCGATTCATGGCCGATGATGGTGAAGTGTAGATCCCAGTTGTCATGCATTGCATCTACGAACTGCTGGCAATTGTGCAATCAAGGTGTCTCGGGTTGAGTGGGATGGATATACATAAATACACACATATAAACATACACACACGTACATACAAATGCAAAGTGACAACGCATCACAATTAGTCCGTACAAATTCACTTGACACGCTGAATCTATCAATGAATTTCACTAGCCAACACTAATAATAATACCAAACATTTCGACAACCATGCCACTGTCAACCTTTGGCATTATCCGTCAACTCACTCAATGCTGCACTGGCACCGCCATCAGAAATGCAGAGCGGGAGTTCACTGCACTGCTGCGAGCACTGAGTCACCCACTGCTGCACTGGTATTGTGCACCTCACAGACAACACTGCCTGCACAACATGTGCACACACCTACTGTTCACTGTGCAGCAATTCTACCAACAGACGTGGTGTGACCAGGCAATGCCTCATTAGAGCAGAGAATTGATGGCTTCAGCTCTCATGCAAATTGAAGTAGTGCAGACCCTTCAAAACATGTTATTGGTAGAGATAGGGCTACTCAGGACAGTCAACAGGGGAAGGCTAATCAGATTCATTGGGCAGTTACCATGGTGCAGCAATACTGACACCTCAACACATTTTCCAATCCAGTGAATGTGAGGCACAGTCAACTCATGACCTGCAACTGAAGTAGTGCTGGATGCTTCATACACGAGCACATAGAGAACTGTTTCTGTCTGAAAACAGTTCACCATTGGGGCTAGTGTGTGTGTGTGAAACTTCGACACGTCTGAAATACCTAGCCACTCAGGGCTTTTCTAACTCCATGGAGTAGTGAATGGAGTGCGAAGTGGAGAATGGTCTTTAGTAAGAATCTATTGTGTGGTGCTGGCTGGCCACGGCCGGCTCTATGGCAGTGACAGCACATTATCTTATGACATCATACTCCACGTTTGCTGATCAAGATGGATTCACTTCATTACACTACATTTGTCAGTGTTGTTTAGGCTTAGGCTGCAATTTGCAATGAGGCATAGGCCATTCTATAGTCCTTTAAATGACAAATGAATGGGGAAGATTGGAACTTGTTGATGATATGGTAAATTGCTACAACCAGCACTAGGTTTGAATAGTCACAGGAGAGAAGTTGTCAAGGGGAGGAATTACCTTCAATTCCTGAAGCAGTTAACACACACTTTGGTCAAGAACATGCACAGTAACGTATTCATCACACGCAGATAAATCAATCAGTGATGATCAGCCCTTTGTGATGAGTGTCACTGAGTGAGTGAGTGAGTCCCAAACAGTATACAGCAGCTCAACAATGCTGAAACCCGCACCTTGTAGGCACTGGAGTCTCAGAGGGCATGACCAGGTAATGTCTCAGTAGTGATGTGCCTCCCGTGGGCTTCAGCTCCCATAACTGGCTCAGGCTAAATTGAGTCAGTACAAGACCTTCAAAATCTTGTTCTGACGTGCACAGCAGCTGGTGACCTTCCACACACAAGGAAGTGACCTTCATGAGGATGGTTGCCATGGAGCAGCACCAGCAACACCCCCACATCTCTCATTAGCTATAAATGTGAAGAATTGTCAATTGTTGGCACACAACCAGAAGTGAGTGAGTCAAGCAACGAAGAGAATGGTCCAAGTCAGCCTTCTTTGTGTGTTGCTAGTTCTGCTGGCAGTGACAGCCACTGCTGAAGTGACCAACTGCTCAAACATTCTCAGAGGGAGAGATGGCATCTCAGGAAGGGACGGGAGGGACGGCAGAGACGGCCTTCAGGGACCAATCGGACCACAGGGACCCATTGGTGTGCGAGGCGAGAAGGGACATCCTGGGGAGTTTCCCGGAGAGAAGGGGGAGAAAGGAGTTCCCGGAGCGACAGGATACAAAGGAGAGAAGGGAAAAGCGGGAGAGAAGGGCAACATGGGAGCGAAGGGGCACAAGGGAGATGTCGGGCCAAGTGGACCTATGGGGCTCCGAGGACCAAAGGGGGATTTCCCTGGTCAGAAGGGTAGCAAAGGAGACGCTGGGTCCAGTGGGGTGACCTACATCAGGTGGGGACGCACTGTGTGCCCTCAAGGGACCAGCCTCGTGTACAATGGAGTGGCAGCTGGGACTAAATATGACACAAGAGGAGGAACAAGTGACACGCTCTGTCTGGCAGGCAACCCACAGTACAAGGCTGGAGATGGGCCTAGTACAAATATAGCTCAGCTGTCTGGAGGAAGGATTGGAACCATTAGTCCCTCAGGACCACTTTATCACCGTCGTGACACCTACCTACCCTGCGCCCTCTGCTACACCACCACCAAGTCCACCTCCTTCATGCTGCCAGGACGCTACACCTGTCCCTCGGGGTGGAGCTCAGAGTATACAGGCTACATCATGAGTGAGCGGACATACAGTGACAGAGAAGGTCGCAAGGACACCATCTGTGTGGACCAGGATGCTGAGGAAGCTAGCACCAAGGGTAGTGCTGCGGCTGCACAACTTGTCCTAATGCAGGTCTCTTGCATTGGCCTTGACTGTCCTCCGTTTGACTCCCAGAAGCCGCTCACGTGTGTAGTCTGCTCCAAGTGACACTCCTCACTCCACACACTCCTCTACCACTGTTGTACTCACACATGCACCCACAGCACAACTAATGTGTGAACAAATATTCACTAGTACATTAAACTCACTTGCCACTTTACTAAACACTTACATAGTAACTGTACTTCAGGAGTGTATGAGTGTATGTGTTTCCTTTGAAATACATTCATGTTGACAGTTGACCAGTAGATGGCAGGCACTACCGCATGGTCCTCACCACCACCTCATGAGACTACTGTCACATGACCCACAACTGGGGTGGGGCAACCAGGGGGGATGGTGGACACACAGACATACAGCTGTCTGGACTGCTAGACCCTCCCATATCTTACCACCAATGCACAATATGTCTGCTGCTGTGTCATGTGACTGCACTGGAGCACACACTGCTCTGTGCATGTACATGGTGGTGGGTGGTGAGGTGTAGTGTGTGCATACAGCTCTGTGCTGATTTGAGGAGAACAATCGCTCATTCAACTCTTTCTTCACCCATCGAGGAGTGTATCTATACAACTTGTGAATTCATAACTACGGCTGCATGCAAAGAGAGCATCCCAGCACATGACGTCAGTGACAATATGTCACCGCATGAAGTGTATGACAACAGCCACACACACAAACACACCTATCATTGACTGTGGAATATAATTCTACTAACAGACTTTACTAGTACATTGAATCTGCTGGATTTCAGCTCTCAGGTTAATGTGAGCAGTAAACACCTTAACACATGACAATGGTAAGCATAATGTTATAACATTGTACAGTACTTATGAAACCCTTATTAGGAAACTACAATGAAATTCATTTGATGGTTACCATGGTGCAGCTTTATCAACACCTCGCACACAACCATTCGAGAAGAGAGTAAATTGAAGCAGACACAATAGCCAGTAGACTGATGCCGCAAATATAGCCACTAGGTCAAAATTACCATATGGGCATGACCTATGCTACTATATATAGCAACCAAACCCATATAAGGTAATCCCAAATTCTATAAATAGGAGTGACAAGCAGTGCCGGCAGCAGTTGAAGAGCTGAAGTGGAAGATGCAAGCGAGCGCAGTATCATTCCTCCTCCTGTTCCTCGTGGCCATGCTGTGGAGCCAGCAAGCGGAGGGACATTGGAACTGCACAGCTGATCTGAGAGGCAGAGATGGGCGTGATGGGAAGGAAGGCTCACCCGGTCGAGATGGGAGGGACGAAAGAGATGGGGAGAAGGGGGAAAGTGGGCCAAAAGGAGAGCAAGGGGTGAGAGGAAGGAAGGGAGATAGAGGTCCTATAAGTGGTGGAGTGACATACGTCAGGTGGGGAATGACTGAGTGCCCGAATGACACAACCTTGGTCTACGCTGGAATAGCAGCAGGAACAAAGTATGACATAAAGGGAGGAACGAGCAACACTCTTTGCATGCCTGAGAATCCAGAGTATCTGTCTGAGCAAACCATTCCTACTTCAAGCAACGCACTCCATGGCGTGGAGTACGATACATATGACAGTCCACTTCAACACCTTTACCAGGCCAACATGCCCTGCGCACTATGCTACACGGATGAGAAGACAACCACCTTCCTGTATCCAGCACGATTCACTTGCCCACAGGGATGGCATGCGGAGTACACTGGATACATGGCGACTCAACCGCAAGATGGTCAGAAACAAGATACCATTTGTTTGGATAAAGATGCCATACCAATACCAGGGAGCGGTACAAACACTGACCCTTCACTTGTCTACACAATGCACATCAGCACGTCAACGCCACAACTTAACAGTTTACCAATTAGTTACTCAGTCATTATAGCTTTGTATTCTCAACAAGTGTGCTGTATACAATATACCATCACTATTAAACTACAGCCATGTCACTGTATTAATGTTTAATACCATTAGTCAAACCAGTGCGGTGAACTGACAGCGCACTCTGTTGAATGACGGAATCATTGCGAGTTACGTAGCTGTGGGAAGAGTCTTTTCACCTAAGGAAATTTTCTGGTAGAGTGATGTTCGTACTTCATCCATTGCTGTTCCACGGCATAACACACACTCTCATATCAGACCACACACAGGTGTGGACGCATCCCACGGAGTTACCAGGAGGTGGGAAGTGTTTGGGACAGTACCAGAAACAACGCGTTCCCACCGATTAGTTCAAGGCATGATGTGGTAGACTCATGCTGTCTTCATCAGTTACAAACACTTTGTGACCGATAAAGACCCTGAGGTCGAAACGTCTCACTGCAATTTACCCCCTTGCTGTGTGGTTGCTCAACAACGTGCCCGTTCAAGTTCAATGTGATAAAACAGACATTGGACTACGCAGCTCAATAGTAGCTAAGTGCATGCTCCAAATACTAGGGCATACATTCAAAATGCAAACAGCCTCGCTGTGCATGTGAAGAGTGCATGGTAGGATAGGGAAGAACTGCATGACGACATGCGTAGGTGGAGGAAGCTTATAAACTTTGGAGTGGCGGTACTTAATCTGAAGTAAACTGCATGTGTACATCACCCCAGGTATAAAACATGGGGGGGCTTCAGCCCCTCAGCCCAATAGGCTCTGCTGCATGATGATGAGTAAACACTTAGCATGCGCAGTAGTGCTGGTCAGTAACACCAAAGCACACTTGAGCAGGCTCAGTACCGTTCTTGTGCATGCGCCTGTCGAACAGTAGGCTGAATAGCTTCATTGTCTTTCACACAGGGTGTACGTGCGGTGCAATCGACACCCACATATTCACACACGAGTCCTGCTTCGTACTGCGCGGACGTTGTGCGCGTTCCCTAGGGACAGACCCAGACCACGTGAAGTGAGTGATCGCAGCCAAATTGGTGGACGCGTCAGCAGCCATTTAGCACGCATTTGAGTAAAAGCAGAGCTGAATGCAGTGTACAGTTCTGAAGTGATATAGTGAGCCGATTCATGGCCGATGATGGTGAACTGTAGATCCCAGTTGTCGTGCATTGCATCTACGAACTGCTGGCAATTGTGCAATCAAGGTGTCTCGGGTTGAGTGGGACGGATATACACAAATACACACATATAAACATACACACATACGTACATACAAACGCAAAGCGACAACGCATCACAATTAGTCCACACAAATTCACTCGAAAGCTTATGCAATTTGTTTCTCAACATAATCTTTCTGCTATTTGATAAAATCATCCTCAGAGTCCTCTATTTGGTAGTGAGTGTGTCCTGAGAACTCGTAAATTTGATTTCCTTGGAGCAATGGCATGAGATTACATGGAACACACTAGTACTTCATATACCATAATCAGAAAACCCAAAGAGTGTCAACATCTCATATATATAATTCAAACCATTCCACCCTCCACCACCACTAGTGCACCTGCAGCAGGAATGCAGTGCGGGAGTTCACTGCACTGCTGTGAGCACTGAGTCACCCACTGCTCCACTGGTACTGTGCACCTCACAGACAACACTGCCTGCACAACATGTGCACACACCTACTGTTGACTGTGCAGCAATCCTACCAACAGACATGTGGTGTGACCAGGCAATGCCTCATTAGAGCAGAGAATTGATGGCTTCAGCTCTCATGCAAATTGAAGTAGTGCAGACCCTTCAAAACATGTTATTGGTCGAGATAGGGCTGCTCAGGACAGTCAACAGGGGAAGGCTAATCAGATTCATTGGGCAGTTACCATGGTGCAGCAGTACTGACACCCCCACATTTTCCAATCCAGTGAATGTGAGGCACGGTCAACTCATGACCTGCAACTGGAGTAGTGCTGGATGCTTCATACACAAGCACATGGAGAACTGCTTCTGTCTGAAAATAGGTCACCATTGGAGCTAGTGTGTGTGTGAAACTTTTGGCACGCCTGAAATACCTAGCCACTCAGGGCTTTTCTAACTCGATGGAGTAGTGAATGGAGTGTTAAGTGGAGAATGGTCTAAGTCAGAATCTATTGTGTGGTGCTGGCTGGCCACGGCCGGCTCTATGGCAGTGACAGCACATTATCTTATGACATCATACTCCACATGTTTGCTGATCAAGATGGATTCACTTCATTACACTACATTTGTCAGTGTTGTTTAGGCTTAGGCTGCAATTTGTAATGAGGCATAGCCCATTCTATGACAAATGAATGGGGAAGATTGGAACCTGTTGATGATATGGTAAATTGCTACAACCAGCACTAGGTTTGAATAGTCACAGGAGAGAAGTTGTCAAGGGGAGGAATTACCTTCAATTCCTGAAGCAGTTAACACACACTTTGGTCAAGAACATGCACAGTAACGTATTCATCACACTCAGGTCAATCAATCAGTGATGATCAGCCCTTTGTGATGAGTTTCACTGAGTGAGTGAGTGAGTCCCAAACAGTATACAGCAGCTCAGCAATCCTGAAACCCGCACCTTGTAGCCACTGGAGTCTCAGAGGGCATGACCGGGCAATGCCCCAACAGTGATGTGTCTCCCGTGGGCTTTAGCTCCCATAACTGGCTCAGGCTAAATTGAGTCAGTACAAGCCCTTCAAATCGTGTGCTGGCGTGCACAGCAGCTGGTGACCTTCCACACACAAGGAAGTGACCTTCATGAGGATGGTTGCCATGGAGCAGCACCAGCAACACCCCCACATCTCTCATTAGCTATAAATGTGAAGAATTGTCAATTGTCGGCACACAACAGAAGTGAGTGAGTCAAGGAACGAAGAGAATGGTCCAAGTCAGCCTTCTTTGTGTGTTGCTAGTTCTGCTGGCAGTGACAGCCACTGCTGAAGTGACCAACTGCTCGAACATTCTCAGAGGGAGAGATGGCATCTCAGGAAGGGACGGGAGGGACGGCAGAGACGGCCTTCAGGGACCAATCGGACCACAGGGACCCATCGGTGTGCGAGGCGAGAAGGGACATCCTGGGGAGTTCCCCGGAGAGAAGGGGGAGAAAGGAGTTCCCGGAGTGACGGGATACAAAGGAGAGAAAGGACAAGCGGGAGAGAAGGGCAACATGGGAGCAAAGGGGCACAAGGGAGATGTCGGGCCAAGTGGACCCATGGGGCTCCGTGGACCAAAAGGAGATTTCCCTGGTCAGAAGGGTAGCAAAGGAGACGCTGGGTCCAGTGGGGTGACCTACATCAGGTGGGGACGCACAGTGTGTCCTAAGGGGACCAGCCTCGTGTACAGTGGAGTGGCAGCTGGGACTAAATATGACACAAAGGGAGGAACAAGTGACACCCTCTGTCTGGCAGGCAACCCGCAGTACAAGGCTGGAGATGCATCTAGTTCAAATGCAGCTCAGCTGTCAGGTGTGAGGAATGAAGTTAGTGGTTCCCCAGCACCACCACTGAACAATCGCTTTCACACCTACCTCCCCTGTGCCCTCTGCTACACCACCACCAAGTCCACCTCCTTCATGCTGCCAGGACGCTACGCCTGTCCCTCGGGGTGGAGCTCAGAGTACACTGGGTACACAATGACTGAGTACACATACAACAACAGAGGAGGTCGCAGGGACACCATCTGTGTGGACCAGGATGCTGAGGAAGCTAGCACCAAGGGTAATGCCGCGGCTGCAATACTCATGTTGATGCAGGTCTCTTGCATTGGCCTCGACTGTCCTCCGTTTGACTCCCAGAAGCCGCTCACATGTGTAGTCTGCTCCAAGTGACACTCCTCACTCCTCACTCCGCACACTCCTTTACCACTGTTGTAGTCACACATGCACCCACAACACAAGTAATGCAATACATAATCACTAGTATATAAAACTCATTTGTCACTTTACTAAACACTTATGTAGTAACTTTACTTTAGGGAGTGTATGAGTGTATGCATTTTCTTTGAAATACATTCATGTTGACAGTTGACCAGTAGACTGTAGGCACTACTGCATGGTCCTCACCTCCACCTGCAGGCACTACCGCATGGTCCTCACCACCACCTGTAGGCACTACTGCATGGTCCTCACCACCACCTGTAGGCACTACTGCATGGTCCTCACCACCACCTGCAGGCACTGCTGCATGGTCCTCACCACCACCTGTAGGCACTACTGCATGGTCCTCACCACCACCTGCAGGCACTACTGTATGGTCCTCTCCACCACCTGTAGGCACTACTGCATGGTCCTCACCACCACCTGCAGGCACTACTGCATGGTCCTCACCACCACCTGTAGGCACTACCGCATGGTCCTCACCACCACCTGCAGGCACTACTGCATGGTCCTCACCACCACCTGTAGGCACTACTGCATGGTCCTCACCACCACCTGCAGGCACTACTGCATGGTCCTCACCACCACCTGTAGGCACTACTGCATGGTCCTCACCACCACCTGCAGGCACTACTGCATGGTCCTCACCACCACCTGCAGGCACTACTGCATGGTCCTCACCACCACCTGCAGGCACTACTGCATAGTCCTCACCACCACCTGCAGGCACTACTGCATGGTCCTCACCACCACCTGCAGGCACTACTGCATGGTCCTCACCACCACCTGCAGGCACTACTGCATGGTCCTCACCACCACCTGCAGGCACTACTGCATGGTCCTCACCACCACCTGCAGGCACTACTGCATGGTCCTCACCACCACCTGCAGGCACTACTGCATGGTCCTCACCACCACCTGCAGGCACTACTGCATGGTCCTCACCACCACCTGCAGGCACTACTGCATGGTCCTCACCACCACCTGCAGGCACTACTGCATGGTCCTCACCACCACCTGCAGGCACTACTGCATGGTCCTCACCACCACCTGCAGGCACTACTGCATGGTCCTCACCACCACCTGCAGGCACTACTGCATGGTCCTCACCTCCACCTGCAGGCACTACTGCATGGTCCTCACCACCACCTGTAGGCACTACTGCATGGTCCTCACCACCACCTGCAGGCACTACTGCATGGTCCTCACCGCCACCTGTAGGCACTACTGCATGGTCCTCACCACCACCTCATGAGACTACTGTCACATGACCCACAACTGGGGTGGGGCAACCAGGGGGGATGGTGGATACAGACATATACAGATGTCTGGACTGCTACACCCTTCCATATCTTACCACCACTGCACAATGTGTCTGCTGCTGTGTCATGTGACTGCACTGGAGCACACACTGTTGTGTGCATGTACATGGTGGTGGGTAGTGAGGTGTAGTGTGTGCATACAGCCCTGTGCTGGTTTAAGGAGAACAATTGCTCACAAAACTCTTTCGTCACTCATCGAGGGGTGTATGTATACAACATGCAAAGAGAACATCCCACCACATGACGTCAGTGACAATATGTCACCGCATGAATGTATGACAACAGCCACACACACGAACACACCTATCATTGACTGTGGAATATAATTCTACCAACATATTTAACTAGTGCAATGAATCTGCTGGATTGCAGCTCTCAGGCTAATGTAAGAGACCTCAATACATGATAATAATGTTGTAACATCATACAGCAGTTATGAAACCCTCATAAGGAAATTACAATTGAATTCATTTGATGGCTGCCATGGTACAACTCTAGCAACACCTCACATCTCTCAAATCCTATTATATGAGACACCATCAGCACCTGCCACACAACTACAGGAGAAGAGAGTAAGCTAAAGCAACACAAACCAGCCTCAATTGTCTATTGCTAGCACTGCTGCCTGTGACACCAGAGGGCAGGGTGGTATGCCAAGGAGGTGTGGTCTTCAAACAGCCAGTAGACTGATGCTACAAATAAAAATGCCACTAGGTCAAATTTACTATATATGAGCATGACCTAAGGCAACCAAGCCCATATAAGGTAATCCCAAATTCTATAAATAGGAGTGGCAAGCAGTGCTGGCAGCAGTTGAAGAGCAGAAGTGGAAGATGCAAACGAGCGCAGTATCATTCCTCCTCCTGTTCCTCGTGGCCATGCTGTGGAGCCAGCAAGCGGAGGGACATTGGAACTGCACAGCTGATCTGAGAGGCAGAGATGGACGTGATGGGAAGGATGGCTCGCCCGGTCGAGATGGGAGGGACGGAAGAGATGGGGAGAAGGGGGAAAGTGGGCCTAAAGGAGAGCCAGGGGCGAGAGGTAGAAAGGGAGATAGAGGGCCTATAAGTGGCGGAGTGACATACGTCAGGTGGGGAATGACTGAGTGCCCGAATGACACCACCTTGGTCTATGCTGGGATAGCAGCAGGAACAAAGCATGACATAGAGGGAGGAACGAGCAACACTCTTTGCATGCCCGAGAATCCAGAGTATCTGTCTGAGCAAACCATTCCTACTTCAAGCAACGCACTCCATGGCGTGGAGTATGATACATATAACAGTCCACTTCAACACCTTTACCAGGCCAACATGCCCTGCGCACTATGCTACACGGATGAGAAGACAACCACCTTCCTGTATCCAGCACGATTCACTTGCCCACAGGGATGGCATGCGGAGTACACTGGATACATGGCAACTCAAATACAGCATGCCATTGCTCAGAAACAAGACACAATCTGTTTGGATAAAGATGCCATACCAATATCAGGGAGCGGTGCTAACACTAATCCTTCACTTGTCTACACAATGCACATCAGCTGCAATGGACTGCCTTGTCCTCCGTACATTGAGAGAAGGGCCCTCACGTGTGCCATCTGCTCCAAGTAACATTGGCCACTAACGTCAACGCCACACCTTAACAGTTAACCAATTAGTTACTCAGTCATTATAGCTTTGTATTCTCAACAAGTGTGCTGTATACATTATACCATCACTACCAAACTACAGCCATGTCACTGTAGTACTGTTTAATACCATTAGTCAAACCAGTGTGGTGAATTGACAGTGCACTCTGTTGAATGACGGAATCACTGCGAGTTACGTAGCTGTGGGAAGAGTCTTAACACTTAAGGAAGTTTTCTGGTGGAGTGATGTTTGTTTTCTTGCACTAGCTCATCTACTGCTGTTCCTTGGCATAAACACACACTCTCATATCAGACCACAAACAGGTGTGGACGCATCACATGGACTTACCAGGAGGTGGGAACTGTTTGGGACAGTACCAGAAACAACGAGTTGCCACCGATTAGTTCAGTGTGATGATGTGGTAGACTCATGCTATGGCATTAAACTGAAGGGGCATGTTGTTGAGCAATCACATGTATAGTCAGGGGGATAAATTGCAGTAACACGTTTCAACTTCGAGGATCTCAATCAGTCACAAATGCTTTGTGACCGATGAAGACACTGAGGTCAAATCGTCTCACTGCAATTTACCCTGTTGCAACATGATTGCTCAACAACGTGTTTCTTCAAGTTCAATGTACTAAAACAGACATTGCACTACGCACAAAATAGTAGCTAAGTGCGTGTTTCAAATATAAGTGACAACTCCTTCACTGCACGACGGAAGTGCTCCAGAAAGTTTCTACACGGCCAAAATTGGTTTACCAAGGTAGTCAGTGGCTATTGCAGAAAATGCCATCCGCACAAACTCACTCAACACACGTGTATATAGCATACGTGTCCGAGTCAGTAAACACACATGACATTCAAGTAATCCCAAAGCCACAACATCTTGACCAACTACCTGTAAGAAACGTCAGATTGTCCCTTGTCCCTTTTTGTCCCTTGACTCCTTGTTGTTGAAGACTTACGCACGTACTTCTCGATGTAATCATTCTGCTGTTCAATATCTGCCATCATCCGATTCCTCTATTTGGTACCATCTATATCTACTCACCTAACACCATCTGGTAGGGTCTGTTTCCATGACACTTTCCCGTCAGACAGTGACAATGCCTGGAGCGTCACCCCGTCAGTGACAAGTACCCTGTTGACAGTGACAGCAAACAGCACTCCATTGCTGCAGTATTGTGACAATGACAGTCCACCACTCGAGCAACTGCAGCAGAGAACACAATGGAGAAACGCATACACAACACCTAAAGCGCTGTATGAACACACCCGTGGATAACCAACATTCACAGTCTAAGGCCCTACCAATAATATACATATACATATAGGCTGGCTGTTCATAAAGTTTCATGAGATGTGCATCCCCAATACACACCCACTATACGCTACTGCAGAAACACTATGGAATATTTGTGAGACAACATTGGAGATTACTAGAAAGTAAATTTGAGCTAGTGACATTAGACTACGCTTTGGTTCCCTCCTCTCCCACTCCATCTCCCTTTCACCGCCTCCCTTTCCACTCCTGCTTCTCTCTCCTCTCCCTCTCCTCTGTTTCCCCACCCTGTTACCCCTCCTTCCTCTCCTATCCTCCTCTCTCCTCTCCTTCCCTCCCCTCCCCCTCCCCTCCCCTCCTCTCCCAAGTACCTCCCTCCCCTGCCTGTCTCTTCCAGCACGGTCTCCCACTGAAGGTGCCCTGTGTCAGTGTCCCAGGACCTCAGCAGAGCCTCCTGGTGATGGTAGGTCAGTAGCACAGCAGACCGGTGCATTAGTAGGTCAACGCCTTCACTGAACGCATGACTCCACTCTGGGGCGGGAGGAAGGCGGGGTTTGTCAGTGGGTGGTGTTGGGGGATGGGGGATGTACAGGAATAAATCAAGTAGATAAGAGGTAAACACACAGGGATAGAATAATGGAATGACAGATTTATCTTGTTAAATGATGAATACAATAGTATATGCAGTAATACATTACATTACATTAAGTATTACTACACATAGTATATGTAGTAACACCTTAGTATACATTAGTATACATTAGTATATGTAGTAAAACATTAGTATAAAATAGTATACGTACCCATCAAGGAATAGTGAGCAAAAATCACATAATATTAAAATTATAATAAACTCATACTGATAATAGTGATAGATTGATTGCATGAATTATAATAATATACTGGCTGAACCACTCATCTGGAGGGATACAGCAGTAGAGAGGAGAGTGGGACGGGCACAGATGTTAGGTGGAGAGGTGAAATGGTAGAAATAGTGCCATATGTATGTTGTCGTTGTATGAACCCACAAAAGAGATTCAGTCATGGTCATGGATGGAAACAATACTGTGGTGATGCTGCAAGGAAGAACACTACTTCTTCATGAATGTACATTTGTATGTGTCTGTGTTTGTGTGCATGCTTGTGCATTTGCATGTGTCTGTATACATATGTGTGTGTGTGTGTGTTTGTGTGTACTGTGTATGTATGTGTAGGTGTGTATACGTGCACATCACACCTCTTACCCGACTTCCCAGTCCGTGTGTTAATAGACACAAGCACTCCTGCAGTGGTTGTCATGACAATCCTCCGGTTGTTGTGGGAAGACTCATCATATTCAGCCTGCACGGCTCCGCCCACATAACTCTGCTTCCTGTAGGAGCAACAATGACAGGATAACCCCAATTGTTGGACACTGTACCAACAATGAGCCATAGGTACCCTCGTCATTTGGTTATCCCACTGGCAATGTAGCACACTGCAACATGCGCACACATCGAATTAATGCATGGCTCCGGTTTTCATGACACAATTGAACAGATTAGCCATAACAGCCACAAGTAAACAAGGTCACAAGAGCAACATGCCACACAACAGTGCAAATACAAGTACTTCTGCTCATGGCAGAGCTCCACTGATGCGTCTACGGTAAAGGTAACGCTATGCACACTCATGGGATTTCGTATTGTCTCACACTGGACTCGTTTCGGAATCACTGTAGCTAAATGTACATGCAGCTATATACTATACTATATATACATGTACGTATATATACTATACTATATATACATGTACGTATATATACTATACTATGTATACATGTACGTATATATACTATACTATACCTCCTGTAGACTACACAATGTACTAGCACAATGCAAGCTCTTTAAATGACTCGAAACACACCAGTCCGTCCTGCCAATCTCATCTTCGTATAAGCAATGCCCTGCGCTAATACACACTGCCAGGAACAATACTGAGCGCCATACTACAGCCGCCATTTTTACTTCCCAAGCATGTGGATTTGGGAATTTCCCATTCGTCACACAGCTCTAGGTTGACCAATCAGATTACAGTACATGTCAACAGCGGAAAATGGTGTACATTTCTCCTACAGGTATGGAGTAATTCATGACAAACCTGCACCCTTAGGAGTTTGTGACGTGTACATTAGTGTAATGTGAGTATAATGTGTCTCTTTCCCTCCTTACTGCACAGGAAACGTTGGGGATCGAAGTTTTACGTCCAAGTTCAGCCTCGACTACCTGACCCATCTCTTCTGGAGTGCAGTGAACTTCTTCTTCCTCTTGTGAGCCCACAGGTCTGCTGGATCATTCATAAAGAACGGTCCAGCGGCCATTAGTGACACGTGATGAGTAGTACTTGAGTGTGGTGCAGTGTTCGTCTTCCCTGAGCACCACACTGGCTAACCCTAACCCTAACCCATGCACTCGGTTGTAGCTATCCAGGCATTGACTCGCGTTGACGTCTAGCTACCCTGTACAGCTGTAACTACAGTTTCAATAACTGTTAAATAGCAGTCTTTCCTGAAGTGTATTAGGAGAAATGCTATTAGTGTCCGTAAACGGCAGTAGTAACACGCACCTCATCTCTCCCCTCATTGACGGTATACTGGGTTCATCACATGGCACTATCCAATTCTCCTCAGCTTCAAGACATTATGGGACCCAACTCTCACTAAGAAGGGATCTGGCTACACCAGCTCGTACAGTTCAGGGTGAGCTGAGAATGCCCTGTAGGTGTGAAGGGGCAGTGCTGTGTGCCAAGTCCTGTTTCCAACCGCATGTAGTAGACGTTGCGTATAACAGTGTGACCTCAGTTGTGAAATTTCAATTCTCACATGTGAGCCCCACCATGTTATGTGTGACTTGGCAAATATCCAATACTGTATTCGCTGTATTGCAGTGTTACAGTGGGCACAATAACCCCCTGTATGCATGGAGTTGAAGACTAGTTACACGTGTGTGTGTGTGTGCGTGTGTGTGCGTGTGTGTGCGTGTGTGTGTGTGTGTGTGTGTGTGTAGCTATTTTTGCTTCTGCTTTTGTCATTGCTGTAGACCAAAGCGAGGTGACGACTTCTATCCACGTAGGAGAATGGGCGGGATCAGGCATTCCTCTGGTCCTTCCCCTCCTCCCGCAGGTGGGGGAGGATGAGGCCGCTAGGCACCTGCTCGCTGCAATGCGCAGACACACGCACAGACAGCGACGCCTAGTGCTATGTCTGCGGGGCAGGTGCCAGTTTACACCAATGACAATTATTGCATGTAATTAATTCCAGGATCTGTGTGGAATATCCATTATGACATGACGCTGTAAAACCAGTTTTATGGATCAGTGTCACCGATGTATCAGATCTGGAATTAGTTAACGCTTAACACACCTCAGCTGATAAATTATTAATTAAGCAGTTGTACCTTATTAAGTGTAATTTTATTCAGAGTATACATAAAGCACAACTGTACACACGTTTCTATAATTATGTTGAGAAAATGTGAGATGATCGGCACGCATGCATGCACGCACATGAGAGTAAGTGAAAAGATATAGTGGGGGGCAGAATATATACACAACTCGTGCATACAGGCAATGGGATCCCAGTGTTAACTGAAGGTGATGGTGAGAATATCATCAACTCTAAAAACACCATGCTCCATCGATATCAAGTCTCTCCAAGTCTTCACCAACCTCCTCCAGCTTGCCGCTACCTGCATGTGCCAAACAATGCCAGAGGGAGGCAGCAATAGACGACAACCGTCAGCATTGCCCCAACAATGCAAAGTGTACAGCTATGTGCATACATACATGAGGTATGACACCTCAGGCATTGCACATAACATGTATGCAGCTTCTGCATGTGCAAGTGTCTCTCATAAGCAGCAGTTCTCTGATCCACCTTACACAAGTTGCAAGGTGGATCAAAGAAGGTGGAAGGTAGCAAAACTGGCTGAAAGGTGTAGTACATGTTCTTGCACTGGAAGTGAACTGTATCGTGAATATGGCAGAATATCACAGCTCAGGGGGAAAGGCGACAGATAAAAACCTCACCACATCTTCCATCTGAGCTGTGGTGTCCTGCAGCATTCAGGCTCAAAGGTGTGTACACCTCAAGTGTAAACATGGCTCAAAGTATGACCTTACTGGTAGCCATAGCAACTTGCAGGGGCAGGTGTCTTCAATGTTTGCTTAACCATAATAACACAGGTGGTCTACATATTTGAACTATTTTATGTTTGGTAACCATAGTGACAGGAAAGTCCACTCAGTACCTTGGGGCACTGGCAGCTTGGTGTGGTCCAGAGGCATGACCGGGAGGAGGAGGTTCGGAAGGAGGGATTCATCATTGGGGCCTCGTCGTAGCTGCAGTGGAAGAGGAAAAGGAGAGGCGGGGGAGAGGATAGGCTCTAGGGCCACACCACTCCACTTTGTATGAAGTCCATCCCCACCACCTCGATGGTTCCACCCACTGGATGGGCCACAAGTGCTTCCAAAACATGGGTCACTCACTCACTCACTCACCTTCAGGAAGGAATTCTGAATGAGTTGGTCTATAGAGGGTCTCTCTGCTGAGTTGTATGTGACGCACTTGTCAACAACGTCTGAGAAAGCCCTTGAAAAGGTACTCTCCTCCGACTGTCTCCTCAGAAGGAGAGGGGGATGTCCGCGTAGCTTCAACATAAAGATCTGATTGGCAATGGCAAGGATGAAGTGCAGTGACAGTATTAGATCTGGAACACGTTGCCATTATACACTGATAAAGGCAGCTGGATAGTTGGCAAATTGTCTGATTTACAGTGAACAACTTGGCTAGTGTGAATCTACAGTATCTTTATCATGCACACACATGTAGATAGACACACTACACACACACACACACATACACATAACACAGGCACACACACAACACACAGAACACACAGTCGCACACACACACACACACACACACACACACACACACACACACACACACACACACACACACACACACACACACACACACACACACACACACACACACACACACACACACACACACACACACACACACACACACACACACACACACACCTCTGTCACAGGTAGCCCTGCAAAGGGAGCTTCCCCGGTGGCCAACTCCAGCGCAGCAATCCCAACACTATACACGTCCGACTTTGACGAGTAGCCCTCCAAATCCTGGGCCAGCACCTCGGGAGCCAACCAACATATGTTCTCCACCGTCGCGGTGCAGTGGTGGTGCAACACGTGCACCCTCTCCCCGTGCTGTACCATGGGGACCATTGTCCTCAGACCGGCCAACTTTACTGTCCCGCTTTGGTGGATGAGGAAGTGTTTGGCGCGAATGCTTCGATGGACAAAGCCCAGTCGGTGGAGGTAACGCAGGCCTTCCACGACGTCTCTCAGAATGATGCTCACCATCTTCTCGGGGAAGCCATTTTGAAATCGCTTTGCAGAATGCATCACATCAGCACAGGAGCCTGCAGCAAACATACACGGAAACACACAGGTTTATACACAGGCACACGTACATGATGCAAAGACGTAATGAGTGTGTGTGTGTGTGTGTACGCACACACACTCTCTCTATCACACACACACACACACACACACACACATATACAAAGTGATTTGAACTTCATAAGTCAAGCCTTGTTTCAATATATACACCACACACATGCATCAATTCTAAACAACTATGGTACAGTTAGTTGGCACATAATGCATGACTACACATACATACATACTCACATACGTACATACATACATACATACATACATACTCACATACATACATACATACATACATACATACTCACATACATACATACATACATACATACATACATACTCACATACATACATACATACATACATACTCACATACACACATACATACATACATACATACATACATACATACATACATACATACATACATAATATGCATGATACACAAGTTTGTACTGTCCATCCCCTGAGCCCCTCCTCCTCCCACAGCACTCACACCCTGCAAGCACTCACCATACTGCATCAGGGGCTGGATCACCCAGAGGTGGTGCCTCCAGACAAAACTGTGCTCATAACAAGCAATGTTTTCATGCCCCAGCAGACGAGAGAACACCAGCTCCCTTTGCACGTCCTCCAACTGCTCCTGACTCAGCTGCTCGAGGTTGTAGTCCCTCACCACAGCCGGGGAGTTGCTCGGCAGGTGCAGTGACAGCTTAATGTCCAAGGCTCCAAAGTATCCCGTGCCAATGGTCTGGTAGAACTGGTAATCCGAGTGACACTGGGTGAGCACGCCTGACATGCCGTGTGCGGAGGTGGCGGGCTGGAAGGAAGAAAGATCAGAAGAGATGCCACTCACAAATGTCCAATTCTGTGTGAAGTCATCAACAAGGCACTACGAAGTTTTGGACTAGTCTGCATAAACCACAACTGACATTATATATAATTATACTTAAGTGTATTAATTACATAGCATACACATCTGTATTACCACGTATACAAGTTTACCATACATAACTTTGAAGCCCCCCCCCCCCCCCCCCCCCCTCAGTACCTCCTCTTTCTGACAAGCCATCCCTGGTGACTCGCCCTCCCTCTCCTCTTCTTCACTCCTGGGGACAATTCGGTTCACAGTAGAGCCACGGAAGCAGCAAGACGTCTGTAGGGTAGAGAGAGTGCCTGCAAGTACAGAAATGTGGTAATGAGTTTCCGTGCACCATTCAGTCTGGGTCAGCCTACCATGAACCCCAGTTAGAGAAAGTTTACAATTCCGTTATGGAGTCGTTGTTTCGCCGTTGCGGCAATTAGCAAGGTGTTTGTAAGCGATTCGTTGTCTGGCAACTGACGTTTGTGAGATGGCAGGGATAGAGGATAGAGTCTTGGAGACCCTGGTAGCGAGAAGCGTGGAAGTGAAAGGGAAGGCCTACGCACCCTATAGCCGGTTTCCCGTGGGAGCTGCTTTGTTAACGAACACAGGTGACATCTTCACAGGTATACTTACATGAATGTCACGTGCACCTCATCTAGACTGGACGACGCCGTTTGAGGCACCGTCCACTGTGATGCCATCAGTGGACGGTGCCTCAAACGGCTATATATATAGTATATATAACGGCATGATAAAAGTGTATCTTTTTAGATTCTCACCACACCCAATGGACAGCTGCATGTTCATGATAATGCCACTTCAAGTGTAAGCCCACGCGTGTGGCCATACCCTGCAGTGTGAATGTGTGTTTGTCATCAATCGCTGCAGGCTGTAACGTGGAGAATGCCAGTTCTGGTCTCACCATATGTGCGGAGAGGACTGCAGTGTGCAAGGCAGTCAGTGAGGGCCATCGCAAGTTCCAGGCTGTTGCCGTGTCAGCGTGAGTACCAGCCCGCGGTGCATTGGCATTTGCTTGGTATGTGCTGTCCAATGGTGGTGTTTCTGTGTGTATTGTGTGTGTGTGTGTGTGTGTGTGTGTGTGTGTGTGTGTGTGTGTGTGTGTGTGTGTGTGTGTGTGTGTGTGTGTGTGTATGTGTCTGTCTGTGTGTTACTCCTGCCGGTGCAGAGACCTGAAGGGTCAGCTCACGTCACCCTGTGGAGCATGCCGACAAGTCCTGGCAGAGGTAATAATATCTCAATGTATGTGCATCTTTGGTGAAGTGTACACTGTGTGAGCACGTCTGTGTGTAGCAGTGTGCTCCACCATTACATCCTGTACATGTCTTGGTTGTACCAGTGCATCTTAATGTGTGCATCTTTGATGAAGTGTACAGTGCGTGTGTGTGTATGTATGTCTGTGTGTAACATCCCTACGTCCCTTACATGTGTCTTGACTGCACTAGTGTGTGTGTGCAAATCAAGCCATGCAACCGTAATCCACCAACCCCTCTTCTGTAGTTTGCGACACCAGATTTTCTTGTCATCCTGGTCCACTCGGAAGGGAAGCACGAGCGCCACAAGCTGAGCGACCTCCTTCCCTTCTCCTTCGGCCCCAACCAACTTCAGAGGTTTAGGGAGGAGCACTCAGAGCAGAGCTAAAACTGACAGTGTCCCCAACAGAAATATTATTGTTTTAACATAATGTAAACAAGTAGAAAGTGAGTGTTGCATGTGTGGCAGTCAGTTGTGTGGGGGGCCTTCAGTTGATGGGACCCAGGTAGTCATCGAGGAGAGAGCCAATGGCAAACTGTACAAGAGGAAGAGAAAAATGAATGAATACAATGCAAGTTGCAATATTATTATATGAAATATAATTGTATTTTTTGTTCTTCTATATGTACATACACTGTGTGATCTTTGCCCATACTATTACACGTATACTGTGATTAAATTTTAGTGCTTGGAGTCCCTTTTTGTATAGTGTAGGATTGGCCGCTGGGAGGGAAGTAGCCCAGTCGTGTGCTGGACCCTATATATATGCCACAGTCGCTTACACCACCATCTGCCTGCAGTGTAAGCACACGGTGGCAGAGAGGGTCTAGCAGTCTAGACTAGGAGTACCCGCTCCTCTCCTCCTCCTCGCTAACAAGTGAAGGCGAGCCTGTCCTGGGTAAAGCAGGGATTGGGGGACGTACATAATGTAAATACCCGTTGCAGGAGGAATGGCATTAGGTGTCTTCACGCACTGCACTCACACGGGAATGGCCAGCAAAGGAATCTGAGGTATTTTTAGTGACCGATGAAGACCCTCAAGAAGGGAAACGTTTCACTGCAATTTAGCCCCCCCCCCTGCTATGTGATTGCTCAACAATGTTCTCGTTCAGTTTACCGTCGTAACATGAGCCTCCGCCACATCACATCATCATGGTTAACTCCCTACAAACTGCTCGTGAGGAATCCACTGGCACGTGTGCACTCCGAATACCCAGCCTTCCACCGACAGTGGGAGTGCCATGTTGTACTGCAATACAGCTACCTTGTCTCTAACTGCTGTACATATGCAACGTACATAGGTCCTAGTACGTGTACTACGAGTGTGTGTGACTGATTATATGATCGGAAATCACTCGCCGAGGATGACTAGTCAACCCCCAAATGTTTCGGCAGCTGTACAGCTGCCTTCATCAGCGGCTTTTTCCTAATCATTCTTGGCTAGTGAACTCCAATCATATAATCACTCATGTCTGTGCCTAGCTACAAAGGTTCCTTCGTATCTACAAGTGTGAGTGTTCTACTCGTGACAGGCACTCGGGCACTCACAATCTCTGTGGCGTCCAGACGTATTCCCATGACACGCAATCGAACCTGACTTCCCTCTTCAATGACACACTCCTAAGGGCCAAAAGATTAGTGTCACATTATTATGACATCATAAGATGATGACATCATTATGTACATAGTACCAACTACCCTATGACCTGTCACACAGACGTATACACAGACTCGTATAGTGCTCTCTACACACATTTGAACATGCGCATGCACGCACAGCACACACCCATTACAAGTACACTCACAGAGTCCTCTGTGTGGTACGAGGGAGGGGATGTGTTGGGATCAAACTCCATGTCACTTGAGATGGACTGAAACAAGAGATTACACAAGACAGTCAATCACCCGTCATCACCTCTCTCTACTCTCTATCACAAATGCGTGCTGAGCATTCAGTGTGCTGCATACATGTCTGGATATAAAACACTTTAGTGGTCCGATTTGAGTGAACATCCCCACCTACAGAAAGCACACAATGGGACACGCATTGTCACACAATACACAAAATATCACAAGTTCATACATGTTCATATGTACATATATACACTCATGATGTACACATACACTCATGATGTAATGTGTACTAATGAGAGCTTGAAGTATTGTGTGCCAGCATGCAGACAACCACACTCATGTAGGTTGGTGGACTGTATATACAGAGTTACACTGAACAGCTGAAAAAGACTTACTTTGTTGACTTGTGTCACTACGGCATCCAGCACCTCACCCTTAAAGGGCCTGAAAACAATAGCCTGTGAAGAAGAACAAGAACTGCTAACACTAAATACACATGTAGTTTGGAACACTCTTGTCCTCAAGTTGCCAACCACAAAAGTTAGTACAAGTTGGAATCAAACCACCTGCAGCAGGTAGTGTTCACACTGATTCCCATTGGAGAGCTCTGCTTGACAATAAAAGGATTGGCCATGTTCAATAAAGGAACATACCACTCTCTACCGATGACCCCGGAAGAGGGCACAACCACGCACGTGCGCACACACACACGCACACACACACACACACACCTACACATACACACACACACACACACACACACACACACCTACACATACACACACACACACACACGCACACACACACACACACACCTACACATACACACACGCACACACACACACACGCACACGCACACACACACACACACACACACACACACACACACAGACACACACAGACACACCTTGTACTTCACGGGGTACAACACAAAACCCCTTCCCGGCTGGATCATCCCTAACCCTATGCTGTCAATGGTTGTTACGGCAACAATGTACCCATACCTGCATACACAGAGAGGAGCACACATACTGAATGCATGCACACACGTACACACAGCACATGGAAGCAATCATTACAACACATCTTATCGTGTCACTGTGTGCAGTCTTTCCTCTCATCTCACTTTCCACTGCAAGTGCCCTCCACTTCAGTGAAAAGCTTCTTCTTCACAGTCTCAAGTAAATTTGGGCCAAAATATCGAGGGTGGAGCAGTATCTCGTGATCCAAAGATATCTAACGACACCACAAGACATATTCAATGACTGTGTTGTTGTTGTGTGGCGACGGAGACTTCACCAGGCGGTGCGTGCACACGCACAGTCAACTCACATGGAAGAACATCTGAGCCAGATTGCGCTGAAACTGCATCAAGTTCCATTCTGCCACATTTGAAGCTGAACCCGAATCAAAGCTCAGCGGGGTCGAGGACTGCATAAATACAGGGCGGCAGAACTCCGCACATTAATACATGCGCGTATACTTAACTATACGCACCCACGCGTGAAATGCGGAGTTCTGCGCGCCCTGGGCCAACATGACGTGTCCCTGTTGGTCATTAGTAGTAATCTGTGCTCGTACAGCATTCATGGAATGGACAAAACTACATTATTTGCATATGGACATATAGCTACGTATGTATTAGGCACGCACGTTCAGAGCCTCCCACCTCATACAATCGGTCAATTGTCAATAGGATACACTCTGTGTTAGATTTGCTAGCTGTACCAAGAGAATGAATACATGGGCAAATGATTGTGATAAGCAAGCAGAAATAAGATGATGGTCAAAAAGATACAGTTGAGAAAAACGCTAGCAAAAAGAGAGACGTCCTTGATAGTAGATTGTATTGTTCTATGCACTTGGCCACATCGATTAACTGTCCCCATTTCTATTTCATTAAAATTGGAGTGGAGATGTCCCTCTTCTTCTGAGTGTGCAATGCTAGAGCTGTCACTGTCACTGTCAGAAGGCATAACATTGTGCTGAGGTGTTGATTGCTGGTACCTGCCAGGAAACACTCCGTTAGCTGGCTGACGATGCGACTGAAATAACCGAGGAGTACAACTCTTTGTTGATGTGTGAGAGGAGACAGGGGCTTTAAAACGTGCTGGTTGCAACAAGTGAGGCCTCTTAGCTCTGGACAGCGACCACGAAGGGAGTCCTGCCTCGCTCTTCTCTCCTGCTTCAGGGAACTGCTGTAGATGTTCTCTGTTATCTTCGTACCATGATTTGGGGGTTCCCCTACCGCTGTGTGTGTCGTCACCTATAGAGTTACAGATCAAAGCAGAAACACTTCAACTACATTTAAAAGTACACACTTTAGGTATTTCAAGGTGAATGCCATTACACAGGAGACTCACATATAGATATATAGCACTTATGTACACAGAGGGATGCACATGAACAGACAGACACACATACGCAAAGATGGTCCCAAGTTGCAGTGTAAACAACCTCAGCAGTGGTTTACAGAAGTACTTTAGGTGTGTACATACAGACAGACAGATGGCAAAGTGTTCAATAGTGTGGTTCACTGTGCAATAACAGGTGTGGTCCACCTGGCTCCTGTTCCTCCCATTCACAAAGTGTTGTCTCAACAAAACCAATAAGGTCAAGTCATGACGGTTGACATCACGAAATAACACCTCTTACATATGCTACACATAACCACTACACAAACACGTGGAGAAGCGCTGAACACATCACTGACAGATGTTATCAGTGGCTGTACAGCCCCATGACTCTACCACGGTGAAGTCACTGTATGACTGACACCTGAAAAACACACACACTTCAGAAGAGTAACTTGTAGTGTGTAAGCATGGATGAAATAGTTGTCAACCATAATCTACAGCATTTGTGTGTGCTAGACAAATGAGGGTATGATGTTGCATCGGAGGCGGGAAGGTAAGCCACCAGAGAATCAAGCATTAAAAAACATTACTACAAACAATATTGAAGTAGACTGTAGCACTCATGATGCACTGACCCCATCCATTGAGTGTGCACTGTGACAGAGAGACAGACTGTGACATGAAATAGAAGCTGATCAGGTAGATACATAGCAGCGTTCTCTCTAGGCTATTTGTGTGTGTGTGGGGGGGGGGGGGGGAGGGGCACCCCCACTGGTACATAGTAAATTATCTACAGTGGAATCTCTATTTTAAAATTTCTCAAACAAAGCAGCTTCCACAAAAAACATTAGTGTATGAAGGATAGAGCAGATAAGAGCCATTTGGAGCAATGTTTGGCAAGTGAAATCATCAGGTCATTCAATGTTTTGAGAGACAGAAGTAGAGTGCACATGTTATACAGATTCAAGTGCATTGGAACTGTATAAAATAAATGAGAACAAATGATCAATTGTTACGTGACAATGATGACAAATAGATAGATACGTATATGCCAGTAATTACACTAAACGTGTGTGTACATGTGTGTGCTTAATTAATACTCTATCCTGATCATACATGTGTGTGTAGCTTAATACTCCATCTTGATTATAGGTGTGTGTGTGTAGCTTAATACTCTATTTTGATTATAGGTGTGTGTGTGTAGCTTAATACTCTATCCTTATTGTACATGTGTGTGTGTGTAGCTTAATACTCTATCCTTATTATACATGTGTGTGTGTGTAGCTTAATACTCTATCCTTATTATACATGTGTGTGCGTGTAGCTTAATACTCTATCCTGATTACACACTGCCTTTATACCTGTGTGCCAGGGGATGCAAGTTTACCAGTTCATGTGTATCATTCGGCATACATACATACATACATATATACCTGATGTTATGTAGCCCACTGGCACATAGAACAAAGACAGCAGATAATACGCCAATCAATGCACTACATAAGAAACCGGGCGTCAGATAGCTGCATAGTTTTTAACACTTACAAAATACGGCGTCCTTGTCACCGCTTTCACAGCGTCTTTGTGTTAGACTCATGGTTTCAAATAAGTCGAATACCTGTAATGAGAGGTATTTCAGTCAAAGAACAGCACAACAAGGCGTCCCATAGGTGGATACGTTAATTCCAACGGTAAATGTATGCGGCATAGCGGCTTACATTCTCTGCAGACGCCATTTTGCGTTCATATCGCGTTTCCACTGTCACCAGAAGAGGAATGCGTGGGCCGATCGAGAAGGTGGTGTTTGGAGGACGAACTGCGGTTGTCTATTAGCGTGCCAGCGTACAGAGGAGGGTATCGTATCTACGCCCTCTGCTGTCCGACGCCCAGTAGAACAACAATGGACGGAGAAAATCCACTGACGTTGGTCCGTGCTCTCTTGTCAAGTGCTTCTAGTCCCGTTTCGGAAGGAGACATTTCGGCTTTGCTTGAAGAGCGCCAGAAGATTCGCAAGCAGCTGGACCAGCTCTACAGGTCCATCATCCATTCCCTGGGAGGCAGTGATGCGAGACTAATGGCGGACGAGCTGAAGCACCTGCAAACGGAGAACCGCAGGTTGAAACACGAGCAAGCATTGTTGCAGCGAGGGTCCAAGGACTACTCCACTTTGCGACGGGACGACCTGTGCCTCCTTCTTGCCAAGGCTGAGTCCGATCTAGACAAAGCCGTCGATCACCTTGCTGCAGCGAACAAGGACAAAAGGCAGCTCCAGTCGCAAAAGGACGGCCTTGTGGATCAGTTGAAAAGCTTGCACGGAACTGTGGAAGACAGAGATAAGCAGATGAATTCATATTTGACCAAATTCAACGAGGAGTTTCAGCAGCGTGTCCAGCAGGGAGAGGAGAAGGTTCGTCAGCTGGGGCAGGAGAATAAGGCCCTGGAGAAGGAGAGGTGGGAGCTGATGAAGAAAGCAAAGAAACTCAGTGAAGACAAGGTGTGTTGCTGTGGAGTGTGCACGTGGCTTTGAAGCATGTAGAGTTGCGCCTTGCTGCACAACCCACTCAATATCTTGAGAAAGTCCACACATAGGTATATTTCAGACGTGTGTTATGAAGGTTATTTGAACAATAGTTAATGCAACCTGTGGTTATTCTAGACAGAGACTCTATACCGTTGTGTGGTTTGTACAGCGAGATTTGACTCCTCTGCCTGTCATGTGTGTGAACAGTAGCTTTGCCAGTACAAGCACAGTTCTAGTCCGGAGTGTTTGCGACACTCGGGAGTTCGTCGCAGCACAATTGAAGTATTGAGAATGTGAATTCTTCTACATGTGTGATTATTGCTAACACTTACCACAATGGAGTTCACTGATTAACACTATAATCACATAGTGTTGCAACTTGTAACATATACAATGTGGAATAGAAATTTTGAAGATGCAGTGTAAGGTTGTGCGTGTAGTGTTTGTGTTATGTGGTTCAGTAAGCCCTTTGATGTCATGCGATACTGTTAACCGAGCGGTGAAGTAGCCAGGATGGGCTTTCTTGCCTCGGGGGTGAGGGGAGGGGGAGGGGAGGAGGGGTAGAGCATTCTTGCCTCGGGGGGGAGGGGGGGGGAGGGAGTGAGGGGTAGAGCAGTCACATATGAAATGAAGGTTGTGGAGTAGGGTGTTCTCTACGTGTCATTAGAGGCTCCATGGATACGCGTATATAATTGATTAGTTTACTTTGTTTTGTCTAAGGTAAGCTCTGTACATTATAAGGATGTGTGACCTGTGTTTGATGAGCATGAAGAAAAGTGTTTAAGTGGAAGCTCACATGAAGGGATGTTTGGGGGCACACAGAGGCTTCAAGGGGCCTTTATAGCCTTTGGAGCAAGGCTGGCAAGATCCAACAGTTGCACCTTTACGCAGTTCCATACTGTGAGGGGTATTTATCATTGGTTTCTCATAACCTCTGCACCCAAGCACCCTACTGTGCCCCACATTCAATTTGGAAAGGGCTGGTTAGGGTAATCACTGGTAGAGGTAACCCAACCACCCCGCAACCTTTAACCTTATCACAGTGAGTGTTACAAAAGTTTACATTGTCACACATACCCTGTTAGAGTGTATAATATAATATGTACCTACGTGCGTACGTCTGTAGGTAGGTTGTAATTTTGCCCCCCTCTCGTTAACCCAGTGGTACAGCTGCTCATCCTTGAATGGAGCTGCTGTGTTTGGGGAGTTGTTGGTGTGTTTGGTAGTGTCACTGTCTTAAGCCTTGATGACCTAAGTCTGTGTGAGGGGGCGGGGCAGGGTGCATGTGTATACTGCGTGTGGGTGTGGAGGGTGGGGTGAGGTGGGGGTAAATTTGTGGTTGAGAGTTGTTTGAGTGTGCCCTTGCCTTGCTGGTACAACATCGACACACTACAAGTGTTTGAATTTTAGCCCTAAAGCAACTGAGCCCAGAAAAGTAATGTCCTCCCAGGTTCCAATGAATGTACTTATACTGTGTGGGCGGGGCCTTCTCTCGCCAATTATGGCTTCCAGCCGTTCTAATTTGGTCACTACGATATGAGATAAGATATATTAGTAGGTATGCTTTACATGCACAGAATGCACCACCTGGTGTAGTCTGGTTTTGAGTGGCAATGCAGATAGGAGTGACAGCCAGGCTGGGAGCCTTATGAGTTTAATGTGTGTGATGTGATGTGATGTGATAGTGCCATCAGCTAACGGCTGTGGGGACTGTGTTGACGGTTGCTACAATGACGATGTATGGGATGTACACGAGCACAAACTGTGTGTGGTGTGTGAAAATCTTATAGTTTTGTAGTCACTTGTACATAGTACAGTTGGCCCTGTATATGCACAATTGTATGTGTGCATCATGTGTGTCTTCACGTCACTTAACTAATGTAGTTTGTCCCAGACATAATCTGGCTCTGCAAAATATTACGTACTTGACTTAATTAATCAGTGCATCTGTGTCTGTCTGTCTGTGTGTCTGTGTGTGTGTGTATCTGTGTCTGTCTGTATGTGTGTGTATCTGTGTCTGTGTGCGTCTTAGGCAGCATAGCAAAACATGATATCGTATGAACTTTCTGCGAAGGATGCAAATCACGTCTGCAAGGTACCGACAGATGTGAGCACTGCTCAACATTCTGAAGAACCAATCTGTTGATTCTCTCCCAGTCTCTGATTAAAGCATTCTTCTTCTTCTAGTTTAACACATACAACAAACAAACAAACATTGCTGTTTGTGCTGGACACAATAAACTGCACTATAGTGCCATAAGTGCTTCCTTCTGATTTATTGTTTAGATTATGTAATGTCACATGGTTTGCATGTGACCTGTTGCCCCGCCCACTCAGGTGATCCTCGGGCAGGCAGTGGAGCAGAGGGAGCTCAAAATCCAGGCCCTTCAGAGAGAAGTTGAGAAGCTGAGGATGGAGTTGGAAGATGCCCTCTTGCAAGCAGTGCACGAGGAGCCAGACCACTTCTCCGAGCGTGGGAGTGTGGAGGTTGTGCTGGAGAATGGCTCGCCCAGCACAGAGAACAGTGCATCGCAGTATCAGTCACAGAGTGTTGAGGGAGGTCTGGATACAGTTGGTGAGTCCATGGGCTTGAGCTGTGTGCACACTTGTGTGTAAATGTTGCAGATACCCTGTGTGTGTGTGTGTGTGCATGCGTGTGTGTGTAGGTATACACGTATATTAATACCCATCTGTGCAGGTCTGTCTGTTAGTAGTAAGCTGAAGAAGAAGAAGAAGTTAAAGAATAACAACAAGGGTTCCCTTTCCAGAATATTTGGCAGCAAGGGTCTCAAATCAGGTGGGTACACTTCAAGCAACAGCTCCCCAATATGCACACGTGAACACACGCACACACACACACACACACACACACACACACACACACACACACACACACACACACACACACACACACACACACACACACACACACACACACACACACACACACACACACACACACACACACACACACACACACAATAAAGACTGCCACTCTGGATGGCATCATCATGTCACTGTGTGATTTCCATCCATGTATGCCATGCGGTATCTAGACACCCATTGACTAGTAGGTGATGGGTGGTGTAGATAACTGCAGTTGCCTAGGTGACCAACAGGGGGATTCCAACCATTTTCAGTTCTAGCCTGAAGTGTGTGTTGCTGGCATGTTGTGGCTCCTGTCAGCTGTAAACAGGGAATGGCCATGACAGCGAATACCAAGCGAATGCCAAACATCTCTGAGGTTGTAGCACCTTCACACATTTTTAGTCCAGGTTGCACATTACACTCTGTAGTCACTCATGATTCACGTACTGCGGAACACCATACGTATATAGTCGCATGTGATTTCTGACAGCATATGGCGGGTAATGTACAAGTGGGACTTTAGTCATGGTATGAATGTGGGGTGAATATGGGACAAGCTGGTAGCCTGTTGTAGCAGTTCCCTCTCACGCTACTAGGTTATCATCCTTCCCCTCTCCTCTCCTCTCCCTCTCCCCTTCATTCCCCTTATCATCCATCCCCTCCCCTTTCTTTCCCTCCCTTTCCCTCTCCTCCCCTTCCTCTCTCCTCTCCCCTTCCCCTCTTCTCCCCTCCCCTCCCCTCCCCTCCCATCCCCTCTCCTCTCCCCTCCTCTCCCCTCCTCTCCCCTTCCCTTCACTTCCCTCCCCTTCTTTCCTCTCCCCTTCCATCCCCTCTCCTCCCCTCCCCTCCCCTCCCATACCCTCTCCCCTCCCCTTCCCTTCCCCCCCTCCACTCTCATCATGTAGATGGAGGGATGCGAGATAGTGTTGACAGCAACATGGACAAGGCTGGCCTAGGTCAAACGCTGACTGCCGAACAGCAAGACAACTGGCGGTGCTTCCAGGAGTCAAAGCACCTCTCCATGGTCCACTGGAAAGGACCGGCAGTGGCAGGCTGGCTGGAGCTGGCTATTGGTGTGTTAATACTTCGCAACATTAATACATAATTTGTGCTGTTCATATGTAGTGATAAATGGTATTGGTGTGTTATGACTTTACAACATTAATACATAATTTGTGCTGTTCATATGACTGTAGTGATAGATAGTGTTGGTATGTTATTACTGTGGTGTGTTAATACTTCACAACATTAATACATAATTTGTGCAGTTCATATGTATGTGCAGTGTATGTAGAGGTATGTTAATACTATGGTGTGTTATACATTAATACATAATTTTTGATGTTCATGTGTAGTGATAGATAGTACAAACAATACTATATGTACAAAAATGGTTACGTTTTACTGTTATGTGCTATATTTTTGTAGTAAAGCCCAGTCATAAGTTTGTATAATGCTTGTAATGGAAATTACACATTTCAGTTAGTTATCAGCCCCCAGGATCAGTCTGCATACCACTCCCCCTGCCCCACCCCCTACCCCACTCTCCTCTCAGGGCTTTCCCCTTATGCTCAAGCGTGTCGGGAGAACATCAAGTCAGGCCGAATGATGATGGAGATGACTTTGGCAGAACTGGAGAAGGTGCTTGGGGTCTCAAACCCACTGCACAAGCGCAAGTTGCAGCTCGCCCTCGAGGACCAACGCTCGCCTGAGACCTGGTAAGGAGACCATTCAGTCTTGTGTTGCTGAGGGATGTACAGTGGAACCTCTCTATGGAGGACGCCAGTGGGACCCAGCTGGCTGTCCTGTATACAGTGGAACCTCTCTATGGAGGACGCCAGTGGGACCCAGCTGGCTGTCCTGTATACAGTGGAACCTCTCTATAGAGGACACTTATTGGGACAGCTGGCTGTCCTGTATAGAGAGGTGGCCCTAATTCAGAGGTAGATTTGTACACAGCTCTATGTGGTTGGGACTGCAGACAGTGTCCTCATTAGAGAGCTGTCCTTTATTCAGAGTGTCCTTTATAGAGAGGTTCCACACTGTGTGTATTCTTGTGTTTTGTGAATCAGCACACGTTTGTGATGTAGACACCGAATGCCCCAGGCTGTATGCATTGACCATTTCATACAAGTAGCCTTGCTCAAGAACATCCTAATTGGTAGCCCTCCATTCAAGCCAAACTTATGTCATTACTACTACGCTCTAGCACTTGACCCAACCTACCTATGTCTTTTATCCCGTACATTTCCTCTCCTCCCCTCTCCTCCCCTCCCCTCCCCTCCCCCTCCCCCCAGCAAATACCCTCACGCAGGGGCAGTGGATCACATTTGGGTGTCCAGAGTGTGGTGCTACGATCTCGGTCTCCCACAGCTGAGTGAAACCCTGTTCGTTAACTTGGTAGATGGGCGTGTCCTGGACTTGCTTACAAGAGATGAACTGAAGAGGTATTTGAAAATCACAGCAAAAGTCCACCAGGTACTCAGAGAGAGAGGGTAGATGGGTAGGAAAGAAGGGGAGAGGAAGGGAGGGGAGGGAGGCGAGGGAAGGGAGGGAGGGAAGGAGAGGGGAGGTGGAGAAAGCACACCAATGCATTGCATACATTATGACCAGTTGTGTGTCTGTGTGTGTGTGCTTCATGAATGTCTTAGCTGTGATGTCGCATGGACAATGACACATGTATGTATGTAGCGTGTATGAACTAGCTAGTGCATCATACGACTGCTCCATTTTGAGGTGCACTGTTTTCGTAGTACATCTGATGTGGAGCATGAGAAAGCATGAACATTTGTTTTATCTTCTGTGGGGGTCCAAGTGGTCAGTAGTGGGCAGCGTGGATGTGGAAAGATGTGTGCTATAGCCTTTCTGTGGCGGGGATGGTGGAATGTGCTGGGTTCGTCCCTAGCTTTGACAGCAGCGCCCTTTATCTTGTGGGAGTGAGGAAGTTTGTGGGCCTGTGTGTAGCTGTGGACCCTGCTATTAGTTCACAACTGAAGGCCTGGGGCATGTGTAAGACTAGAGGAGTGCATGATACTTAATTGTACTTGTCATTGTAACCTTCACTCACATTCTTCATGCCTCACTCACACCCCTCACCATAGCCCTCATATTTCAGTCTCCCTCCGTCTCTCTCTCCCACTTCCTGTAACCTGACACAGCTGAGCTTCCTGTCAGGAGTGGAGCTGTTGAGAATGCACCACTTCCAGAAGGACCTGCTCAGGGAGTACCGCGAGACTTCCAACAACCCTGTCTACTGGACCAATGCCCAAGTGCAGCAGTGGCTTGCTGACATTGACTTGAGGGTAAGGTGTGTGTGTGTGCGTGTGTGTGCGTTCTTGCATGTGTGTGTGTGTGTGTGTGTGTGTGTGTGTGTGTGTGTGTGTGTGTGTGTGTGTGTGTGTGTGTGTGTGTGTGTGTGTGTGTGTGTGTATGTGTGTGTGTGTTTTGCATGCTTGTATGTGTGTATGCACTTATTTATAGCTTGCGTTGTGTATGAATGTAGTTGGGTGTGCAGGAATCATCTGTTATTATGCACACTCTTGATAAACATAGTGACATGATGAGACAGAGTGTATGTACTACTCCTACTGTTAGACTGACATTGTGACATGTTGGTGAAGAGTTGTCGTTCACTAGTCATAGCTGCTGTCCACTTGGCTTAGTTGTCGTTCAACTTGTCATACTTGTAATCCACTGTCATAGTTGTCATCCACTGTCATAGATGTCATCCACTGTCATAGTTGCTGTCCACTTGCCTTAGTTGTCGTCTACTTGTCATCCTCCCATCAGGAATACGCCCCCAACATCCAAAACAGCGGAGTCCACGGGGCATTACTGGTGTTTGAGCAGACAAACCTGACGGCTGACGTCCTTGCCACTATCCTGGACATACCCAACAGCAAGCCGCACATCAAGAAGCACTTGCACACCGAGCTGAACACACTTCTCACCCAGGAGCAGAATGAAGTAGAAATGGACCAAAAGTGAGTTTGGGGTGATTGCAGAGCCACAGTACGGAGGGGTGGAAGAGGGAGTGATATATATAGCCAAGTTGGTCTGTGCAACTGCCATGCTTGTGTAGAGGTAACATGGGCTTGATCCCTTTCAGTAAACAGGTTTCTATACGTTAATAAGTAGTCAATGCATGTCACTGAACAGACAGGCAGTCGGCAGAAACATGAGACGGCTCAGACTGCAAAACCACGTCCCTAGTGTATCAATTAGGCTGGCACTGGAAGATAGCAGTCTATAAGATAGCATAAGCAACGGGTGTGTGTGCTGTTACCTTGTGCCATGACTCAATGTGCTTGCTCATCTCCTGCACAGGGATTTGAGAAAACATGCGACCATGTCCATAGGAAGCTTTCAACGCACTGTGTCTGATGCCGCCATGGAACAAGTAGATCGTGATTCCAGGATCCGTTGGAGTCTGCGGGTAAATTGGAATAGAATGCTGACGGGCTACTTTTGGGTGGATATTACGTATGTATATGCATCGTGTTGGTCTATGGGTGTGTTACGTCCTGAGTGGCATCCACTGCTTCTGCTTACTGCTATGATCACTGTGGGCTGACGATGTTAGGGATGGAGCATTGCAGTTAACATAATTTTGGATAGGAATTTTACTGATCTCTAATACTTCATATCTAATTTTCAAACTTGAAGTAAGTGCGTAACTCTGTGTGTGGCATGTGCTTAGAAAGAAGCTCACTGGTGGTGTGTGAATGTTGATGTCAATTCCTTTTAGGAAGCAGCTCCAAAGCGAGCTTCAGAGAAAAGATTGAGAAGTGACACGCCAGGGACCACAGTGTGACACCTGCTTCAAAAAAGCAATGCATCTTCACCTCTTCAGCACTTCCTCCAAAGTACCCATATTATTAACAACACTTTATGTGTGTATTGTTTGTATGTACAGTATGTACGTATACTGTGGGTGTACCTTAGAATGCTACAGAAGTCTTGTTGATTGCTGGTTTTTATATGTACATGGACATTAATTGTATAGATTCATACAATCTATTAAATTTGTATCAACCTCATATGTATACACATTAAAATAGTATTTTTAACTAATGTTTCAGGTAATTAGATCATGCATGCTTCATATTATGCGTGCACACATAGTCGGCTGCTTCAATTAATTGTCCAGTGTTTACTAACCAAGTGGATCTCTACGATCGCTCGTATGCTCTGCATGCATGTATACTGATCTGCATGCATTTTGAAGATATAATTATATGTGGAGCTGATGGCACGGGAGTCACAAGGTCTATGCAGTACAACAAGTTATATATACCATGGCTAGACTTTGCTACAGAAGTATAATTATTATTGTTTAAATTATACATAATATACAAGTTGAGTATCTGTGCCATTAGAATTATAAATTAATTATATATTAATGTAATTAATGTGATGTACATGGTGCATTGATAAAGTCAGGGTGCATTGTTTGGATCCTGCTGGTCACACCATAATCAGTCCAGTGACTGAGTAATATAAATTATATCCAGATGTGGTGTAGTAGGCCAGCTTGTGGGCTTAGACAAGTGGGCTGATTTTGAAGGGAGCAACCTTTTCGGTTATAAACCGTAAGACTTCGACAAAACCTCGCAAACAGAGTAACAAAAGCAAGGAAGGTGCACGTGCCCATACAGTGTGATTATAGGTACCTGTGTACACGCGTGCACGAGCTATACTCGGATTGTGGCGCATGTGTGCGTTGTATACAGACGATACGTCTACTGAATGTGGGTTGTATACAGACGATACGTCTACTAAATGTGCGTTGTATACAGACGATACGTCTACTGAATGTGAGTTGTATACAGACGATACGTCTAGTGAATATACGCCAACTGGCCGGCGCCGCGTCCCTACGACTGTTATTTGGCGGGAGTTTCCCGGATATAAATATATGTTCTACAGCAAGCTTAGTAACTCATTCCACTGGAGCAAGAGGAGAAGCGAGCATGAAAGGGTTGCGCAGTGGAGGACACTGGAGGATCAAGCTGACTCTGTTTGTCCTGATATCGACCCTGTTGCAGAGAAATATTTTAACCAGCGCTGGTGAGTTTGGTCAGGGGGAAAGCCAGCTAACAGTGGATTGTCTTTGCGAACTACTTCTCTATTCCATTCCTTTAGCTCCTGTGTCACCTCCTTTCACCTACCAATCCATCCGGATCCCTCAAGGCTGCAGCGTGCGTGGAAGCAAGGTAGAGGAGGAGGAAGAGCGTGTGCTCCGACAAGCAGTGTGCAACGAATCACCTTGTCCGTGCGACGGCAGTCCTGAAGGGTACGGGGAGTGTTGCAGCGTGCGCGGAGAGATGGAAACTGTTCGAATTCACTGCCACCACGCGAACGGGACGGATCTCTCTCAGAAGGTGGTTACCTCATGCAAGTGCGTCCCGTGCAAAGAGAAGATGGTCGGGATAGCTGGTCACGTGATCTCTTCTGCTACATCGCGTCCAGTGCCTCTAGCCTCACTGATGATTGATGGCAAAGCGATCGGCACTTCCGATTTGAGCGGCAACTTCGCTGTGACCTTTAAGACAACTCGCTCCTTCCTTGAGCTTACAGTGGCTGAGCCGCACCACAAGTTGGGAAAGGTGGGGATTAGACCCGGGAATCAGAAACTCACCATTGTACTGGAGACGCACCTCAACCTTCTTCCCTTCCACTGTACAACCTTCTTCAAGCTCCTTCCAATTCAAGGACAGCAAGGAGCATCACTCTGACATTAATTACAGCACAGGACTGTACTCCTCTCCCAGCCATCGGATGGCCCTAATGTCTTGCATGTCAGGAGACAAGGAGCACCCATCGACAAACGTTGAACACTCTGTTGGCTATGGACCCATGTCCACCTGTCAGTTTTAGCATCACTCATTTTTTGTGCATTGTGTTATACCCCCAACACAGAGCCCCTGTATATACATATCTATACCCAAGTCCTGTGTATATAACAGCATACTTATTCATTCAGAATAATTTATTTAGTTTATTTCATTTATTTATTCAATAATTATTCATTCAGTATTCACTGAAGCAGCTGCATGTATCTGTATGTATGTGGAACTATACACTAAACTTGAGTTTAATATTTTCAGTTTAGACAAAACTATAACTGCCTTATACCATTGTGCACATTAGCTAGACTCATACACATGATAAAATGCACGTTTTTCCAACCCATGCACCCGTTTGAGAAATGAAATGTTTATATATGGATAAGCAAATGGAGTTTCCACCATGCAATGTACAGTCTCACTATAATTTATGTAACATATCAGACATCACCATAGTGACGTCTATTTAGGAATGTACAATCTCACTACGTAACTGTTTAGGAATGTCCCCGATTTAATGGCGGCTCCTATGTAATGTATTAGCGCTCGTCAGTAAACTTGACTAGCGCCAGGCTCACCTGCTTACTGCGCATTGTATGTACACGGCTTAACGTCGCTGAGGTGACTTTTGGTTCTGGCTTTTGACAGCTCTTCGAGAGAGAGCTCGCCTCCCTAGGTGGTTCCCCTGTTTTGCCATTTCAGGCGATGTCCCAGTTCACTAGTCTCGCGCAGCCAGATCGCTTTCGCCAGGAGGGAAAGGGTCTGGTATAATGCCTATGCGCGGCTTGTGCAGAGCCCCCCGGAACTGGGAGATCAATATAATGCGTTCCATACCCCCGTCACCGGACAACCGGCCGCATAAACCGTTCTCTCACGGGCATTACAAGGTACCAACAATGAAAGGACATAAATAACATCAAGGAGACTGAGGTAAAGCCTGTAATTACCAGTGACAGACCCCGCCCACCCACTCACAACATACCCCAGATGCAGTGCTGCCTACTCTGGTCCACTGTGTGAGTGTAACGAAGTGTTTATGTGTGCGTGTCACTGAAGTGTTCATGAAATGTGCTTCTCTCCACTGCGGTGGACAGTGTTGGTTACTATGTAGGACCATCATCCAAGGTTTTGGACATTGGCGGGGGCCACACTGAGGGACCACTATAAATCATACAGGGACTGGGAGACAGGCTATTCGGGTACACTTACACTGCCAGCATGGGACCAAAGATCTCCTGCACTTGACGAGAATGGGGTGTACACGTGACACACACATAGACACACACACACACACACACACACCATGTATAATAAATATAGGCACAATTCTATATTCTACTTATCTGCCACTCGTACACAGCAAATCCGGATTAGGGAAATATTATGATTGCTCATCCATATCCTGGTTAATGAGACAAAGCAATGCTGCATGGATGTCAGACATTATGCAGCAGTGGGTCGGGTGTGTACAGTTTAGGACATCTGGTGTCAGTGAATGCAACCACCCCTAGGGCTTCTCAAAATGCACTTACAGGACTTGGTGCCGCCAACTGCCACATTCCTGCAAGTTCTTGAGTTGTTCGACT
>OX465054.1:864821-947321 GCA_949841015.1 Aplysina aerophoba
TTCGCCAGGAAGAAAAGGGTATAATGCCTATGCCCCGGAACTGGGAGATCAATAATATGCGTTCCATACCCCCGTCACTGGACAACCGGCCGCATAAACCGTTCTCCCAACGAGAAGCGGAAGTGGAACAGATCTGCTTCGCTGACGACTCTGCTGCAGTGGGGAATGTGAACGAACGCATTGGCAGTGATAGTAGGAACCACCACAGAAAGCTTGTCAAGAGGAGCCCCACCCACCTGAAGCCTCATCTACTTAAAGCTCCACCCACTGAGCCCCCCCACCTGAAGCCCGCCCACTGAGACCCACCAACCTGAATCCCTGGCCTGCCGAATGGCTGCTGTCCCATAACGGAGTCCGTGGACTTGTCATTGATGTAGAAGTTGCCTTCAGCATGTCACAGAATGCCCATGCTCTTCTGCACTATATCCCGGTTGCAAGCAAACATGCTGCCTGTTAGGCCATAGGGGGAGGTGTCATTGACGAGGCAAAGAGTGCTTTCCCACTCCTTCTCCGGGTACACATACACTGCCAGCACGGGACCAATGATCTCCTGCACTTGATGAGAACAGGGTGTACATGTGACACACACACACACACACAACACACACACACACACACTGCACTTGCTTCTACTGCTTCGAGTAATCTTCTTTTCCTCTGATCCTCTCTCTCCATCTCCGCTCCATTCCTCTTCTGCTGTGCCTCTCCCTTCACACACCAGACCGAAGACTTAAGCTCCTTTGTGCCAGCAGAGAAAGACGAGAAAGCCTTGGACTGCATCTCATCCTACCTGGACATGGCCAAGAGAGACAGCGCTCTAACTGTGCTTGCTGGAGGAGAAGCAGACAAGAGGTAAAGCCTGTAATTACCAGTGACAGACCCCGCCCACCCACTCACAACACCCCCCAGATGCAGTGCTGCTACTCTGGTCCACTGTGTGAGTGTAACGAAGTGTTTATGTGTGCGTGTCACTGAAGTGTTCATGAAATGTGCTTCTCTCCACTGTGGTGGAAGGTGTTGGTTACTTATGTAGGACCATCATCCAAGGTTTTGGACATTGGCGGGGGCCACACTGAGGGACTACTATTAATCATACAGGGACTGGGAGGAGGGACTATATACTATTAATCATACAGGGACTGGGAGGAGGGACTACTATTAATCATACAGGGACTGGGAGGAGGGACTACTATTAATCATACAGGGACTGGGAGGAGGGACTACTATTAATCATACAGGGACTGGGAGGAGGGACTACTATTAATCATACAGGGACTGGGAGGAGGGACTACTATTAATCATACAGGGACTGGGAGACAGGCTATTCGGGTACACTTACACTGCCAGCACGGGACCAAAGATCTCTTGCACTTGACGAGAACGGGGTGTACACGTGACACACACACATACACACAAACACACACACCATGTATAATAAATATGGGCACAATTCTATATTCTACTTATCTGCCACTCGTACAGCAAATCCGGGTTAGGGGAATATTATTGCTCATCCATATCCTGGTTAATGAGACAAAGCAATGCTGCATGGATGTCAGACATTATGCAGCAGTGGGTCGGGTGTGTACAGTTTAGGACATCTGGTGTCAGTGAATGCAACCACCCCTAGGGCTTCTCAACATGCACTTACAGGACTTGGTGCCGCCAACTGCCACATTCCTGCAAGTTCTTGAGTTGTTTGACTTGTCACGTTGTATATACTACCACATAACACTGTGCAGTCACAAGGAGAAAGGTCAGTGATCACCACCATGCAGGCAAGCATACTCGAGTACCACAGGACCTGCAGCCTGCACAACTCACCTGACTGCCATGTCCACCCAAATCAGATTACTGTGGTCTTCGTCATACACAGGAAAAGGGGCCACCTCAGGTCTCTAACAGGCACACGGGTGGGGCCACTAGATGAGGTAACAGGTGTCTGTGAAGTGGGCACAACACAAGACATGTACACCTTCACCATACACACAAGCACATGCTTACTGCAAACATCTGGCAGCATGGTATCCAGAAGTTGAGGAAAGGCACCAAGCCCATCCTGCTCACCTTCCCCATCCACACACAACCCCTCCCAAACTCACCTTCATCCCTCCCTCCACACCCCTCCACACCCCCTCCACACACTTTACCCCTACACTCCTCTACCCCTTCAACACACGTCCACCACTCCCACCACACCCCTACAACCTTCTCACCACACACCTTATCCCTCCCACCACACACCTCATCCCTCCCACCGCACTCCTCTACCTCTCCCATACCCCTCCACCCCTCCCACCACATTTCTCTACCCCTCCCATACTCCTCCACATCTCCCATCACACACCTCACCCCTCCCACTACACTCTACTACCCCTTCAACACACCTGCACCCCTCCCACCACACTCCACCCTTCCCACCACACCCCACCACACCTCTCACCACACTCCACCACTCTCATCACAGACCACCCCTCCCAAACTCACCTCTGCCCCTCTCACCACACTCCACCCCTCCCACCACACACTTAGCTTGGTCTGCACACATATATAAACTGGCTTGCTGCATCACATTCAACGTTAACTGGAGGTAGATATACAAGCACCCGGAACGTAAAAGTGGCCTGTTATGACAGACAGTCAGAGTGGTGCATGAGAACACATCACATATGCCACCCTACTGTCCCATCTCCAGCACTTGCATGTTCACTGTAGGTTAGAGGTCATGGTCTCCCTGACGAACACGAGGGTGCTGTGCAGGTGGTGGAGATGGTTGGAGTGGACACTAACATGTGCTGCGGGACCCATGTCTCCAACCTCAGTCACCTCCAGGCTGTGAAGCTCCTACACACGGAGAGCAAGCAGGGCTCGACACTGCTCTACTTTGTGAGTGGCAGCAGGGTGTGCAACCTGCTGGAGAAGTGCTATCAAAGTGAAAGAGCCCTGACAAAGATGCTAAGGTGCGTTTCCTTGTTCCCCTCTGAACCTGGCGATTGTAGAAAATGTGTTTGTGCATGTGTGTGGATGTGTGCGTGTGGATGTGCAGGGTGCATGGTTGGAGCAAACTCTGTGTGGTTCCTCCAATGCAGCACTCCCGTACCCTGTTGCAAGACCTAGCAGTGATGCTGGCCACACAGCACCTTCAGCAGGACCCTCCTGCCCCGCTGGCCGTGTTTCACAGGTAAGTATACTTCCATGCATGAGAATTCAGGCATTGGTGTGAGCACATCATTTGATCAGGATAGATACTGATGTAGGTGGTTGTATAGTCACCATATTGTCTGACTTAGTGTGAAAATCCTTGGGCTAGTGTGTACCAGGTGATCATGAAGATAGATACTGTATTATGGAGGATTTTGGTGGTTTTTCCCTCCAATATTTGTAACTTGCAGAGATGATGGAGATGGAGAGTTTATGAATATTCTTGGCAACCAGCTATCTGAGAAGGGTGTGCTTACCTTTAAATTTGTCACTGTGGGAGGTAAACGAGGCCGTGGGATGTTTCTGTTGGCAGGAAAAGTGGAAACAGTCAAAGAACTTGGTCCAAAGTGAGTTCTTATTGCATGCACTCAGGAAGAGGCGTCGATGTGTCTGCTAACAGCTATATAGGACTGTTGGTATGTACGTACGTATGTATGTGTGCAAACCCATCTGCATTGCTGTCGGGTACCACAACAGTCAGCTGCTCAATTTGACAGGCTCTATAGTTGTATGAATTGTATGGTTGAATGAATTGTATGGTTGTATGAATTGTATGGTTGTATGAATTGTATGATTGTATGAATTGTATTGTTGGATGTATGCTCATGTCCCAAAATGTGGAATAGCTGAGTGTGTGTATGTTTGGAGCATAGAAGTCTTTGAGGTGCAGTGTACATATGTTTGAAGTACAGAAGTCTTCAGAGATGAAATTACTTGGCATGTTAGACTATGCAGTCTTGTTTTCAGGTAGCTGTGTGGTTTGCCATACAGGATAGCTGACGTGATGAGTGGCAAGGGAGGGGGTAAGGCTGGCAGGTACCAAGGCAAGTGCCAGAAGCTCAAGAATCGAGGAGCTGTTCAGCATCTCTTACGAGAGACAGTGAAAACATGAGGAGTGCGCACACCTGTGCAAGACAATTGAGATTATAACGGCACATTATGTTGTTTTGAATTATTTCTGTTATTATTAACTCTTGTACAACGGTTATACATTAATAGGAAATTGTATTTGTATATAATACTGTGATAAAGTATGCATGGATTGTGTGCATTAGTTCATGAATTGGTACTGTTAGTATGTGCATGAATTACATTGCTGGTACTGGACCCTATAATGCATGCTTCTCAGGCAGGTATTAAACCAGTGTACAAAGTCGGTACAACTTTAATATGGCAATATACACATAATATAGCGTATAAATGCTAAGCACCAGCAAAAGGCACGTGTGTGTGTACGCTGTGGCTTCTACCATAGATACTAGTCCAACCTATGCTTCTACCTCTGTCGGGAAAAGAAATTATCGACGCCGTCATTTTCTGTTACTTCGAGGAATGCTCTGCACCCACGAAACTTGAAGAAGAAGAGCATGAGGAAGTGGAAGACAGTTAGCAAGCAAGTTAATTAAACCGTTAGCCAAGCTACGTAGTGAGCTACGCAGCTGTATACGTACGTAGCTAGCTAGCTATCTAGCTGATGCGCATACTGTAGGCATAGGTGAGTTATAGTGGGAAAACAGCTAGCTAGCTAGCTATCTCCTCATCCTTGGAATATATCGTAATGTTGATAAATAATGGAACCTCCGTCTCTTCCAATGCATCAATGGTTGAATAGTATAGATATATAGATCCACAGATTTGTGTGACATCACATGCAATGTAGGTTGGACCAAAGACCTGTCCCAGTAAGGACCATTCACAGCTGCCAACTGTGGCGTCAGGTGGCCTACCCAAGTAACACGCTATAGTCGATGTATGAGAGCACGTGCATGGCTTCCTTCTAAGCACCATAAAAGTGCTAAGCACTGGGGAGTGTAAGAGTCTCCTCAGACAGCATCGGCAGCCTCATAGCACATCATGTGGCAGTACATGCTAGGTACATTTGCATTATATGGGTCTTCTCTTGCTAAGCACCATGAAAAGTGCTAAGCACCGGAGAGTGTAAGACCTCCTCAGACAGCTTCAGCACCCTCATAGCACATCATGTGGCAGTACATGCTAGGTACATTTGCATTATATGGGTCTTCTCTTGCTAAGCACCATGAAAAGTGCTAAGCACCGGGGAGTGTGAGAGTCTCCTCAGACAGCTTCGTCAGCCTCATAGCACATCATATGGCAGTACATGCTAGGTACATTTGAATGATATGGTTCTCTCATAGCTACGCGAGACTAGCTCGTACGCAAGCAGTCTGGAACAGCATGACAGAAAGTCTTAGATTAATTTAACAGCGCCAGAGTGCTCTTGACACAGCTTGGTGTGAATGGGGCATTTGGATGACAGCTGCGCGAAGTTCACTAACCTATGCAAGCGCACGCACAGCCACAAGAAGTAGTCAGGCGTAGCCGACCCTTCCTCACACACCCCACTCCACCACATTCAGTGGTAGATGAAGGCTCTAAATTGGGCCGAAACGTTTGATAATTTTGTGACAATCGACATCTGTCCCTCTATCTACTTGGCTAGTGAAGTTCTCAATCCCCAATCATGTCTACACCTAGCCACACAGCCACACAGGGATTTTCAAAGTGATTTGTAGTTAACATAATTTTGGATAGGGATTTTACTGATCTCTAATACTTCATATCTAATTTTCAAACTTGAAGTAAGTGTGTAACTCTGTGTGTGGCATGTGCTTAGAAAGAAGCTCACTGGTGATGTGTGAATGTTGATGTCAATTCCTTTTAGGAAGCAGCTCCAAAGCGAGCTTCAGAGAAAAGATTGAGAAGTGACACCGTAAACCGTAAGACTTCGACAAAACCTCGCCAACAGAGTAACAAAAGCAAGGAAGGTGCACGTGCCCATACAGTGTGATTATAGGTACCTGTGTACACGCGTGCACGAGCTATACTCGGATTGTGGCGCATGTGCATTGTATACAGACGATACGTCTACTAAATGTGCATTGTATACAGACGACACGTCTACTGAATGTGCGTTGTATACAGACGATACGTCTAGTGAATATACGCCAACTGGCAGGCGCCACGTCCCTACGGCTGTTATTTGGCGGGAGTTTCCCGGATATAAATATATGTTCTACAGCAAGCTTAGTAACTCATTCCACTGGAGCAAGAGGAGAAGCGAGCATGAAAGGGTTGCGCAGTGGAGGACAATGGAGGATCAAGCTGACTCTGTTTGTCCTGATATCGACCCTGTTGCAAAGAAATATTTTAACCAGCGCTGGTGAGTTTGGTCCGGGATAGCCAGCTAACAGTGGATTGTCTTTGCAAACTGCTTCTCTATTTCATTCCTTTAGCTCCTGTGTCACCTCCTTTCACCTACCAATCCATCCGGATCCCTGAAGGCTGCAGCGTGCGTGGAAGCAAGGTAGAGGAGGAGGAAGAGCGTGTGCTCCGACAAGCAGTGTGCAACGAATCACCTTGTCCGTGCGACGGCAGTCCTGAAGGGTACGGGGAGTGTTGCAGCGTGCGCGGAGAGATGGAAACTGTTCGAATTCACTGCCACCACGCGAACGGGACGGATCTCTCTCAGAAGGTAGTTACCTCATGCAAGTGCGTCCCGTGCAAAGAGAAGATGGTCGGGATAGCTGGTCACGTGATCTCTTCTGCTACATCGCGTCCAGTGCCTCTAGCCTCACTGATGATTGATGGCAAAGCGATCGGCACTTCGGATTTGAGCGGCAACTTCGCTGCGACCTTTAAGACAACTCGCTCCTTCCTTGAGCTTACAGTGGCTGAGCCGCACCACAAGTTGGGAAAGGTGGGGATTAGACCCGGGAATCAGAAACTCGCCATTGTACTGGAGACGCTGCAGAACAGAGTGGATATTGAGCAGATGAACAAAGCCTTCTCCATCCCACTTGCGTCCACTCCTAGACTTGGCGTCGAATTCTCTGTGTCTGACCACTCTCTGGTGCACAGTGACAGTGAGGAACTATACCGAGGTCCTGGCGCTGTGTTCCATGCCGTCTATGAGACCAGCAACCCACTGAGCTTCCACACTGGAGCACTAAACAACATGGTCTATGTGGATTCCAAAGGGGTGTCATTTGGCATTGAATCTCTTGTGTTGGGGTCCCTCGACATCATCTCAGATAGAGGTGTGGAGCTTGGAATGTACCCTGGAGCATCAGCCTCCCTCTCTGTCAACCTTAGCACTAGCAAAAGTGACTTCTCAGACACACAACTCCAGAAACTGCATCTCTTTACCTGCAGCTCCTCTACTGGTGTACATGGATGGTGGAGGGACCGTGGACCTGTCAAAATGGTTGCTACTAATGGGACTCAAGCTACAGTGGTTGCAATGCTAAGGCACATTGTCCGTTTCTGGGCCATTGGTCTACCCGTGAGATCTGAATGCTTCGTGAAAGTAGTGGGAGTGGAGACTGGGACCCAAATGCGTGTGCCAGGTATGCATGTCATTATACAGCAATACAACTTGTTCCAGGGTCTGCAGACATTCGCTCGGCAACTACAGACCACTTCAGCTAATGGAACCTGTCTCCGCACCTCCTGTAATGGAGGAGGGAAGATTGTGACACAGTCAGCCGAGGCTACCAATATCAGCATCGAGTACGGACTCACATGGACCGATGACATCACTGAAATAAACTTCTACATTGCAGAGAATTCTGGCAATCTCAAGGGAGCCCCCAGTCCCTACTACACGAGTAGGGCAACTTGTGAGGAAGCACCGTTCACTCATGACACTGCCTTCTTCTTCATTGTCAAGCCATCTCCCCTCAGTCAAAATGAGATGGTTCTTGCTCAAAAGGAGGAGACCCTGTCACAACACTGTTTTGTCAAGGTGGCTATTGACGATTGCCTGCTTGAGACTGATGTGCAATCACTTAGCATCCGGGAGGATAATGGACAGATGTCTGCACTCCATGTTGCCGTGGCAACTAGCCCAAGTGAGAGCGACCACCCTGATGACTGTTACTCTGATGTGGTCACAAGTCTGAGATCAGCCTGTGTGGAGTATGCCTGTGGACACACAGTAAAGATAACAGTTCGAAACAGACCCAAGTTTGCCGAGTCCAAAGAATGCCGGTTTGTGGGCACTTCAACCTTCTTCCCTTCCACTGTACAACCTTCTTCAAGCTCCTTCCAATTCAAGGACAGCAAGGAGCATCACTCTGACATTAATTACAGTACAGGACTGTACTCCTCTCCCAGCCATCGGATGGCCCTAATGTCTTGCATGTCAGGAGACAAGGAGCACCCATCGACAAAAGTTGAACACTCTGTTGGCTATGGACCCATGTTCACCTGTCAGTTTTAGCATCACTCATTTTTTGTGCATTGTGTTATACCCCCAACACAGAGCCCCTGTATATACATATCTATACCCAAGTCCTGTGTATATAACACCATACTTATTCATTCAGAATAATTTATTCAGTTTATTTCATTTATTTATTCAATAATTATTCATTCAGTATATTCACTGAAGCAGCTGCATGTATCTGTATGTATGTGGAACTATACACTAAACTTGAGTTTAATATTGTCAGTTTAGACAAAACTATAACTGCCTTATACCATTGTGCACATTAGCTAGACTCATACGCATTATAAAATGCACGTTTTTCCAACCCATGCACCCGTTTGAGAAATGAAATGTTTATATATGGATAAGCAAATGGAGTTTCCACCATGCAATGTACAGTCTCACTATAATTTATGTAACATATCAGACATCACCATAGTGACGTCTATTTAGGAATGTCCCCGATTTAATGGCGGCTCCTAATACATTGAATGTATTAGAGCTCGTCAGTAAACTTGACTAGCGACAGCTCACCTGCTTACTGCGCATTGTATGTACACGGCTTAACGTCGCTGAGGTGACTTTTGGTTCTGGCTTTTGACAGCTCTTCGAGAGAGAGCTCGCCTCCCTAGGTGGTTCCCCTGTTTGCCATTTCAGGCGATGTCCCAATTCACTAGTCTCGCGCAGCCAGACCGCTTTCGCCAGGAGGGAAAGGGTCTGGTATAATGCCTATGCGCGGCTTGTGCAGAGCCCCCCGGAACTGGGAGATCAATAATAATGCGTTCCATACCCCCGTCACCGGACAACCGGCCGCATAAACCGTTCTCTCATGGGCATTACAAGGTACCATCAATGAAAGGACATAAATAACATCAAGGAGACTGGCGGCTGCCTTTGGGATGGAAGAAGCGATGACACACCTCTCGATGAAGCGCCGCCTGAGGTGGCTTGGTCACCTAGCCCGTATGAAGTCCTATCGCTTGCCCAAACAAATTCTCTATGGAGAGTTAGACAAGAGGAGACCTAGGCATGGAACAAGGAGAAGGTGGCGCAATGTAGTAACAGACATTAAGGCAGTCGGAACGAATGAAGACTGGTGTGTGTGTTATGTGTGTGTGCGTGTAGTGTGTGTGTGTGTGTGTGTGTGTGCGTGCGAGTGTGTGTGCATGTGTTATGTGTGCATAGATTCATGAATTTGTTTAGTGACTGTCCATATAGTCGGTGTCCCAGTCCCTGTATGGTTAAATGTGGTCCCTCAGTGTGGTGCGTGGAAGCATGTGGAGCACACAATGGTGCATGTTGTTTTCCAGCACACATCCTCGACAGGGTGGGCACTGTGTAGGCCAGGTGTCACTCAACCACAGTTGCTGCTGAACCTAGCACCCCTGTACACAGGTCCCTGTCCCAAGGCCAACTGAAGTACGATACTATGAGTGAGCAGCTGTGTGTACTGTATGAGGAACAGTGCATAGAATCTTCAGAGGTGCATCAACTAAAACAGAACATCTGGAGTGCAGTGAGTGCCAATTCGGGAAGAACATGCCAGCTGCTGAAGTCTTTGGTAAATCCATGGACTGTGTATAGTGAAGATGTGTCAAAAAGTGTTAGTCTTCTTCGCTACACCTGTGTGCAACAAGTGATTCATGCATGTACAGACCATGCACCATACATCTACTGACAACATGTCAGTCATGTTATGTCTATGCACCGTAGCTACTGACAACACGTCAGTCATGTTATGTCTATGCACTGTAGCTACTGACAACACGTCAGTCATGTTATGTCTATGCACTGTAGCTACTGACAACACGTCAGTCATGTTATGTCTATGCACTGTAGCTACTGACAACACGTCAGTCATGTTATGTCTATGCACTGTAGCTACTGACAACACGTCAGTCATGTTATGTCTATGCACTGTAGCTACTGACAACACGTCAGTCATGTTATGTCTATGCACTGTAGCTACTGACAACATGTCAGTCATGTTACGTCTATGCACCGTAGCTACTGACAACACGTCAGTCATGTTATGTCTATGCACTGTAGCTACTGACAACACGTCAGTCATGTCTATGCACTGTAGCTACTAACAACATGTCAGTCATGTTATGTCTATGCACTGTAGCTACTAACAACATGTCAGTCATGTTATGTCTATGCACTGTAGCTACTGACAACACGTCAGTCATGTTATGTCTATGCACTGTAGCTACTAACAACATGTCAGTCATGTTATGTCTATGCACCGTAGCTACTGACATGTCAGTCATGTTATGTCTATGCACTGTAGCTACTAACAACATGTCAGTCATGTTATGTCTATGCACTGTAGCTACTAACAACATGTCAGTCATGTTATGTCTATGCACTGTAGCTACTGACAACACGTCAGTCATGTTATGTCTATGCACTGTAGCTACTAACAACATGTCAGTCATGTTATGTCTATGCACCGTAGCTACTGACAACACGTCAGTCATGTTATGTCTATGCACCGTAGCTACTGACAACACGTCAGTCATGTTATGTCTATGCACTGTAGCTACTGACAACATGTCAGTCATGTTACGTCTATGCACCGTAGCTACTGACAACACGTCAGTCATGTTATGTCTATGCACTGTAGCTACTGACAACACGTCAGTCATGTCTATGCACTGTAGCTACTGACAACACGTCAGTCATGTTATGTCTATGCACTGTAGCTACTAACAACATGTCAGTCATGTTATGTCTATGCACCGTAGCTACTGACAACACGTCAGTCATGTTATGTCTATGCACCGTAGCTACTGACAACACGTCAGTCATGTTATGTCTATGCACTGTAGCTACTGACAACACGTCAGTCATGTTATGTCTGTCTTCTTAGACTTTAGATTAGCCTAGCAATCACATTAAAGGGAACACTGTCTCAATTGACAAATGTTTTTGCTAATATTTTGTTCTATAAATTGTAGTTGAGTAAGTTGATCAGTTAATTAAGTTGCAACACTAGTCAGCTCCAACAGTGTGTGCATGAGCCTCTGCAGTTACAAATGGGGGCTATTTGTCTTTGGTCACTCCCACTCTGTTGTCCCAGGGGGCTTCCCTGTGAGGTCATACAGAACCCTTGATACACCGTTGACAGATAAAATGGCTGACACCATATTCTCGACCACCTGCAAGTCAACAGGAAACACACACACACCTCATGAACATTGGAACAACTGGATACACAATGCCATTTAGTTCTGTGTGTGTACATACATACATACATACATACATACATACATACGGTCATGTATTGAGGCCACTAACTACTGGTAGCCATTGGTAACGACCTGAGAGTGGACCAGAGACTATGTGAAGAAATCACTGAAATTGAAAAAGGAATAAACAACAAGCCAGGAACAACACATTCTGTTCACAAAGGTCTCCGTTACTCAGTCACATATGCTGACAAAGACTTTAACGGATGAAGCATCCTTTCTTGCCTCATTATCAGCTTCCCCCTCTTAGCTTCAAGGTTCAGTCTTTTTCACTGACTTAAAATAAGAACAGGCCACTGCATTATGGACCTCTTCCAGACAGCCGGTGGTTGGCACTCCGCAGACATTCAAAGGCACGGCGTAGGAGAACACCATATGCATTTCCATATTGACATGTATTAAGGCGGCCATAGCAACAACAGAGATTTGTTTGCATAAAATGTCATTCACACCTCAAGGGGGATGTCCCTCCCGGGGACAGCTGGTAGTCCTGTCATGTAGTCTGAGGTTATGAATGGCCTCAGCACAACAGCATGCTGGCAGGAGGGGAGGGACGGCTTCCGGTCAAAGTGTATGGGGATAAGCACAACGGGCATTTGGCTCACACAGTGCATGGCACCTGGAGTGGGAGAGGGAGAGTGGGGGAGTGGGGAGAGAGGAAGAGGGGGAGAGAAGTAGAGGGAGAGAGGGAGAGAGGGGAGGAGAGGAGAGAAGAGAGGGGGGCGATCAGCAGTAGGTGAATTGTGGGTCAACAGGGAGTAGCAGATTTACGTATAATAGTTTTTGAGCACATGCACAGAGCATAAGCCTCTAAAGGCACATGACACTTCAGCCACGCAGGCCTTCGTCAGCTGACAAAACAATGGGAAGATTCATGTTTACAGGACGACTGTTGGCTGTGAGACTTGGAGAGTTGAGAGACAAGAAATTTGACAAAAAGTCACACAAAGCTCCTACCAATAGGCACACACATTGGCACACCTCTACACGATACAGTGTAGATATGTTCAATGCTTGTACAATGACACTGCACATTCAATCTGTCAGAGTTGAGTCTTACCCGTCTCCTTCAGAACAGCGTTGGCCTTTGCATCCACCTCTCTCAACTTGCCAATCACGTTCCTCGTTAGAAGTGTGGGTGTCACAACTTCAATGGACCCATCCACTGCACCTCCAAACACCCACACAACTCTACACAACAAGCATACATACAGATACTAATATATACATACACATAACAAAAACACATCAAACTCCTTGAATCAGCAGAATATACGGACTCAGTAATAGTAGCATTTATGAATACAAATAGTGAAAATAAAAATAATATAGAGATTTGGAGCTGCCAGGACTTGATTAATAAAAGACCACATAATTATACATACATACATCTATGTCCTTCCCTACCTGTCTTCTGTGCATACGTTATTATTGTCACCCATTATTATCACTCATAATGCATAGCTCATATGCATACACCAATAAACTACATGTACATATGTGCAACTGTATACCTTCAGTACATGCACACCAAGCGTGTACGTACGTATGTGTTCACACAACATACAACCTCCTCCTCCTGGCTGCCTTCTATGTACCAGTCTCGTGCACCAACCCCTAGCTTCGTGTGGCTATTCTTGTGCAATAACAGCGACGGCAAGGTACGGCAGGGGCTAACGCATGAGGATGGCCTCGCGCCCACCTATTAACGTTGTGCAGAACTTTGGGTATGATCTTTGCCAGCGTGATCAAGTCTTCCCAGGGAGGCTGTGTGCTGCAGCTCAGGGCTGCTGGGAGACTGTAGGTCCGAGCGTCCCCTTGCACTCCCACTGTCTTCATGGGGAGGAGTGTGGCTTGGAGGAGGTACTTCTGAGTGAAGTCCAGCAGAAACTGGCGATCATGTTCAGAAGAGATGCTCTGGTAGAGCGCCTTTGTTACCGGTGTACTCTGCCACAGAACAGGTAGAGAGCAATGACACTGGTACACATGAAAACCACCAATATACATATACGTACATACACATGCATGATATGTATGTGAGAATACAGCATACATATATGTTGTATGGGCACTCCATTAGAAAGCCTAAAAGCGGCATCACTAAAAACTGGCTGTAGAATGGCTCTATAAAATTGTAACAAATCAAAATTGTCACATTCATGCCGTGGTAAGAACATGGCAGCAGTGTTGGTCTATCGAGTGCCAAAAGACGACAGGACTGAGATGGATTAGAAAATGTGTGCTTTCTCATCCAGTCCTGCGAATCAATCCTGACAGCATTTCGATTGCTACGGTGCAAGAGGACAATTGATCAGTGTTTTAATGAGTCTCTTTAGATTCAGGCATACCACAGTGTTTGTTTGTTTCCCCTTAACCATGCTCAATTCACAATACTATGTGCATCTTAATTATGTAAGGGAGCAACAGTTCAAAGTAATCGTGAGCCTGGAAACAACAACTGACTTGCTCAATAGTCTCTCCAAAGTTGACCAGGAGCTTTAGTCTAACGTTGGCCTCGTTCCAGTCCTTGATGAGAAAGGGCGTCTCAGCACAGATGATCCTGATGGCCAAGCCAGGACCAGGGAAGGGGTGTCTAGACACCAGACTTTCCGGCAGACCAAGGTCCCGCCCGAGTACCCTGACCTCATCTTTGTGGAAGTCCTTAAGAGGCTCAATCACATGTCCCTGAGATAAGAGAGGGTGACACCACCTCAAATCTCTAGTAAGCTTAGTACATTTCTTTCTTTCTGCTACATCCCATTCACGATAACTCCTAACTAGCCACTCGCTAGTTTCTCCTCCCTACATATATACCCCATCACCTCCAGTCTACCTCATTTAACTCCCCTAACATATCCTCCTATTCTCCTTCTCCCCTGCTCTTCCCTCCGCTCCTCCATCTTTCCCCTCGTCTCTCATCCATCCCTCCCCCCTCCCTTCCTCTCCCCTCCCCCACCTGCTGTCTCATGTAGCGGACAAGCTTGGTGTCATTGTGGTGGGTCTTAATCACGTCAGCGTGTCCACTGGCCAGTGATGAAGCACTCTCAATCAGGTCAGGCCGAAGAGTCCCTGAAATGGAGCGACACAAGACCAGCTGTCACTGAAGACTGCCTCTCCCTCCCTCCTTCCCATCTATGTACCTCCTTTCCCTACTTCCTCCTTCCCACCCTCCCTCCCTCCCCCTTCCCACCCACCCTTCTTGCCTCACTCTCACCCTCATCACACTCACTCACTCACTCAGGCACACTCTCAACATACCTTGAGCCAACAAAATGTCTCCATTCGGTTCAGTGAGTTCTGGAACATACTCCATTACAACCTACACACACACACACACGTACATACACATGCATGCATGGTGCATATGTACACATTATACATACATACGTACATACATACATATGTACACACTGACATACGTACTAAACACACCTTGATAAAGGTGTCTCCAATAATGTTCCTCTTGTGTTCAGGGTGGACCACAGACCTGAGGGGCTTAGTCATCACCTCCTGTCCGTTGAGACCCACCACGACAGTGTGACCGTTGAAGAAGTCTTCACCGGCATTCACAACTGCATACACACACAGCAGGGAGTAGCAGAGGCGGTAAGACAGCACAGACACACACACACACACACACACACACACACACACACACACACACACACACACACACACACACACACACACACACACACACACACACACACACACACACACACACACATTCGTGCACACGCACACACACACACACATTCGTGCACACGCACACACACACACACATTCGTGCACACACGCACACACACACACACACACACACACACACACACACCTCTCAGGTCAACCCCGATGTCCTTCAGTGACTCCGTCACAGCCATGCTCTCTCTCTTTCTCATGAAGCCAGTATCAATGTGAAGGGAGATTACACGGTCAGGGCCAAGTGCCTAGAAGTGGTGGGATTATTCAGGGGAGGGGGGGGAGGGGAGGGGAGGGGAGGGGAGGGGGAGGGGAGGGGGAGGGGAGGGGAGACATACAATACGGTACATGCATGCAGACACACATCCATGCACGCACACACGCACACAACTCACATGCATGTACGCACACACACACGCACCTTGTTCATGAGGGCAGCACAGACAGCTGAATCCACTCCACCGCTCACCAGCACGAGCACCTTCTTGCTTCCCACTGTGCGTCTGATCGCCTCCAAGCAACACTCCTTCCGTTTTGGCAGCGTAAAGGACTGTTCCAAACCAGCTATCTAGTGCAAGAGGGAGAGCAGGGGGAAGGGAAGGGAAGGGAGGGGAGGGGAGGATGGGGAGAGGAGGGGGAAAGGGGAGGGGAGGATGGGGAGAGGTAGGGGAAAGGGAAGGGAGGGGAGGGGAGGATGGGGAGAGGAAGGGGAAAGGGAAGGGAGGGGAGGGGAGGATGGGGAGAGGAGGGGGAAAGGGGAGGGGAGGATGGGGAGAGGTAGGGGAAAGGGAAGGGAGGGGAGGGGAGAAGGGGAGGATGGGGAGAGGAAGGGGAAAGGGAAGGGAGGGGAGGGGAGAAGGGGAGGATGGAGAGAGAAGGGGGAAAGGGAAGGGAAAGGAGGGGAGAAGGGGAGGATGGGGAGAGGAGGGGGAAAGGGAAGGGGAGAGGATAGATGGCCCAATTAATAGTATTCAGCAAACTTTTTCGTATTGCTCCCCTCTCATTATTGCGTATGTCCGTTGCTAGGCTAACACTGTATATGTCCGTTGATAGGCTTATAATGTATATGTCCGTTGCTAGGCTAACACTGTATATGCAGAATAAATAAACAAATACAGTCTATGTTCATATACGTATGTAGAGTGGACAAATACTGACAGAGGCCAAAACACCCTACAATCAGTTTGGATCACTACACTACAGAGCAGCTGAATAGCAATACACCTACGTACCCACAGTACGTATACGTATCTGCTAATGTTGGATCAATCCTTACGCCGTATGATTTAAGTACAAGACATTGAGGTACTGTGCACACACACACACACTGCAACCAGTCACTCTCAGACTGCATGCTACCTTTAGCAGGAAGTTCTCCAGTATCTGAGGGCCCTGTGGCGTCAGGTTGGTCTCGGGGTGAAACTGGACACCAAATATGGGCTTGCTCCGATGAGCTACCCCCAGGACCACGCCCCCCATGCTAGCCACCACCGACAAGTCGTCTGCAACATTGTCGCTGGCTACAGAATCACCGTGGGTCAAGAGAACAAGTTCCCTCTCGGAAAGACCTCTTGATTGGGAGGTAGGAGCGGGGGACGGGGTGAAGGGGTGGTGTAATGTGATGTAATGCATGCAGATGAAGTACGTAGCAATGTCAGGTGCTAGCTGCACTGAAACAACCGATCACTCCTTAGCCAGTAATAGCACCTCTACACACATTACGTTGCACATATGCAATATGTAGAAGCTTAAGCAGAGGCTTCTCAGCTGGCTGTTGCATGAACAGTATAGGGTTCTTCTGTAACAGCTAGAAACGGGCTGAAAACCTTTGCAAGGGTTCCAGCTCGTTTCTAATATGCAATGCACCCAGCCATTTGTCTAAGGCAAGATTTCCTGCAGACTGGCTCTACCACATTTCATCAATGTGTGTGTGTGCGTGTGTGTGTGTGTGTGTGTATGTGTGCGTGCGTGTGTGTGTGTGTGTGTGTGTGTGTGTGAACTTGAGTGTGCATGTGTCTGTGTACATGCATACAGCAACAATAACACTGAATGCAGGACACCTCAATTAATGAGAGTACCACAAAAATGGCTGCTTCTGGCACCAACTACGTATATACAGAGGAGACACTGTACATGTGTTTCTGTGCTGTGTTGTGCTGGTAGAGGTTGCATGCACTCTCTCTTACTCAAACAGGGGGCACGTTGTGTCAATGTCCACTTCAAACTGCCCATCAGACCGGCTCTCTGTCCTTCCAACCTGACCTCCATGCAGCTTGTTTAACAGCTGCACGCACAACACACATAACAGTAATAGTGTGTAGTGTGTGTGTGTGTGTGTGTGTGTGTGTGTGTGTGTTTTTGTGTGTGTGTGTGTTTGTGTGTATGGAGCACTCTACCTGCATCCCAAAGCAGATTCCAAGGACAGGCAGGCCCAGCTCCATCAGCTGACGGTCACATGACAGGCTCATGTCCGTTACCACACTACCCGGACTCCCAGAAATGATCACGGCCCTGCAGATGCCCAGACACACAATACCACTAGTAACTTCATGAGCAACAACACAACTGTTAATAATACTCACTAGCAGGATGCTTCACCCAAAAGTCTCTGTCAACACTGCTAAGCCCTTGCAAGCAGTTGACAAAGACCTTCTGGGTCAAAATGTCCTGCTAATGAGTATTATTAACAGTTGTGTTGGAGCTCATCTGTTTGCTACTGGTATCAATTCAACACAATTAAGTGCCTCTGCAATATCATAAACACACAAATAAACACATGTAAACACAGAGAGAAAGGAAGGGATAAACACACAAATAAACACAGAGGGAGAGGAAGGGATAAACACACAGACTGCCCAAGACTCACGAGGCTCTATTAGCTTCCTACTCCAAAATAGGTAACCCATATCGTGTGTCCAGGTATCATGCATGGATGCATGAATGCATGCACACACACAGTGCACTCTGCAGGTACATGCACACTCTGTAGGCGACGTCCACACTCACCTGTAACCTGCTTTCACTATCTCATTCGCAGGCGTGTCCAGGGGCAACATGTCCGCCTTTACAAACAGCTCGCGGACTCTCCGGTCAATAATCTGCGCACGTGCAAAACAGAACATGATACAGTGCGACAACGAATGCATCAGACAGCTTCCCACCAGTACCAGCATCGGACTGCAAGAAACGCTCATATATTATTACAAGCAATTGATTGAGCATCACTATTAAGTAGCCTTGACAGAAGCTGCATGGCATGCGTATTGTATCCTTTCCAAGAGCTGCTGTGTTTTACATTGATTGCATTTCTGATCAGACAAATTGCGCGCCATTGCGCCCACGCACCTTTCCATATTGCGCTCCAGCATCCAAAATAGCAACCTTATTTCTGTCATCTTCGCACATATCAGTAGATATTGATCTGTCCTTCTTTTCTACGGGCGCCTCGTCTTCTCCGCTGGCATTAGTGGAGGAGCCGGAGCGTGATCTCTTTACACCCTGCTTGCCTTCCGCCATTTTTTAAATGATTGCATAACATTTAAGAAAATGGCGGAGAAGAAAGAAGGCGAGGAACAACCTGAGGAAGATGCGTCAGAACTCCGATTTGGAAAAGGTTTGGAACGATATTTTTGTGTTTATACTTTTTAGTTGAAAGTTTGTTACCGCTATAACACGAAAGAAATGGCAATTTAGACTTTAATAGGATCATTTGTAGGAACCGTTGATTTAGGCTCAGCAATCTATTGCTACAAGGTTGTTCGGTAAATCAAGTTCGTAGGTATGTTTACCGTAGCACCTCTATGACATCATGTTCATTTGTAGCTATCTATATTGTAGAATCTATGCTGCTGTATGCCATGTACTGGTGGTTGCAGCCATGTGAAATACTGTTTACTGTTACTGTTGCTATACACACCCATAACACATGCAACATTGGTGTATTGTAGATTTTGACACTGCTGATGCACTGCTGATCAGTGAAGTGAAGATGTTGCTTGAGCATCGCAAGGCCCAACATGACAGCAGTGAGGATGACCAGGAACTGTCTGCTGTCTTCCTTAAGACTCTGGAGTACTGTCAGACCTTCAGCAAGTACAACAGCAGGGAGACCATTGCAGCAGTCAGGACGTTAGTATGCACAACCTTTCTTGCTCATGTAATCGTGTAATGCATTCACATTCACAGTGTAAAAAATGTAATGTAAATTTAAATGTCATATACTGACTGTGTCTTGTGTATAATAAATCCGCTACATACATACATCCTGCTGATGAGAGGAAGCCTCCACAAGCCACAGAGTAGTGACTGGTAGAAACATTGATTGATTGATTGATTGATTGATTGATTGATGGTTATCAGTGATGAAGACTTTCTGGAGAGCAGGGCAAGACTGATTGCAGGAATGAGTTCATTCTTATCCACATCTGAAGCTAGTATGTGCGTTTGTAACAGGTTTTCGCAATACTAAGAACAAAAATACATAGTACAATAAATTAATACAAATGTATGTAATAGCACAATGAAATAATACAGATCAGTGAAATGAAATGTGTATTAGTGATGTAGTTTGGTGTGTCACTCGTCCGCTGCAGGACTCTGCAACAGCACCAACTGCATAAGTTTGAGCTGGCGGCGCTGGCCAACTTGTGTCCTACGAACGGAGAGGAAGCAAAGACACTGCTGCCAAGTTTGGAGGGACGATTTGATGAGACCACGCTGGGAGAGATACTGGATGACGTGCGCACACACATTAGCTACCAGTACTGAGACTGGTGCACTCACCTTATTATCCCTGAGGTGACAGTCACATGACAGTCATGTGACCCCTCTTTTTCAACCTAGACTGTTTCTTTGTGTTTGTTTTGCTCTTGATGGACTTGACAAGTTGATGCAATCTGCATATTCGGATCAGATTGTTTCACTGCGCATATTCTATGCCTCAAAAATGACACATCAACAACCCTTTCATTCAGACAGAGGGGGGCAATACATACGTATTATTGAGCATGCAGTGTACGTGAGAACAGCTTATTCTGCCAATAGTACTAGTTACATACACAAGACAGCTTCATCAGTCCAACTCGATATACCCTACTTGTTGCCTACAGCCAGCTGCAGGATGAGAGGTGGGGCTAGCGTGCCTGACTAACAGACTGTGTGTGAGAACTACCCCCTTCTCAGACTGTGTGTGTGTATGCTACAGCAGAGCTCACTCATGAGAAGACGGCTGGAGCCTTCCGGAGGCCGGCTGTTGCTGCTTTGCTGTCTTCTCTGTTTCCTCCTCCTCTTGACTAACACCTCTCCTTCTCTTCCCCTTCTGCTGTATCCTCTTTTGTCGCTCTGTTACCATGGCAGCCATTGACTTAGTTGGCCTATGGCGGTGAACACAAGACAAGATGGTCAATTTTTACACACAAATTACTCATAAAGTGATTATGAACGTGAGACATACATACGTACATAAATGAACAACACACAGGGAGAGATTTTCTCAAGCCATGTAGAACTGCATTATAGTGCTGACTCAGCACATGCAGTGTGGTGAACAGGCAGTCCACACACAGATGGGAGGGGAGACCTCACTCACTTGTACAGGGGGTGGGAGGGGTCAACTGCAAACATGGCCGACTCATACATAGCAGAGAAGCGTGGGTCTTCCAGGTCAATCCGGAAACTGTCCTGCTCCTTCGCCTGAGGTTACATACAAGCCCGGAACCAAACACACAACACCATGTGCCACAGGCATTGTACACAACTTGCCCACTTCATTGCATTCTCATTCTCTCACCACCTCCTTCTCCTTCCTCTTCTTTCCCTTGCGCTTCTTGGGCCTCTCCTGGTCTAAGATGGCTTTCAAACTAAAGTGCTTTCTACTGTCTTCATCCTCACCCATCATTACCAGTTCCAACTCTGGCTGCATGAGACACAGGGCAGCAAAGGGAAGTGGAAACATGGACCATGTACAGGGATTAGTGCATTTGAAGTGCCAGCAACACTCTCACACACGCACACACACACACACACACACACACACACACACACACACACACACACACACACACACACACACACACACAGACACACACACACAGACACACACACACATGCACACAGACACACACACACATGCACACAGACACACACACACACACACACATACACACAGACACACACACACACACACATGCACACAGACACACACCTCATTGGCTACACCTTCATCCTCTTCCTCTCCCTGCTTCTGTTCCAGTTTGCTCTTCTTTGCCTTCTTCTTCTTCTTCTCCTTGCGTTCCTCAAGGTAACTCTCCCACGTGGTCTTCTCCCTTCCCATCCTCCTCCTCTCCAAGGCATCAGGGATCTTCTTCAGTCCAGGTTCCCATGTTATCTGCATATCCACATCTGATTCGGAATCAGACTTGTTTGCAGTACCAGCCACCAGTTGCTACCAAGACAAGACATAACACACAGTGGAACACGTTCTCACACCAAACAGACACATGCAACACACAGCCATGCAGTAAGTACACACACCACACCACACCACACCACACCACACCACACCACACCACACCACACCACACACACCACACCACACACACCACACAGCCATGCAGTAAGCACACACCACACAGCCATGCAGTAAGCACACACCACACAGCCATGCAGTAAGCACACACCACACACAGCCATGCAGTAAGCACACACCACACACAGCCATGCAGTAAGCACACACCACACAGCCATGCAGTAAGCACACACCACACAGCCATGCAGTAAGCACACACCACACAGCCATGCAGTAAGCACACACCACACAGCCATGCAGTAAGCACACACCACACACAGCCATGCAGTAAGCACACACCACACAGCCATGCAGTAAGCACACACCACACACAGCCATGCAGTAAGCACACACCACACACAGCCATGCAGTAAGCACACACCACACACAGCCATGCAGTAAGCACACACCACACACAGCCATGCAGTAAGCACACACCACACAGCCATGCAGTAAGCACACATCACACAGCCATGCAGTAAGCACACACCACACAGCCATGCAGTAAGCACACACCACACAGCCATGCAGTAAGCACACACCACACACAGCCATGCAGTAAGCATACACATGTATTTGCAAAAAGAGATAATCCTAAATTGTGACATTCGCCAAGGTTCCATGTGTAAATGCACAGTATGTACCACATACAAAAGTGCTAACCAAAAAACTGGTCTTAAAGTTACCAATTGGGGTCAGTGCCAAAACCCTCTCATACCTTATATCTTTCCAGCTTCTCCTCCTCAGTCAGCATCCTCACATCAGTGTCCCCATTCCCATTTCCAATTGCCTCAGGAATGTCCCCCTCCTCAAACTCAGAATCAGAAGAGGACGATGCAAGGTACTCCCTCAAATCAGCATCGAGTGCTTCTTCCTTAGAGTACTTCTTCATCGTGGTGGACAGCCTCCGAGGGTCCGTTTCATCCCAGGTCAGTCGTACTGTGGACTGCTGAAGGGCAGACGTGACAAACTGTGACGGGACGTGTGACAGGGTGTCAATGTCACTTGCCACACTGCTTGGATCACGATCACCAAATGTCATATCATCTGGGATAAACCTGTGAGAGAAAGGCAATCACAGCAGAGACAGTCGTATACAAACCTTATGTGACAGGGAAAATGCTTGTTAAAGTGCTCGATCATTGAAAAACATACTCTACCACCACACTTTGTTCAGTGCTCGTACACAATTGTAGACAGCTACCATAATGCAGATTACAAGTAAAAACAGCAAATACAATATAACTGCAGTGCATAAGTACATTCACATACACACATAGTTACATTCCATTCATATTTCAATCTATACCAATTTTGTGGAAAATGTCTGTGTGACGAGGCTCTTGCATACTGGAATGGCTAGAGAACTACGTACACTTGCCAAATGACTGATTGAGAGGGATCCGAAGCTTTCTTCAATAGATCCAGATCGGGCCGAAATATCTGGATCCCTCCCTAAGTCAATAGGGTGGTGCAGCTTCCCAAACCGTTCCAGTACACCAATTTTGTATTCACTTCCACAAGTGTACATGCTCTGCAAGTGATCTGTACCTGAGGTCCAATGTGGCCGAGCTGGCCTCATACTCCATCCCATTACACTGCTCGTATATGTGTTCGGCTGTGGCCACGCCATCACACTCCACGACAGCATAGAAGTACCTCAGCCTCTCCAACTGGTACCTACGGAGCAACTCACATGACTCCTCATCCTCAGCTTCTTCATCCTGCATCAAAGAGAAAGGGAGAAGGGAAGAGAGAGTGAGGATTCCGCAGGGAGTATAGTAATAATGACAACAAAGGTAGGTAGAGGTAGGTTTGTACACAGCTCTATGTGGTTGGGAATGCAGACAGTGTCCTCATTAGAGAGGTGTCCTTAATTCAGAGTGTCCTTTATAGAGAGGTTCCACTGTATTCATTTGTGGTACCAAGTGTGCAGGTTTGGTGGTCTATACTGCATGCAAGTGCAGAACATACGTACACTGCCTCAGGGCAGCTTTAGCAATGCATGAACTGCAAGTGGGAAGCGTGGCCCTCTGCGCCATGTGTGTGTGTGTGTGTGTGTGTGTGTGTGTGTGTGTGTGGTGTGTGTGTGTGTGTGTGTGTGTGTGTGTGTGTGTGTGTGTGTCATGTGTGTGTGTGTGTGCATTAATGTGTGCATGCACCCAGCAACCACCGAGCACTCACCTGCTCCCTGTTCTTGTTCTTGTGGGATGCAGAGCCTTTGGGCATGGCTGGTCCATGTACATCCTCATACGCCATTCGCTCACGCCCAAAGTCAGAAGGATACACCTTCACACTCTTTACAGCACCTCCACTCGGCACAAAAGAGTTAACAAGCACTGCAGGAGTGGGGGGCGGGGTGGGGGTGGGGCAGGGGGTGGGGAAGCATAGCAAGAGACACTGACGAGTTGTACAGGTGAAGGTGAAGAAGAGTGTGTGTCCAGAGAGTCACACATAACCTCTGCAACTAGCTTTATGCAAGTGACTCCACCCAAACAGAGATATCAGGAGCCTTGAGCAACATGGAAAATTCCTTAGGATTTTACACAGGTTACATACATACTAGGAAACAATGCTTGGCGGTAACTGTCGGCTGCATAAGGTTGACAGGGAACTTTGGATCAAAATAATTTCTATGCATTTTCAATCAAAGCTGAAGAGTAGTTTTAGGAATTCCTAAGTTGTTCATCACTAATGCAGTTACATACGCTTCTCTACCACATTGTCAAGAGACCCCTCGCCAATACATACCTCCCTACAGCACCACACAGGAAGGACCGGCTCATCGCCGCATTAACATAGCATTACGGTGCACACTGCATTCAGTGGGCTCAAATTGCGTGTGCTATGTACGTGTATGGACTTGTACCATAGAGATCTTTGGCTGATATCCTATCCCAGTCCACATTACAGACGGCTAGCCGCCTAGACGTCTGGTCACCCAAAGCACAGTCCCTATCCGCTTCCATCCAGTTATGCTCAATCTGAGAAGAGGCAATTGCATATGCCACTGCACGTTGCTAGGTGTGGAGGGGTGTGCGGGGTGGGGTGTTGCTAAGCAGTTTACGCCAGCCAGAATGGCTGCCTATGTGTGCATGTACATGGGTGCTTGGCAAACTCCACCAGTCACTTACAGACTGATGTGTCCAACCACAGTCATTGCCTAGCAACACCTATCACTTTTACAACTTCAAGTTCCCATGTTCCATCATCCACTGAAGTGAAATATTAGTGTAGTACAAATGAGAGTGTGTGTGGGCAGAGATGGGTCCTGTTGAGTAGCCAATCATATGTGGTGGGTGGGGCTTCGTGAAACGCTGAGAATATGCGCCCCAGTTTCTAATGGAATATATGTATGTAAACGTGAGGGCTCCAACTGGTCGTTTATTAAAGACTTACGATGTTGTCTTGCACTTCAGAGCAAGGTCCATCGTCATCGGTGTCACTACTGGAAGGGTCTGTATCTTCACCTTGCAAGTTCCCCTCCTCTTCACTCTCTGTCTCCTCCTTCTCCTTCTCCTCCAATCCTTTGTCTTCTTCAACTTCTTTTGAATCCTCACTCTCATCCCCCTCCTCCTCCTCCTCCTCCTCCTCTCCTCCCTCCCTCTTTTCCTCCTTCTCTTCCCCTCCCACCCTCTCTTCTGAGACTGCGTCCTTTCCTTCTTGCCTCCTCACAGAATCCACCCACTTCCCCTTTTCATCATCTTAAACAGGATGAAGAGGTACAAAGGGGATGATAATCACACACGATCACTACTGCACAACTTCTCTAAAAACACCAAACAAACAGCTTTGTCAACATGGCAACACCGCAGCCTTATCACCATGGCGACACAACTGTCTCATCACCATGGTGACACAGCAGCAAAGTACTCCCTAGTAATGGGATGATCATGTCACATATACTTTAATATTTTTGTGATATTATATAGTGCAATTCTATCAAATACAGCACGGTTTCTGCAATATTAATTATACATAATAGATAATTATAACAGTGAATTCATTTCTAATTGAAATTGAAATTTACATAGTGTATAAAACTGCAATGTTAATTAGTTGACCTACTTTCAGATTCAATCGAGGTGCAGTTTGGGCAAGAAGATACCATTTATGGATTATAGGCAAACAGAATTTGGCAAGGAGGAACAGTTCGCTTATACCTGCATGATCTGGTAGGGGCTCATGGCTGCATGATCTGGTAGGGGCTCATGGCTGCATGATCTGGTAGGGGCTTATGGCTGCATGATCTGGTAGGGGCTCATGGCTGCATGATCTGGTAGGGGCTCATGGCTGCGTGATCTGGTAGGGGCTCATGGCTGCGTGATCTGGTAGGGGCTCATGGCTGCATGATCTGGTAGGGGCTCATGGCTGCATGATCTGGTAGGGGCTCATGGCTGCATGATCTGGTAGGGGTTCATGGCTGCATAGTCTGGTAGGGGCTCATGGCTGCATGATCTGGTAGGGGCTCATGGCTACATGATCGGGTAGGGGCTCATGGCTGCATGATCTGGTAGGGGCTCATGGCTGCATGATCTGGTAGGGGCTCATGGCTGCATGATCTGGTAGGGGCTCATGGCTGCATGATCTGGTAGGGGCTCATGGCTGCATGATCTGGTAGGGGCTCATGGCTGCATTCTCAATGAACAGCAAAGTCGCTTCAGAGCAACATACGTAGCAATAGGGCAAAAAGATGGAGGACGTTTCGACCTGAAGGTCTTTGTCAACTGCTGTCATCTTGTGCTCTGCAGTTGACAAAGACCTTCGGGTCAAAACGTCTTGCACCATACTGAATTATTGCAATGTATGTTGCACTGAAATGACTCTGCTGTTCATTCCTATATCCGTATGTAAATACATGTACTACATATGACTGTGTGCCTTACAATAAACCCAGAGTTATTGTTATCATGGTCTAATTAAACACATACGTACGTACGTACTTACCAGCAAGTTGATAATACTTGGAGAGATCTTCAGACGATGTCTGGTCAACCCTTCGTCCACGCTTATCCACCACATCTAAGAGAAAAGAATAAAAGTGACAACACAGCTCAATCAATCAAATAGCTTTTCCCTTCCCCAGGAAACAGATAGATCACACACAGACACATAACTAAGCAGCCTGCCTGTTGTATGTGAGTGGGTGCCCTGTACTGTATGTAGGAGCAGCTCTGCCTTTAGAAAATCACACAAACACAAACACACACACACAGCTATACATCTGTGAGGTTGACGTACATTTCACTTTGAAGCTCTTGTCTGTGAACATTCTTTTGAAGCGGCTGTCAACTTTGAGCTTGCGCTCATGTTTGGGCACCCTCTGCATGTTGGAAACAGCAAGAAGCAACTGCACTCCTGCATCACCCATGGTCTCTACATGCACACCTAAGACACTTTAGCAGCTGGGACTTTACAATGCAAACAGCCATTCAGTAAATTCGGTCATTAGCTATAGGTACTGCTGAATTCAATTGACCTTGAATCTAGGGTCAGAAAGAACGTGCTTAAAACGAGAATCTCCTGCAACTGCAGTAGAATACTTATCCATTGCGCCTTAAACGTCGTTCTTCTGCTCTGAATTAGCTCCTGGAGCTTGCTCCTTGTAACGAGCTCCAGATCAACTTTCAAATTGAAATTAAAAGTTGGAATGAGGAAAACCCTTTCATTATTTTTCCCCTCCTTGTGTCCGGTCCGCAAATATGGCGGAGAACAAGAAGTTGGAGGATGTAGTCGCAGAGGCGCTTGCGGAGCTGAGCGAGTCCCCCGCAACGCACCAGAACTCGGTTGCGAACGGAAACACGGAGACTGACGAAGACAGCAGCGATACTTCCAGCACTTCTTCCTCTAGCGGCTCAAGCGAACAGAGCACTGGCAGTCTGATGGAGGACGGAGCTGGAGTCTACTACGTGGTGACGTGCGGGCAGAACGAAGCCAATTTCTACCTGAACCGCTTCGCGAGGGGAAGCGTCGGGAAATGCGTGTTCTTTAGAGGCGAGTGGTTGACTCCGAATGAGTTCCAGTCGGTGTCCGGTAGACAGTCGTCCAAAGACTGGAAGAGGAGCATTCGATACAAAGGCCGCTGCGTGAAGGAGATGATGCACGAGGGGAAGTTTCAGGAGCACTTACGAGAATGCGCCTGCCCCATTTGTATGGGGAACAAGGACTCAGTGGACTTGAGGGACAGGGACTCTGTGAGTTCAAATTTCTGTGCAAATGTTCGCATGGGAGTTTGTACGTAGCTTTGCCGCGTCTTTTTATATTGATTGTTGTTGTAATGTATACTCTGTGTGTACTTGTGAGTGCATTTAAGCTTGTGGAAGTCCTTATAAGCAGGGGGGTGAGCCAAGTGGTGGTTGTATGTAATGTTAAGTAAGAAGGGTGTGTGTGGGGGTTGAAAGAGTGTGGGGAGCAGTGCAGTGGGCGAGGGAGGGAGCAGGAAGGAGGAAAGTTTAAAGTTAGCTGTTGTGGCAGAAACCCTTGAATGTTCCATGAGAGTGAAATGGTTATTAGAGTATAGCAGTTGGCTTTGTTTGCTCTGCTTCTCCATTTGACTTTCACTGTGCATTGCACACACACACACACACACACACACACACACACACACACACACACACACACACACACACACACACACACACACACACACACACACACACACACACACACACACACGTCCACATCGCAGATGACCCTTCCTCAGGGCAAGCGAAGGCGGCTATCAGCTGATAGTGACCAGTCAAGAGCCTCCAGCACTGCGGCACAGACCTCAGCACCATGCAGCAGTCAAAAGGCTGCCATGACAACGGCCGCTCCTACCCCTGCTGCACAGCCATCGGACATTGTAGTGGAAGAATGGAAGTTGGACTTGAAACCATCCGTGAACAACACTGCAGGTATGACATAGTTGCATGCATACATTGTTGGCATATTTATGGCTAGCAGTACTGTATTCAAATCTTAAAACAGTCAACAGTTGACCAATGCCTGTATGCAATTGTGTACTTGTGGGAGAAATGGGTCTGAATGGGCTGCATCACTAGAGGTTCGTCAGCAGCCAAGGAATTGACTGCACCAGACAATTCTTCAGCTGACTGCTGCGTTCTTTAGTGGCAAGCCAGCATCCACTGGAAGATGTAGCAGTTGGTTGCTGAAATTCTTGGTGGAATCTTTCTCGGATAGTGACTTCTTTACCAAACCCAGCTGGGGTGCCATTAATTGCTTAACTGAATGCAAAATTTCCTATTGTGCGTTTGCATTGAGAAGAGGTTTTCGCTATTAACAAGTGCCTGGCAATATGTGATTGCCACCCCGTCCCAAGGTTGTGTGTGTCTAATTAATAAGTGGGACCTTGCAATGCAAAGCAAATGAATAGCCATTAGTCTTTAGCACACTTATTCAGCAAATTGTAGACTCAGCTTTTGAAAAGGATGCATGTGTATGGTCAGGTGAGCCCTAGAACAATTACAGTGGACTAATTAGGGGCTTCTCCGCTGGCTGAAGGATGCATAGTTCTCTGGTACCAGCTTGAAGGTGGATGACAATCTTACCAAGATTTTGGCCATGATGATCCGGCCATCTTTGCCCTGAAGAAGATCAGAACACCACAGTCAAAACGTCTTCAGGATTTTTATCCACATTCAAACTAGTACCAGAGAGCTATGTTCTATGTTATAATACACTGTGCGTTTCACTTGCATCATTACATACTCATCTCGTATCCCCATTCACCTGCCATGCCTGTGTGACTCAGCAGGAAGTGGTCCGACTCGCTTGCAAGCCGACCACACCGATGGCCGGGTGAGGAGGCCGAGGAAGGCCAAAGGGCAGGCGTACCGAACAGCCCTGGGTGTGTACTCCTCGGCCCCCAAGTACTGGAGTGTTGAGGACGTAGGGGAGTTTCTCCAGAGCAACGGCTTTTCGGAGTACATGGTGACTTTCGGTGACCATGAAGTGGACGGCAAGTCCCTTCTGCTGTTGAAGGAGAGGCACCTAATGGACAACTTTGAGATGAAGCTTGGTCCAACACTGAAGCTGCTGGAATGTATCTACAGACTCTCGCACCCACCTTAATGCTGCCGCACGGGGGAGGGAGTGGGAGGGTGTGTGTGTACCTCTGCATGAGTGGAGCAGGAGAGTGGTGATCGGTGTCAATTGGATTGAGTGCTATGATTTGTTTCTTTGTTAATTTTTATCAGCTACAGCCTTTTCCCCCTTTTTATCACAAATAGTGATGTGATGTGATTCACGCTTATTTGTCTGTTAATTGTCAACTGAAATGCACACACTGTTTTTGTTTCTGACAGCCTACATGTGTGTGTTTATGACTATGTGGTGTATGATATAGAGGTATGGTAATTGTAATGTGTACAGATGAGTCTTCACTGCAAAGAACAATTGACTGATGCTTGCTGTAGCTACCGTTCGTGCACACTCTTCCTATCTGTGCATAATTACAATCAGAGTGAATGATCCGGTGCTGACTGCCATGTACTTCGCAGTGCATGATCATTGGCCGATCTTTCATAAGTATGCATGCATGCCGAAGATACATACTGTTTGTGGCTCAGGATTCATCCACATTCTGTATTGCAGTGGCATTCGCCCACTCTTGGTCTGACCCGCTAGACCAACTTCTCCTTGTCGCAGCTTACCGTAGGGTCTAGCAGGCCGGACGAACTCTTACTGTACTCGCATCTTGTGTTTGTCGTACATATTTATCCACATGTGTTGCGCAATGTTTATAGCTGTTCACACGGGGCATGTCACCTAACCAGGCTATGATTAATTAAAATATAGTAAAAAATTTGAGTCTGAGTCAAAAGCTTTTGTGGCTTTAAATTTTTTAATGTAAAATATATTTATTATGACCAGATAAGGTGACATACGAGAATATGATCAATGATGAGGCCTGTGTATATATAATTATATGGCCATGGCTGACTGCTCAATGTCACTGTATGTATGCATACTGCTATAGTGTATATATTATGTAGCCTAGTCTAGCGCGCCAGCCCCTCTTCTATTAATATTGCGCATGTATGTATTATACTCAGGGCATCCACTGTACTAACAGTAATAATATTATATAGTGCTTTTGTACATGTACACTATTGCATGCATGTATATAGTCCCATTATAATTATATATGTTCACATTGATTCTTCAGCTAGCCTAGTAAAACATATATATATTAATATACATACTGATGAAATATATATAATATTACACAATTTTATGCATTTATGACTTGGCCCTAATACATGCTAAAATGCATGCAAGTATTATTAGTTAAATTTGATCATATTATTATTCTTTGAAACACAACTATATATCTCAACCCACAGGTACAGGTACATGAACATGCATCGACAAAATTAATAAATTAGCCCACAACTGGCTCGGTGAACCAATTACTGATATTGTACAAATCACTGTTCAATGTTGAAATGTTCCATCAATGTATCCAGGTCTCGTTCGTTGACAGATCGAAGGAGGTGCTGCTTATCCAGGTAGATGAGAGCTAGTCGAAGAGTGGACCAAATCGTGTCTGACATTGATCCCTTCTCCCTCCCAGCACCACCCATCGAGGCCGATCGCTGGAAGTGGAGGGCAGTCACAAAGTGCTCCACTGCTTCTCTGCAGGGAGGAGGGGCAAGGCCAGCAGAAACATGAGATACGTAAGAGTAGACAGAAAAGAGGCAGAGGATGGGAAGGAGGAGGGACAGAGGAGGGGAAGGGGAGGGGCAGGAGGAGGGACAGAAGGAGGGGCAGGGGAGGGGGGGCTGAAAGTGGATGTAGTATAGATCATGTCAGAAGAATATAGCCATTCCCTCGGAGCACTGATGATGACCGAATCCCACCATACCTTAGAGCCTGCACTACTGACCCCTCTACTACCTCGCCTCCACTTCCGTACTGACCTGTGGGCCTTGAGGTTGATGCAGCTGATACCGAGGTTGTAGCGAGCGCGCACAAAGTCCGGCCGCAGCTTCAGTGCCTCGCGGTATGCATGAATAGCCTGTGCACCAACAGAGACCAGGAGAGGTGGCTGGAGACTGTGTGTGTGTGTGTGTGTGTGTGTGTGTGTGTGTGTGTGTGTGTGTGTGTGTGTGTGTGTGTGTGTGTGTGTGTGTGTGTGTGTGTGTGTGTGTGTGTGTGTGTGTGTGTGTGTGTGTGTGTGTGTGTGTGTGTGTGTGTGTGTGTGTGTGTGTGTGTGTGTACGCATACGCACACATGCACACACACACGCACACACACACACACACACACACACACACACAGGGCACCTTCACTCACCTCATCAGAACGATTCCCATTGGCCAGTGTGGCCCCCAACTTGTTCCACAACATCGCATCCGATGCATTGGTGCTCAGGGCAGCTTGGAAACAGTCCACCGCCTTATTGAACTCCCTTGTCAGATTGAACAGGATTCCAAGACCAACCTGAAACACAGAAGACAGAGGCCAGACTCCAGCTGGAACACTGCAGCACTGTATGAACCAACACCTAGTGCACCTGCTGTAGACAGCTGGTAGCAGTGTCATACCTATCCCCCGCCCACATACACAGGCATCCTGTACATCCTGTGTCTCATGCACACACTACGCACGTACATACGTACAATACAGTTATTTCAGAGTTACTAGACCCGTTCACACATTGCACACTGCATCCACCCACGAGATTATAGAACTGAAATGGTGGCATAATACAAAAAACTCCGATGGCGTATGGCATGTTAAACTTTACCACTCCAATACCATAATCATGTGCGTGATTGCAGTGTGCAATGTACAAACGGGTCTAGTAACTCTGAAATAACTGTACACACCTAATTAACATATGTATATATACACACATACGTACGTACACACGTCACTACTGAACCACTGCAACGAGCTGAAACAATAGCCCACCTGCACTTGAGGGTCTAGCTGGTCGGGCAGCTGTTGCGCGGCTGTGATGTATGCATGGGAGAGTTCCTTGTACACGTGTGGATCTGCAAAGGAGGGCGTGTAGGTGGGCGTGGCCTCCGCGGGGGCCAGATGGGAGTACCTGCAAAGATGGTAAGTTGAAGAGTCTCTTAATAGCTACATACAGTGCACTGTATACTGTATACACTGCACTGTATACTGTATACACTGCACTGTATACTGTATACACTGCACTGTATACTGTATACTGTATACTGTATACACTGCACTGTATACTGTACACTGTATACTGTATACACTGCACTGTATACTGTATACACTGCACTGTATACACTGCACTGTATACTGTACACTGTATACTGTATACAGTGCACTGTATACTGTATACTCTGCACTGTATACTGTATACTGTGCACTGTACACTGTATACTGTACACTGTATACTGTATACTGTGCACTGTACACTGTATACTGTATACTGTGCACTGTATACTGTATACTGTGCACTGTATACTGTATACTGTGCACTGTATACTGTATACTTCCAGTACTTTAATCACGTGAATGGTTGCAGTGTGCAATGGGCAAACTGGACTAGAAACCCTGAAAGGCCTTTACCACAAACAGACACACTGGTGACATGTAAATAAGCATCACAGAGAACGGTCGTCATAACTGTCAGTGGAAGAGGCAGGCCAGCACCGCTGAACCATCCATATACTCCTGCGCTACGTATGCTACCTTGCTGTAAAGCTGTCTGGTTCGGTTGTGAAGATGACAAGGTACACTTACCCCTTAATGTTACTGCACAAGGAACAAAAGAAACTGAGAAAGGCGGTGCTCCAGGTACCAGCTTCAATTGAAAGTAATCTTGCCAAATTGCTAACAATCAAAGCTGGTACCTAGAGAATCACCCCTTTCTCATGCCTGAACCAGCTGCGAAGCCCCTAGTTCATTCACAAAGGGAACTGTTGGAGTGGTGGAGGTATAAACTACTTGCTTCTTTGCTGGCTCACTTTGGGTTGGCCTGTAGCCATCTTCGGAGCATGCCACAGGCCTCCCCACTCCGGGACTCATTGGTGAAGCTGACAGCGAGGGACATGAGGGCAGTCAGGTTGGAGGGTTCCAGTTCCACACATCTAAATCAAGATGGAAAGAAAGAAAATGGGAACGGAAACATGAACGTGCAAACAGACATAAACACATGATGCAGTGATGACACATCTGGAGCGAGGGCTTCTCAGTGGCTGTTGCATGGATGGTAAAGGGTTCTTCCGTACCAGCTAGCAACGGGCTGAGTCAAGGTTTTCAGCCCGTTTTCCAGCTAGTACGGAAGAACCCTTCACTGCTCATGACACAGCCTGTTGTACACATGTGGATACAACATTTTATTACAACACTCACTTTTCTAACGCAGCTATGGCCAACATTTCCTGCTCATTGTCAGCTTGGCATGTCCCTAAGAACTGCCAAGCAATGGCTGCTTTGGGGTCAGCTTGTACCTAGCCGGGAGGAGAAGGAAGGAAAGGGGGGAGGAGAAGGAAGGAAAGGGGGCTGCTACACCAGAACGAGTGCTACAGTCTGGCGTGTACGGCACAGTAAGGTGATGGGGTAGAGGCTGCTCATGCTACGGTGTTAAACTGAATGGGCACGTTGTTGAGCAATCACGTGGCAAGGAGATAAATTGCAGTGAGATGTTTCGACCTCGAGGGTCTTTGTCAGTCAAAACAGCTTTGTGACAGACGAAGACCCTCGAGGTTGAAACGTCTCGCTGAGTGTTTGACTGGCAAAATTCCCCTTGGTACTGCACATCCCCAAAGTGAAGGTGTTCCTACTACACCCAACTGGCTATCATCCTCAAAGGTGCCGTGCAGCAACTCCACCCTCACTGCTCTCCTCACTCCTCACAAACTCACTGCTGCTTCAAAGAAGAGGATGGCCGAGGGCAGGTCCCCCTCCTTCAGCTTCTCCATTCCTTTCTGGAAGGCATCCTCCGTCTCCCTGTAAGGGTTCTCTTGTGCAAACTCATACCTTGCCTGCAAAGCATTGGTATATAACACATAAATGCCTGTGCAACAGCAAGCTGAGAAGCCCTCGCTTCACTAACTTCCTCCGTCAAGTGAAGTGGCAACTAACACTATTTCAACACATGCAGTGGTGCCAAAAACAGATTACTTGACATGTCGTACCTTGTTTTGCAGGTACTCTGTAGTCCACACATCATCGTGATCACTGGGAAGAGATCAAGCAATTAAAAACATTTAAAAATCAATACATACGTATTATCAATCAATCAATCAATCAATCAATAATTTAATTATTAATCTATGTATCTACCTATACAACTATCAATTAGCAAAAACAAGTACTCCATATCTCTTGTAAACGAGGCCAATTTGTGCCCTCATTAAGGAGCATCAAATGCACAGCACCATCATACCAGGGCTCACTACACCACAGTGGGATACCACCTGTGGAGTGCACTTTATGAGACACTAATCCTCTCTATTTTGAATGCGCACACACAGACATGTGTGTGCTGGTCTCACCCGATTCCACTTTCCCACACTTTCTGCATTCTGTCCCAAAATTCCACTTCTTCCTGCAATTTCTAGTAGGAAAAGGGATACCAAAGCAAAGTCATTCAACCCACTGTCACTCGCCACATCACGTACCCCACATATCACGTACCATGGTGTCTTGTGCAAACTCATCCGCCCATTCTTTGGCCAAACTTTCCGGATCTCGTTTCTGAACCTGCCCATCCAAAATGGAAGTCTGTCCTGTACTGAGTTTCTTCACAAAATTCATAAACTATGCAGCAAGGCATATAATTATAGTACTATACCATAGCCCAATCAATACTATAAACCTATGCAGCAAGGCATACAGATGTAATACACTAACACAGCCTAAGTGAGTCTATAAAAGGTACATGTGCAGCAAGAATACTTTGAACTGGCCCTGAGCAGATATGAAGCAGAGCAATGTGTCTTGCAATTTTATACAGCTAGTACTTCTATATAAAATTATTGTATGCCTATATGTACATAATGCTTAAATACTACCCACACATATACGTACACACACACCTGGGTCCCCTCTAGTGTGGGGTCTTGTACTGATTCCACCAGGTCTTTGGCAGCAGCTGCAACCTCCTCTTTGCTGGAAGAGCACTGTGACACAAACTCGTCAGCCCTGGAGGGGTGGGTGAGGGACAATGTGATTCACACACACACACAGATGAACACACATAGTACATGTGCGCAAATACACACACATACACACACACGAATGCACGCACAAACACGTACACACACAACATACACACACACACACACACAAAAAAAAACAAAAAAAAACAAAAAAAAACACATGCACACACACAGTCACTCACCACTGCTGTTCTGTTGTTGACTTCTCTACAAATTCCTTAGCCCTACAATCCAAACAAAACTCCTATGTATCTTTGCACAGCACAAACTGCACAAGAGAACACTACTCGCGACCCTTACATTCACCCACCATTGGTCCTCCACTAGCAAATGATGGTCCCTCGATGCAGGCACCACTGCATAGTCAAATTGTGGACACACACACACACGTACACACACAACATAGACACACACACACACACACACACACACACACACACACACACACACACACACACACACACACACACACACACACACACACACACACACACACACACACACACACACACACACACACACACACACACACACACACACACACGCGCGCACACATGCACACACACACACATTTGACCTTTCCCAAACAGACCTGCTGTTGGGTGATTCTTCATGAACTCCTCAGCCCATGAATGGCCTATACATAGGCCAGTAAACAAGCAGGTAAACAAACAACTAAGGCAAACACTCCTTACAAGAGAAATACACAACTCACTCAAAGCTTGCTCCTTGGAGAAACTCTCTGCCCACTCCTGATCTGCTACAATTCAAGCGGAAATCATATGAACACACACACATACATGCACACACGCGCACACACACACACACACACACACACACACACACACACACACACACACACACACACACACACACACACACACACACACACACACACACACAGTGCATATAAACTCACTCATGTACACACTCCAGAATGCTAATCTGTACACTAACATACACATGCATACACACACACACATACACACTCATGCACACATGCATGCACACACACACACACACACTGCACCTTGGTCCACGCGTTGTATCTGTTCCAGTAAGGTGGACATTTGAAAGGTGTTGATAGCATGGCCGTGACCAAGAAACTCTGACACAAGCTACACACAAACACACAAACACACACAATGATATCCTAGAGGCTCATTGCTACGCACGTTGTGATAACTAGTGAATTGATTTTGATGAGCAGACACGTAGCAGACTTTGTGAGTCAATAACAACTGATTGCAGGACGTTTTGGCGTACAAAACTGCTTAATAGCTGAGCTGACGAAGGCCTATGTGCCCGGCACAGCCTGCAGTCAGTTGTTACTGGTCTATGTGCCCAACACAGCCTGCAGGCATTTGTTACTGGCCTATGCACCCGACACAGCCTGCAGTCAGTTGTTACTGGTCTATGTGCCGACACAGCCTGCAGTCAGTTGTTACTGGTCTATGTGCCCAACACAGCCTGCAGTCAGTTGTTACTGGTCTATGCACCCGACACAGCCTGCAGTCAGTTGTTACTGGTCTATGTGCCCGACACAGCCTGCAGTCAGTTGTTACTGGTCTATGTGCCCGACACAGCCTGCAGTCAGTTGTTACTGGTCTATGCGCCCAACACAGCCTGCAGTCAGTTGTTACTGGTCTATGCACCCGACACAGCCTGCAGTCAGTTGTTACTGGTCTATGTGCCCGACACAGCCTGCAGTCAGTTGTTACTGGTCTATGCACCCGACACAGCCTGCAGTCAGTTGTTACTGGTCTATGTGCCCGACACAGCCTGCAGTCAGTTGTTACTGGTCTATGCGCCCAACACAGCCTGCAGTCAGTTGTTACTGGTCTATGCGCCCGACACAGCCTGCAGTCAGTTGTTACTGGTCTATGTGCCCGACACAGCCTGCAGTCAGTTGTTACTGGTCTATGTGCCCGACACAGCCTGCAGTCAGTTGTTACTGGCCTATGTGCCCAACACAGCCTGCAGTCAGTTGTTACTGGTCTATGTGCCCGACACAGCCTGCAGTCAGTTGTTACTGGTCTATGTGCCCGACACAGCCTGCAGTCAGTTGTTACTGGCCTATGTGCCCAACACAGCCTGCAGTCAGTTGTTACTGGTCTATGTGCCCGACACAGCCTGCAGTCAGTTGTTACTGGTCTATGTGCCCAACACAGCCTGCAGTCAGTTGTTACTGGTCTATGTGCCCAACACAGCCTGCAGTCAGTTGTTACTGGTCTATTCTGCTACGTGATCATGCTCATCATGGTTTGGATCACGGTTTTGTGTATAAAAAACGCCTGCCGAATTTTGTAACATTATCTTTTCTCACTGATGAGGACCCAGATTGGGTCGAAACGTTTGGATCAAGTGACCTCGCCATCGTCCTGTGAATTTTTTGGCTAGTGGAGTTTCCGATCATCATAATCATCATGATCTATTCACTAGTCACGTACGTACACACAAACATATACATTATGTACACGGCCTCGAATAACATGTCCGTGCATGGACCCCCTGTAGAGTCTACGCACAAGTAATTACATGGCTGCTATGGCAACAAGACTGACGAGGCACTAAGTAGCCATGGTTACCTGTTCATCAACAGCTTGCTGGTCTCCGTGACGCTGCATGGAAGAGAATATGACATCACATAACAATGCAAACTTGCATACAGTGGAACCTTTCTATAGTGCACACCATCGGGACCCAGCTGGCTGTCCTGTATAGAGAGGTGTCCCTAATTCAGAGGTAGATTTATACACAGCTCTATGTGGTTAGGACTACAGACAGTGTCCTCATTAGAGAGGTGTCCACTATTCAGAGTGCCCTTTATAGAGAGGTTCCACTGTATAACACAGTAATCATAGAACAAGTGTGTTGAAGTACGTATTGTAGCGTATAATGCCATGTAATGAGACTGATGGTATTATGACGATGGCGACATCATTCACAGTCAACATCTGTCATCTCATCATTTGCTGCCGCCATCATCCTTATACGTGCATGAGTGTTTCCCTGTCATTATTCCCTGATGATGGTAGCTGTATGCTACTGAAACGTTGGAAAACAGTTTCCGATTGGCTAGTGTTTACTAAAGCCTTCGAGATGAATGATAAGGTAATGATGATAGGTGTAGATTATGAATGACAGAGAACTGCATCGAACTTGATTGCACCTTTAATGCATCTACTTTAACTCTGACTGACACGACCAGCCCCAGCAGTTGTAAACGTCATAGCTGCGCTTAAGACCGACTCACCGCTAATTCAGCCAACTTGTCATGTCCTATAGATCCCTGCAGTATTAGAAAGATGAAAAGGACATCCATTCAAGACATGCTTATTGAAGAGGCTAGCGGTCAGCTGTCTGCAATGTACACGCATTTAATGAATGCTTACGTTATTTTAATTTACCTGCAGTCCCTTGTCTGTAGTGACGGCGCTTGCTAACCGCATTAGTGCATTCTGTCCACCACATTCGGGCTGGAGCAACTCCTTGAAGGCAGCCATATTTATTGAGAGTGGAGTGTTGCGCAATTGAAGCCCTTTCAAATTGCAAAAAGGAGTCACTCCCTAATTAAAAGATGGCGGGCATGGAGGAAAAAGCGCAAGAGATCCTGAAAGGCTTTAAGCTGTTAGTGCATGTGCTAAACTAAAAGATTGCGGCAGCCAGTTTAATCTCACACATTTTATAAAGGTTGGAATGGTGTAGGTTGTTGTTGGTATAGTTTGCCAGGGTTGTGCTTATAATGTGTGTAATGTGTGTTGGGGTACGACTTCCGTTTCTTTTCTCGTTAGAAACTGGATGAACTTGCGGGATGCGGACACTGGAAAGATCTTATGGCAAAGCAGTGACGATTTGTAAGTCGCTAACCTCAGGATACGTGTTCCTACTAAGCAGATCCGCCCACCTTCAGTTCATGTCAACCCAAAGCAATGCTAGTACCAGTGTTGAGTGAGTGACTTGTTTCTTCTCTGTGTAGGTCTATTCCAAGCGTAACCCACGAAGGTAAGAGCAAGCATCATGATATCAACAATGCATATTGAATAATTAAGGTAACTGAATGTGAAATACCAGTTTTGTAGCAGTAAGTTTTGTCTTGTCCAAAGCTTACAGTGATGTTGGGTATGGTCCCCCTAATTTGCTGTGAATATATGCAGCTCGAGTGCCAAAGAAGGTTTTGAAGTGTCGAGCTGTTTCGCGTGAAATCAACTTTACGTGTCAGCAGGTGATGGAACAGTTTCGGTTGGAGCAACGTGTTTTGTTCAAGGATCAATGCATGGAAGGTAACACACACGCACACACACACACACACACACACACATCACTCACACACACACATCACTCACACACACACACATCACTCACACACACACACACACACACACGCACACAATGTATCCAATGCCCCTGTTCCACTAATGTACACTATAACACACTTCTGTATGTGTGTGTAGAGGAGTACACATGCACCAGATTTGAGTGGGAGATGTGTATGTGGATTTCCTCCAACGGGTACGTACATATGTTCTGATGTAGCCAAGTCTTCTTCATCCTTTGAATGTGTAGAGTGGTCTTTTGCCTTTGGGTTTGTGATCCCCGGCTCCACCAACACGTGGCAGTCACTTATTGAAGCAGCTCCGGAGTCACACATGATGCCTGCACAGGCACTCACGTATGTTGCTCCTACACACACACACACACACACACACACACACACACACACACACACACACACACACACACACACACACACACACACACACACACACACACACACACACACACACACACACACACACACATGTACACACACACACACACGCACACACACATACACACAACACACATGTACACACACACACACACACACACACACACACACACGCACGCACGCGCGCGCATGCACACACAGAAACACACACAGAAGCACATCACACATCACACACACACACACATCACTCACAGGCACATACACACATCACTCACACACAACACACGTGCACGCACACACACTTAAACTGAGTCACTTCATTCCTTCAATGTTGTATACTATCCTCCTATAGGGGAAACGTTATCATTGAGACCAAGTTTTTTGATGGGGACCTTCTCGTTAGCACCTCCAGTGTGAGGGTCTTTTATGTGTAAAGCTGCACAGTGTTACAGTACCATTAGCTATGTAAACATTTGTGTTATGCCTTTTGGTAATGTATGTAATGTCTGTTAATAATGACGAGTGAAGTGTGCTTGACAAATTATTACAAGATTAGCAATTTTATATAATTGTTAGGCATGGCTTATGTATAATGTCAAACTGGCTGAAGGTATAAATTTGTGGGGCTCTGACATAATATAACATTTAACCTTTCTTTCATCCGGCATGCCATGATGTAATTGGTATACGAGCACACTCATGACAGTCCCTTCCAACAGCACACTGGCTCAAACGCAGGCCTGGTTGGGTGAACAAGATGCTGCTGGAACACACTCATGAAACGTTAAGCCAAGTGCCTTTCAACGTGTACATGCAAGAAGTGAATTGTAATTGAACGTGAAGTACCCTATATAGTTATGCAATCCACTATGCTAGTTGTGCAATCCAGTCCTTCACATTCTGAATGTCAGCCTCGCTGGTGGATTCCTCCGCCTGGTTCCCTCGGGCACTGCAAGCTACAAAAGTTACACGGCAAGGAAGATCTGTGAATGCAAAGTCCTTGTTCTTCTTCCCGACAAAGACCCGCTGTCCTTCGTGTGTACCACTGATGCCTTCGAGGGCAGCACCGCGGCTCTTCCTCAGTCTGTTTCTATGTACACAGGTGGGAAGTGACAATGTACATGGGGTGTGACAAGCACACTGGGTCTAGCATAGTGAGCAGATGTCATCGCTAGTGAGAGATTCAGTTCATGCAACTACCACTGTCAATGACACAGCCCAATAGGCCAACTTTTAAGTTCCATCTTGTGGACAGCAGCAATTGTGAATGGAAATGAACATCTGCTCACATTTCTTGTGCCAGTTCTACTTCTATTGCGGCCACATCTTTGGCCAAAGAGATATCTGCAAACAGTGCAGTAAAGTGCATACAAGACAAAGACAGTAGTTCATACACACACTGCACACAGACAAACACATACACGCACACACACATACACACACCACAAACACACCACACACACACACCACATACACACACCACATACCACATACACACACACACACACACACACACACACACACACACACACACACACACACACACACACACACACACACACACCTTGCTTGTTGCATGCTATAAGCACTGGCAGTTTGGACGCCATCAGTGTCCTGTTGGAGAAGAGGTCGTAGAGGAGACCTGCAGTGTCAATGCTCTCCCTAGGGAAGTTGACACTGTCAACCACCACAACCAAACCTCTAGAGGAAGAATGGGAGGAGATAACCTGCGTAAAACTAGCCTAAGCTCGGACAAGAAGAACAATATCCTGATTAGACGGCGAGGTCATGCATCCCAGCACCAGCTTCGATAAGGCACTGGATGTTCTCATCCACAGACCCTCTTCAGCTGTTACTGCTAAATGGATATGAACTCACTAAATCTCAACCACTGAACGTTTTGTTGTTACAGCTTGTTACAGGAATCTTGTGGTCGCTGACGAGAAAATACACCCTTACATAGGTACACTGACACACCATCACCTATGCTGGCACATCCCCCGCCCACACTGACACACTGTCACCTATGCTGGCACCTCCCCCGCCCACACTGACACACTGTCACCTATGCTGGCACCTCCCCCGGCCACAATGACAAACTGTCACCTATACTGGCACCTCCCCCGCCCACACTGACACACTGTCACCTATGCTGGCACCTCCCCCACCTACACTGACACACCGTCACCTATGCTGGCACATCCCCCGCCCACAATGACAAACTGTCACCTATGCTGGCACCTCCCCCGCTCACACTGACACACTGTCACCTATGCTGGCACATCCCCCGCCCACAATGACACACTGTCACCTATGCTGGCACCTCCCCCGCCCACACTGACACACTGTCACCTATGCTGGCACATCCCCCGCCCACAATGACACACTGTCACCTATGCTGGCACCTCCCCCGCCCACAATGACACACTGTCACCTATGCTGGCACCTCCCCCGCCCACACTGACACACTGTCACCTATGCTGGCACATCCCCCGCCCACAATGACACACTGTCACCTATGCTGGCACCTCCCCCGCCCACACTGACACACTGTCACCTATGCTGGCACATCCCCCGCCCACACTGACACCCCCCCATCCCACCTCAGTGATGTGGTGTATTTGTCCAACACAGTTGACCTCACTCGGTCGTGTCCAGGCACATCAATCAGTCTAAGGGCCTTCCCTCCCTGCAGGGAGCAACAGAAAGACCCTGACACTGCAGGACAGCATCCATGCAGTGTCACAGAACAACATACAACTACCAGACGTAAGAGGTGTTGCCAGGGCGTATACCGCCGCCGCCTGACCACATGCCACATCACATCACATCACATCACATTCACATTCACATTCACATTCACATCACATCACATCACACTCACATCACATCACATCACATTCACATCACATCACATCACATCACATCACATCACATTCACATCACATCACATCACATCACACATCACATCACATTCACATCACATTCACATCTCATCACTCACATCACTTCACACTCACATCACATCACACTCACATCTCTGCCAATGGAGAGTGAGCCAATGTTCTCCTTTATTGAGGTATACGTCTTTTTGTAGTCGCCATGTAGCAGCTGTGTGCATGTGCATGTGTGTGTGTGTGCATGCGTGCGTGCGCGTGTGTGTGTGTGTGTGTGTGTGTGTGTGTGTGTGTGTGTGTGTGTGTGCATGTGTGTGTGTGTGTGTGTGTGTGTGTGTGTGTGTGTGTGTGTGTGTGTGTGTGTGTGTGTGTGTGTGTGTGTGTGTGTGTGTGTGTGTGTGTGTGTGTGTGTGTGTGTGCATGTGTGTGTGTGTGTATGTGTATCATGTGAATGTAAAAGAAAGGGATATATTGAACATGATGGACAGTCACTGAAGTACATACATGACTACATGTTACTCACACAGACACACATGTACACTACTACCCCACCCACTACCCCACCCACTGCTCCACCCACTGCTTACCCACTACCCCACCCACTGCTCCGCCCACTGCTCCACCCACTGCTCCACCCACTGCTTACCCACTACCCCACCCACTGCTCCACCCACTGATCCACCCACTGATCCACCCACCCGGTAGTAAAGGAGTGTCTTCCCAGAGTCACACAGCCCCACAAAGGCCACTGCTCTCTGCTTCTTGCCACTAGACAGCAGCCACACAGCAACAACTGAATGCACAGCAGAACAGAACAAGCAAATCAGTATCCACACAATACACTGACTCAAATGTGTCAGTACACCACACAATACACAAAGGCACACATAACTACAACACTAAACATGTATAAAATGTAACAATCAGTGTTCAAACAATGCACTGAATGTGTCAGTACATGACACAGTACAAATGACACACATAAGTACATACAGCACTAAAACATGTAGACAGCAGCAGGGGAGTGGCATCTTTAGGTGCTGTTCACAACAAACTGCCCGAGGACCTCACATCTACACCCATCACACAATTTAGAAACGATTGTTAACCTTAATGCTTCAGATCTCTAATGTACTTATAAAATAGTATTAACAAATTAATTATTAAATGGACGATCTAAAGTGGTGTGTTTACGAATGATGAAGATGACTTGTAGAGGAGGGGCGGTCCAACCAGAAGACATCAAATAACATGAGGCAACTTTCAAGCCACTTTCACATGCATGAGTATACATGGGGCACGCCAGACCACGTGGGCACGTCAGTCCACGTGGTACACCTCCATGTTGCTCGATGGATTGATTCACAGCAGTGTTACGCATGAGAACTCTGTGATTGCTTGGTACATGACTTTCAGGCTTACCGATAGTAAGGACGAGGACCAGAGCAGTTCCAGCCGCCACGTAGATTATGTTGGGATGACTTGTCATCTGTGAAAAGTCCATCCCGTCATCCATACAGAGATCGTCCTCTGAAGCAACGCTTGCGGTTTAACGCATTCTGACGCACAGTGGTAATTTCACGGTCAGAAAATGGCCGCCGATTCCACTCCGAGTGGGCGCAGAAAGGTGCGTGCAGTTTTCGCTAGCGCAGCAGGGCGTTGCCATTACGCGTTGTGCACGATAGAAGTGTGTTCTAACGGGGCTCGAGTGTGTAGAGTGAAATGATTACACTCTGAGTTGGGTATTTGGTCTTAGTGAATGCGTGAGAGAGTTGGAGCTACGTAGCTAGATGGACCGGGTCCTGAGGAAGCTTTGAGCTGCAAATTGTAACTATTTTAACCTTCATTAAGTCGGTAGCTGACTTCTCTCGTCGGTCTTCACCACCCTATCCCTTTCCCCTGCCCTCCCTCCCTCCCTCCCTCCCTCCCTCCCTCCACACTCTCCCTTTCCCTCCCTCTATAGGGAGTGACGCTGGCCAAGCCCATTATCTATGGCAATATTGCCCGTTACTTTGGAAAGAAGAGGGATGAGGATGGTCACACCCACTCATGGACCTGCTACTTGAGACCGTACAAGTCTGAAGTATGTGGGAGAATAGTATTGATTCCTACTCTATGCATACTGTATCTGCATGCTATGTACATATGTCACATGATGTACTCACTCACATGCTGCCCCACCCAGGACATGTCTGTGTGGATCAAGAAGGTTCAGATAAGGCTACACGAGAGCTACGCAAACCCAGTCAGGAGTGAGTCGGTTAATTAGTGGGTACACAAGTCTGAGGCTGGATTACTGGGAGAGTCCTGTGTGTCCTGTGTGTGTACATTACTGCACTGGTGTTCCTTCTTGTGCAGTCTTTACCAAACCACCGTATGAAGTACGAGAGACAGGATGGGGTGAATTTGAGATCCAAATTAAGATTTACTTCCAGGACTCAGCAGAGAAGCCAGTAAGTGGTGGGTGTGGGTGAGGTGGCTGCGTCGATGCATTAGGTGCATATGTGCACGCAAATGTGGTACCCTGTTGTATCATCATCATTTCATCATGTATGAAACAAGTTTACATGGCAACCAACAAGCCTTCTCAACAGCAACTCAAACCTAAGTACAGCAACAACAATTCAACAGCAAGTCCATCTAAAGTGTTGCAAGATGATCCATGCAAGAACATTTGCAATACAGCAAATCATGATCTTAATGTTATGCGCCATGCAACCATGCTAGTTCTACTCTGCAACAGTTCACAGTTCCACATGTGTATCGTGTAGAAAGGCTACCATGTATCAATCAAATAATCAAACATGATTAAAGTGCACCACACCAAAAGGTGCTAAGAGAGCACAAGGTGCAATGTAGCACTAAAAATGGACATATACATATAGTGCACATCACAAGCCAAATCTGGCACACCACATTCTACTAAGACATATTACTGATATATATTATCTATATATATTCCTCTCTATATACCCCGCCCCTCCACACACACACATACTGTAGGTGACGATCTACCATCTCCTGAAGCTTTTCCAGGCAGACCCTGCTGCAGTGACGGGCAAGAAGAGTGTGGTGTCGGAGCACTATGATGAGGTGGTGTTCACAGACCCCACCAATGCCATGTACAACGTGCTCAACAACCCCAAGCCCCTTGTGCCCCAAATAAAGCACGAGGCAGATGTGAACTGTGAGTGGTTGCTCCCAGTAAACGTGGGGGAAAGGCTGCATGGTGTGTCACGAGAACAGAACTGCACCGTGTGTGTGTGTGTGTGTGTGTGTGTGTGTGTGTGTGTGTGTGTGTGTGTGTGTGTGTGTGTGTGTGTGTGTGTGTGTGTGTGTGTGTGTGTGTGTGTGTGTGTGTGTGTGTGTGTGTGTGTGTGTGTGTGTGTGTGTGTGTGTGTGTATGTGTATGTGTGTGTGTGTGTGTGCGCCTGCAGGGACATTAGTGTCATGCCCATATTGTTCGAATACATTAACTATTAGTTTTATCACACCGTACATATCAGGTTCCTATAATATACTTGCATTGTTTCAATTAACTTTTAGTGCATGAATGTGCTGTACTGCTGTCACCTCCCTCTCCTGCAGACAAGGATCTGGAGGAGAAGACCATGACTGCCATTGGTGGAGCTCGCAAGCGGATCACAGCAGAGATCCACGAGTTGAGTGAGCGCCTCAAAACCAACCGAGAAGCCATGCAAAGACTAAAGGAGCAGATTGAGGAGGTGGAGGGAGAAGAACTTGGCACCTAAGACACACGAAGGAGGCCAAAGCATTCCTGGCTATGCATTATCATTGTATCTGTGTTCATGCACTGTTTTGTATGATGGTATGTGCGTCTGTGCCTTGAGTGACCAAATAATTGTTTATCTGGTTGTCCCTGTGCATGCAAGTGTTGAGGACCAAGAATGTGCGTTTGTGGTCTTGAACCGTCTGCAGCTTGCATGCACGTTGTACAATTATTGCTCAGAACATGCAGCACAATACGTTGTACAATGATCACATTTATAATATAGACTCCTGAGAAGGGTGTTCTAGAGCATGAAAATCATAACATGCCAATGAAGGCCTGTAAAAAAGCTTGAAGAGTTCTGCATCGTTAACTGAGCTGATGTCAGCGAATCTAATTACAAAAATTTCATGCAGTATTCTTCTGCACTACAAAATTGTTTACTAATAGGATAAGCTGGGAATTAAGTCCACATTCCAAGCATGCTGTAAAAATGTAAACTTCTGCTCCAATCAAAGCAAAGCATTAATTGGTTAACTGCAGTTTCTACTGTAATGAACAAAGGGGAAAGCACACACACACATGCATCGTTCGGTGGCCAAGTCAAAATACCTGGACACACTTGCCATCAAAGCACGCAACAAGTAAGTCTCCTTTCAGATCAACTGCCAGTCCAAAGGGTTCGCTGGCACAAGGCAGAGATGAGACCAAAACACCATCACTGCTGAAGACTGCGACACGATTGTGGCAATTGTCGGCGGCCAACAGATGATGACCGTCACTACTGAAGCGCAGTTTCTGGGGAGCCTTGATTTGCCCAATATCAATTTCCTTGCTATACACTCCACGGGGAGTGATCACTTGCACATGGTCATTGTGGCGGTCAGAGACAAACAACTCTCCTTCAGGTGACACTGCTATAGCTGTAACACCACTGAACTGTACTGTGCCACAGCCAGTTCTCCCAATGGTGCGCACAGTGTCCCCTTCTGGACTGAGGACCGTCACACAATTATTGGCAAAGTCTGCTACAAATATCTCTCCGTTGTGCACAGCCACATCCCATGGCCTGTTCAGTACTCCAGTACCAATGTGTCTCACAAACGCTCCATCACACTTCAATACATCAACCCTTTTGCTACTGGCAATGTACAGGAGGCCCTCTGAGGTGACAAAAACACTCCCTGGGTGCTTCAGCTGGCCGTCTCCCTCTCCTTCTTCACCAATTGACCGAACAAATTTCCTCTCAGCATCAAACACATGGATTTTGTGATTGTCAAAGTCTGACACAAATATATAGCCATTGGGTGCCACGGCCACGCCTGAAAGCCTGCCTGGAACATTAGGGAATTGAAGTGTCCCCTTACAAGGATGCAGTGCGCCAACGTCCCTCGTGAACAACAATCGTGCAACCGCTGGATCAAGGTCCATAACAAACGGGCTTCCTCGGATATGGGACCCATTCTCCAGCACTGACAGCTCACACTCTCCGGTGTATCTAAGGTCAAAGGTCGCCTTGTACTGCTCATTCTCGCCATCAGTGTCTGCTGGTCTGATAGACGGCCTTGGAGTAGGAGGTCTGGGGCGGAGGAAGGCCTGAAGCATCTCCTTATCATCGCTGCAGGGTGTCTTATCTGGGTCGGTTGCAGTCAACGTTATAACAGCGTCGCTGTCTGTAATCTGCACTTCAGGAGGGGAAGCCATAGCTAGGGCGATCGCGATATCCTCGATAAGGTGTCGGCACTGGATTACCGTGTGGGGACGTGGGATGGGCGCAAACAGATTGTTTTGTGAGGGTAAAAGTTTGCTTAATAGCAGGACATGGGAGTACTGATTCGCTAGACAGTCAGCTGCTCGTGTCCCTACTTTTTCATCCGCTCGATCGCGATTGATTCCAACAATATCATTCACCTATCTGGCTTTAGCGATAAACACTCCAAGTAGGGCGGGGGCGGTGTACCTATCTCGTGCGCGTACTGACGTCACTAAGCGCAGGAGGCGCGCGAAGGTCCCGGCTATACATAATTTTGTATGATTATTCTGAGAATCAAAGTACTAGTGTTCCAGCAGATCTGCTTCTATTGCTATGCACAGCAGATGATGCGCTGCATAGTTCACCTTTTGCACTCATAAGTTGCTGCAAGTCAACTGCAGTAGAGTGGTACACACACGCGTGCATAATTTTCCCCTTTCCTTTAGCCATGAAGGCTCCAGAGATTCAAAGTCAATTTTAAAATTGACTGATCTGTCATACTGTCAAGACATCTGGCATTACTTCTCTTTGTGTGTGCTCCTAAAGCCTTGTACCTAGGAACTCAAGTCGCACCCAGCATAGAACTTAAGCCCAGATTGTGGATTTGTGTGTTGTACATAAAACAATGATGCATAAGAATGTGATCTGCACAAATGCGTGAATTAAATTTGCCGCTAGTGATCGATTTTCAGTGCGTCCTACACATTTTGGTGTATGTATTCTGTTCAGGTTACTGCTGCACTGAACCACACTGCAAATTAAGCATGTACTCAACCCATTTATGAAAACTGTAACTTGTACATTGTATGCCTTAGGTAATAGTACCTAATTTACAAGCTAGAAAACAAAATTACACTAATACAACACAGAGTGGTAATCCAATGCTGTTATTATATTAAAGGCAACAAATTAATTGTGTAAGCTAAACAAATGCCATTGGCAGCACACCCCTCCCATTTTGCATCACCAGTCCCAATTAGCACCCTTGGTATTGCATGAATGCCAAACATGCAGACACAATAACAGTACACACACATACAAAACCAAGCTGTGGGTGGACAAAGGCATGCAGTGCACAAATTATAGCTTATAGCTTGGATCACAAAATAGTGCACGACACAAACTGTCTGAAGAGAAAGCAAAGCGGGGGGTGGGTGGGGCTACAGAAGCAATGGTCATAGCAACGTGGACGTCATGGACTGTATCCGCTCCGAGTTACAGTCTCGGCAGAGAAGGTGGTTGTCCAGAGGGTAGCAGCCTTCGCCGTGCTGTGCCAGACTTTTATCGCAGTCCTGAAGAAGAAGACATACACCAAAGGTAGCTACAACAGTTTGCAACTCTTTACAGCAGCGTCACCTGTCCAAACAAACCTAACCTGCATGTTATATGCCGACCATTCCAAGGGGCTACAAGACACAAATGATGCATGCCTTGCTATTAGTTATCCCTTGTACACTACAGTGAGTGCTGAGATGATAGTAGCACACCCATACAGCATTAACATTATATTTACATAAATCTGATGAGCAGGTTGGGGACTGGGACAACACCTGCCCTACACCTCCACCACCAGGGCAGGCTCACCTCGCACTTGTAACACTGAGGGTGGAAGCTCCGTCCCATTGCAACTATCCTGTAGTTCTCCTGGGCATTCTACAAGAGGAGACGAGAAACTGTTACATACATACATACATACAAGGTGACTGAGAACAGGTAAGCAGAATTACGTGACAATAATGCAAAAGCCCGCATGTGCTTCTCTGGTAAACACAGCTGAGACTGTGCAGAGGGAACCCATCTCCCAAAAGCAGCACTCACGTCACTTGGCGTAATGGTACCACCACATGTGCCACATTTTGGTGCATATTTTCTGCAATAGAGGAAAACCAGACATTACACACACAGTGATAACACATACACACACACACACACACACACACACACACACACACACACACACACACACACACACACACACTCACACACACACACACACACACACACACACACACACACACACACACACACACACACACACACACACACACACACACACACACACACACACACACACACACACACACACACACACACACACACACACACACACACACACACACACACACACACACACACACACACACACACACACACACACACACACACACACACACTTGTTGAAGTCCTTGACACAGTGTAACTCATTTCTGGCATCAACTGTGAAGGGCACACCGTCGAGGGGCTGCCAACACACACAGCACACGAAACACTCAGGGTGGAACACCTCTCCCAAGGCACGGACCACCTGGAGGACACAGGAGTCAAGAGCAGCTATCTTACTACATTGTACATTGTACCCTATTTCAATACCTTCATCTATGAACAGGGTGCAGAGTATCAGGTGCATTTTTCCACACACCTCTATGTTTAGGTATGCACACAAGATGGGACAGATTACCAGTACATATCTTCATACATACCTTGTCCTGAATTGGCCTTTGGCATTTGTAACACCTATCCAGCATGTCCTGAGGTAACGGGTGAAATTGCTTGCATAAAAATTTAGTCAAACATTATGACAGGAACAAGATATAATAACCACAACTGTGGCACCCGACCCTCTACACACATGGGGCTAGCCCCCCAAAGGAACATGTGGTGTGTCAGTCAGAGGAATGGACACATTGCACATTCATACGTACCAGGTAGTCCTTCTCGCAGTAGACAGTGTCTTTCACAGAGTAAAATGTCTGCCCAACAAGTGTGGAGCCTGCAAAGGAAACAATGCCTCTGTAACATGGACGGACAGTCAGAGAATGTTCACACATAACATTTAATGTTCCTCAATTCATCCCGTTGTAGGGCCCATGAATGTATGTATGTACCCAGCAGCTGACTACTACAAGCATCACTAGTTGTCTGGCAATTTGTAGTCAACAGCACACACAAGTAACCCTCCCCTACCACACCCACACACACAAGTCAACAGCACACACAAGTAACCCTCCCCTACCACACACACATCCACCTCAACAGCACACACAAGTAACCCTCCCCTACCACACACACATCCACCTCAACAGCACACACAAGTAACCCTCCCCTACCACACACACATCCACCTCAACAGCACACACAAGTAACCCTCCCCTACCACAGTAACCACACACACACCCAAGTCACCTCACACTTAGTGCATTCCTCCCACAAGTGATAACTGTTTTCCTCTAGGCACCAATTGAATCCTATTGACAGGCAATGGGCTACAAAGTGCAGAGGAATCTGTTTTCTCATGCATAACCACTGCCATAGGATGCCCCATTTGGAATCATCCCTCTTGGCAAGTCACATGCACCCTATATCAGCCACTTGTACATTTCTCAATCTCAAGAATGCACCCAGGATAAGGCAATCGCTAAAATGGAGTCAGCCCATAAAAGCAGAAAGCAATTTGACCAATCTACTCTACAATGCAAGTTGCACATGGCTGAAGTCTACAAGGCACAGTGTTTGCATACTTGTCCACCTCCACACTGGTCACACACCACACAATGCCACCAATGCTAGATAGTATGCAATACAAACCACAGGACCACCAGTCCGAGCATTAGCCCTTCAATAACAATCCTCATATCACCACCTTCGCTAACATGGGGCGTAGTCGCTGAGGGGTCCGCTTATCACCATGCAAAGCTGCCTGTAAGTGCACGCACTCACCACATGTGGAGCACTTGAAGCAGGCTGAGTGGTAGACCTTCCCCAGTGCTTCACAGCCCAGCTCGGCATCCAAGACCTCTTCCCCACAGCGGTTGCAATAACCTACATGGGTAAGGTAGAGAAGTGAATGAAAGTGTCAATCTCCCTACATTAGAGTGACTTGCTTTGGAGTACACTGGTCACACGTCACAGTACCTTAATGTAAGCAACATGTAGAATAAACTTGTGACTGGAGAGTAAGCCTGACTCTATACACAAACAAGCTACGTACAAGAGTCCCAGGCACTACCCACTGTGGCAGTGACACTAACTAGGGTGCAAGGTAGCACGAGTTACGGGAGCAAGACCAAGTGAGTAATGGTGCAGAAGAGTGAGGTGAGGTGAGCAATGGCGAATACATTTATTGCTAGCCAGCATCTTCGCACCTCACACACACACACACACACACACACACACACACACACACACACACACACACACACACACACACACACACACACACACACACACACACACACACACACACTACACAGGGAAGGAGCGTAAAGGGGACTACAGAGTATGCCTGTGATATACATAGAGCTGTCGGTATACGCAAAATTAATTACAAGGCAGCAGCACGAACAAATGATCGTATGCTTGCACGCACCAAACGAATCTGCGTAGCGACTCCACTTGTCGGCTAGTTTCTTCAGCACCTTCTTCGTTTCCCGGTTAGCACCGCCGCCATGGACAGCGGGAAACGCCCCTCCGTTGTGCCTACTTCGCACTTCGGAAGCAATTCGTTCTGCATTTAGCCGCTGGACTTGCTCCATACTCATCCTTCTCTGGTCTACGTTCGCACTGACGGGGGGCGAGAAGGATGCGCCCTGCCCCGAGCTGTCTGATTCTGGTGACCGCACTCGCTCAGAGCTGGCCGAAGAGGGCGTACTGTTGCCCCTCCGCGACTCCTCCGAATCTCTCCGCGCCGACAAGCTAGTGAGAGCAGACAAAGAACAGTTCCTCCCTTCCGCTGTCGTGAAACTGGCAATGAGCTCCGCTGCTTCGCGCTCTAAATCAGCATAGCTGAGGGCAACTTCCTTCGCCATTAATAGAAGAGGATGTCACTCTGAGAGCACTGTAGCACACGATCGGAGGTGTGCTCAGGTGGTCCCGCCCACGCTATTATATACGCAATACACGGACACGCCCACCACGATGACGTAATAAAGGCTGAAAAACAGGAACATCCCCTTCCTCCTGATGGCTGTCAGATCCAAGAAGTCTGGAGCCGAGGCTTCAGGAGAAGCGCACGCAGCAGGCAATGACTGGGACTCCACGACAAATGAAGCCTCTATCATATCTCCGCTTACGCTTCAGCCGCTTCCTCAGCCGTATCTGCGCGCTGACGGTCAATGCAGCGCGGGAAGATGCGAGTTAGTCGTAGACAAGTACGAGAAATTGAACGTTTTAGGAACGGGGACGTACGGAGTTGTATCCAGGGCCAGGAACAAGAAGACGGGCGAGATAGTGGCTCTCAAGAAGATTAAAGGGAAAATGGAAGAAACTGGTCTTCCTGTCGGTAGTGTGCGAGAGATAACTCTACTGTTGGGGCTCCGACACAGGAATATTGTGGAGCTGATTGAGGTGGTGGTGGGGCGATGTCTGGAGAGCATCTATCTGGTCATGCAGTATTGTGAGCAAGACCTGGCTAGTCTAATCGACAATATGAAACAGCCCTTCAACGAGCCACAGGTGAAGTGCATCATGCTGCAGCTTCTTGACGGACTCAACTACCTCCATGATCGCTTCATTGTTCATCGCGATTTGAAACTTGCCAACTTACTCATGACCGACAAGGGTCGCTTGAAGATTGCTGACTTTGGCCTGGCTCGCACCTTTGAAGAACCTCCCAAGGCAATGACCCCAGTGGTTGTCACGTTGTGGTATCGAGCACCGGAAGTACTGTTTGGTGCAAAAGCACAGACAACTGCAGTGGATCTGTGGTCAGCCGGATGCATATTTGGTGAGCTGCTCCGGCACAAACCACTCATGCCTGGACGTAGTGAAGTGGAACAGATTGATTTCATTATCAATATTCTAGGGCGTCCGAACAACTACATTTGGCCAGGGTTCTCGTCTCTCCCACTGGCAAAGAACTTCACATCCATGAATGATCAAAAATTTAACACTCTTAAGACCAAGTTCCATTGGATTAGCGACAGTGCCTTGGACCTGCTACAGGAATTTCTAACTTATGACCCCAAGCAGAGGATATCAGCTTACAGGGCACGTAAGAGTCGCTATTTTAAGGAGAAACCGCTCCCGCTCAAGCCTGAGCTCATGCCTACCTTTCCGCAACATAGGAACAAGCGATTCTCCTCCTCTCAGCTTGCTGAGGCAGACTCGCCTGTGGCAGCAGCAAAGAGGAAATGTGAATAACCAAAACTAATGTATGCATCTATGTATGCATGTGTGTGTGTGTTTATGTGTGTTTATGTGTGTTTATATGTGTGCATTATATACTTCATGTTATGTACCTCAGCAACAGTGTTCAATTGGCAGCGGTGTGTGTGTGTGTGTGTGTGTGTGTGTGTGTGTGTGTGTGTGTGTGTGTGTGTGTGTGTGTGTGTGTGTGTGTGTGTGTGTGTGTGTGTGTGTTTGTGTGTTTATGTGTGCATTATATACTTCATGTTATGTACCTCAGCAACAGTGTTCAATTGGCAGTGGTGTGTGTGTGTGTGTGTGTGTGTGTGTGTGTGTGTGTGTGTGTGTGTGTGTGTGTGTGTGTGTGTGTGTGTGTGTGTGTGTGTGTGTGTGAGCACTCACTGGTGACTGCAGTATGGGCAAGGCCTGTCCATGTCACACTTTTGCATCCTTCATGGCTTTGTAGTTGGCCTCCTCCAGTTTGCACATCTCAGCATTGAGAGCGTATATCTACCATTCACAAGGGAGTAGAAAGTATGAACACACAAAATGCTACACATGGCACAGCAGAGTGTGTGTGTGTGTGTGTGTGTGTGTGTGTGTTGTGTGTGTTGTGTGTGTGCACATGTGAATGACTGAATACTGTAGCCCAAACTACCAGCAAGCACACCTCCATTCTCTGCTGAGCTTTGACGCGAGCAATACTGTCCACCTGCTTCTCCATCTCAGCTGCCACCCTAGCCATCTCCGCCTTATGTACATCCCCTGCCCTCTTCCCCTCTACAAACACAGTACAGTTGGGACAGTCATACACATTGACGTACATGTATATTTTACGTCACACTGTGCAACATACCGATGGCTTTCAGAAGAGCTTTAAGAGCCCGCTGGCTCTTACAATCATGAAGTGCTTGAACATAGCGTACTTTATCTGCCTGACCTGTACAAAAGAAGACAGTCACATCGAATATACATCACAATACATGCTTCTTGTAAAAGTGTAAGGGTACGAATGGGGGAGTAGGAAAAGCAAATTAGCAGCATTAGAAGTATAGAACTATTATCGCTATATTACTGAGGATTTGAGCACAGATTACTATAATTATATTCATATGCTTTGGGTATAAGACGAGCAAGCTACCACTGACCGGGTTCAGGCGTGACTGGGGGGACCATTGGTACGTGCGTGACAGGACAGAGGTGGCTGTGTCGCTCTGACAGATACACCACAGCACACTTCTTCCTCTGCAACTCTCCAACCTCCTTTTTACTCCAGGAGGAACTCAAACCCGTGGGTACTTCAGCACTTCCTCCCACAGCACCACTGCCACAGCTGGCGTCACTGTGCCATGACCTACCGCAGCCATCGCCAACAGAGAAGAGGTTTCTTCTCACCTTCACTGCGGAGGTACTGCTCTCCTCACTGGTCTGCTCCTTTGATGAGTGGCAGGGAGCAGCTGCTACTTGGGGAGTCTGCTTAAGAGTAGTGCGACACAGCTCCCTAATGTGTTCTTTTACAGGGGTGGCAAGGTGAGGGAGGGAGGCAGATTTACAGCTGCGCCGGAGCTTGTAGCAGTGTGAGAGAGGAGAAGGGACCTGCTCCTCTGCTGGCAACTTAGTCTGAGGGCTCTGCCAGGCTGGTTTTGGAAAGCAAGGCTGCTGTCTGGAGTCGTAGCCACCCACCAGCCCTATAATCTTTCCTTTTGCCTGCTTGTGCTGGGATGTAGCAATTGTGCTTTGAACCAGTGACTGAGGTAAGGGGTTAAGGGAGGTTCTGTGGCGTCTTCTTTTCATCCTGCGCTCCTGAGCACGCTGAACGATGTGTTCAGTGAAGGAAACCAAACCTACAGTATTGCCAAAGAGGACAACACAAACAAAGTCATTAGACACAGCTACACAGTCTGTATATACCCTGCTGCAACTAAGACAGAATAAACTAAGGGGGGGAAGTGATTGATTCTTGAGCGAACATGGAACAGGACAGTAAACAACATGTAAGACGTTTCGACCACGAAGGTCTTCGTCTGTTACAAAAAAAACGTCTTACATGTCCATCACTGTCCTGTTACGTGTTTGCTCAAGAATCAATCGCTCACCCTTATCTGCTCCTTAGCAATGAGCCTCTATGACGTCATAGATTAAACTCTCTGTTGGAAGTGATTCAGTGGTGGTCAGTAGCAGTTATTGCTACCATAAGACTTGAATGCCCTGATAAAGGTAACTTGTTATTCGTATATTGACTACTCCTTAGGCTAAGCGGAGTGGAGCATGTATGGTGTTTGCAAAAGAATCCTGTGTAGCTAGCTACAGACATGCACAACTACCACTTGACTACTTCAACTATTGGCTGGTGCAGTCAAGTGGTAGATGTGCGTGTATGGTGCAAGTGGGAAGAAGCGTGCATGTAATGGAGTGGCTGCTGTAGTCACCCTTGTCCAGCCCTCCGTCGCTGATGAGCTGGTCTCCGCAGCTGGGAAGAGATTCCAGTTCAAGCGCTTCGCAGCTTTTCTTCTCTACGTAACGTCTGTGTCTCTTCTCTAGTAATTCCAGCAGCTGTCTCTTCTCCCTGGACACCTCCAGTGGAGCCTTTTCTTGAAGAACGCAAATCTTAGTTACCAAAGGAGTGAGTTCTTCCATGTCCTACACCTGCACCGCGTTTTGTACGTAGATTTCCCCGTTTGCTTTCCTTTCGCGCCAATTGAAAAAGGCGCCAAATTATAGTGGATTCCATCACGTGACGCGTAGCAGCTTCGCATTATCGAGGCTCGAGAGTGGGTGACTATTAAAAAATTATAGTGACCATGCAATAAGGTACACAGCACTGGTACAAAACAGTACTTTCAGCTACAGTGTTTGTGTTCTGTGCAAATTCTGGCCCGATACTTCCAGAGGTTGAAGATATGTTTCATGAGCTCCAGAGAAGGGCTCTGGGTGGAGATGCCAAGGAGGGGTGGGACTGAGTGGAGCGAGACAGTGCTGTTTTCACAGTGCGGGCTGGGGAATGGAGAACTCATTGAAGAGCTGACTGACATCCATGCCTTGAGGACCTAGAGCGTGTGTGGGGGGGGGGGGGGGAGAAGGAGGGGGGAGGGGTGCAACAAGGAGTTACAAGAGTACACATTCAGATCAAGTAATGAATGAATGGACCAGCTGCACACTACTAGCCCAGGTGTAGCCAGACCCAGACCAACACAGCATGAGTTCCAACAAAGCTACCCAGAAACTGGTGTGATATTTGAGCTAGTGGACACCATACTCACCTGTTGCGCTCTTCTTCTGTTGGCCGCGGCCACCACTTCATTTGCCGTTCTTTGCTCAACGAAGCTGATCCTCCATCTTCTCCAGCTCCTTAACAGAACAGCTGTTGAGTACTGTGATGATGGCAGTGTAAAAGACAAACATTTAAAGAATAATATTGCATTAATCAATTTTCCTTACTCAATGCCACACGCATCCACACACACACACACATACACATACAAGTATACATACGTACATACATACACATTCAAACAGGAAGTCATTAGTGTTCCAGCAGCTTGAATGGCTAGTCTGGCTGCTAGACCATGTGCTATCAAGAAGTATTAGTCTAGCATCCAGAATACTGAAAGGCAGGATGTTGCACTATATTTCTGGAATCTCATTGCACTTCAGACAAGCCTCTACTGAATCACACACACACACACGTACACACACACACATGTACACACATGCAAGCACGCACACACACATGTGCACACATGCAAGCACACACACACACATACACACACACACACACACACACACACACACACACACACACACACACACACACACACACACGCGCGCGCACAAGACAGCATACAAACCTGCTTTTTGGCTGTGAGGGCTGCTAGAGTGAGGGCTTTCCATCTCTCCCAACAGTGTGCAAGGACACTCTGTCTTCGAGCAGCTCTCAGCTGGTACATTCGTTGAGCCAAAAGAAACTAGAAAGGTGAAATGGTCAACGTCATAGCCAATGCACAGCATAAGAGTCCAGTACAAGCAAAAATTCTGCATAATACCCAATTTTACCATCATTAGCCCCAATTTTAGTATTACAATTTGAAATTAGTACCTTCAAGTAATTAGCCTAGTACATAGTGTAGGTATGGCATAGCATAATATACTACAGCAGTATGCAATGGCACAGTAATATACTACGGTAGAATGACATAGTAAAGCAGTGTACTACAGTAGTATGACACTGTACACCTTTGTCAGCACCTGATGCTTCCATGTTTTAAAGCTCCGACGCAGTCTGGAGCTCCGCTGGCGTCTGAGCAGTAACCTGCACTGCTCTTGTCTCTTAGCATCTTGCAGAATAACATACTTTCTCCACCGACTAAGGTACCGAGACTTGGTGGATCTCTGGTGAAATTCCTCAGCAGTTGTAGCTTGCACCTTCTCGCGGCCAAGAGAGGCAGATGCTCCCTTGCTCCAGTGATTGAAGCTCACTCTGAGGACCACCTTGGCGTTATGCCGGTCTGCCAACATTGATGCCTTGATTCTGGCATGGAGACAGCTCTTCCACGCCCACACAGCACGCTTTGCAATGAAGCGATCTGCGGCCACAACCATCTTCTCCTCCTCGCTCCTCCTGGCAATACAATGCCTTCTCCATGCAGACATGGATCGACGCAGGAGATGCTGAGTGTTAAGGATGTGTGCAGTAGAGTCCTGTTTGCGGTTGAGGGCACATCTCAGCTTCCAGTGCCGATAGCTTCGCGAGAGAAGTGTCATGTTCTGTTGGTCATGTAACTGACTAGTAGCAGTTTCTGCTGTCTTCTTTAGTGCTAGTAGACGTTCTGTCCACTGAGCAAACCCACGAGAGAGAACTATCCTCATAGAGAACACATTGGCTGCCTGGATTGATTGCTTCGTCGTTGCACTCCGTGCCACCGCAGATTGCCTCCATGCAGCAAACACAACTCGCTTTCTCCGGAGGTTCAGCTTACACAGGCAGACTCTGCCCTGTTTACATCTCAGCACCTCCTTAGACCACTTATGTAAGCCCACTCGCATGAGGGTACGACCGCGGTGTGCTTCTGCAACACGACCCATTGCAGCACTCCTGTGCAGAAGACGCTTGGTGTGCCTCCTCCAGTGAGCGAACCTCACATAGAGCTGTCGCTGAGCAAAGCTCACAGACAGCTTTTCGCAATGATGATCCAAACTGGCACACATCTGCACACGCTTCTTCCAGGCACCTAGATACTTCCTTAAGACCCCCGCTCTGTGATGCTCTGAAGTGGTGCTGTAGGCTTTCTGTAGCCTCTTCTTCCAAACAGCGTAGCAATGCCATTGGTAAAACACCTTCCCGCATGGATACAACTTCCAGCAATGGAGGATGCGAAGCAGCTGATTCACAACTGCAGAGTCCTTGGGCAGGCCGACAGAGACAGGACCTTCTGTCATGGTACTTGGTGGAGAGGGTGCTCCAGGAATAAGTGAGACATCTGCAATGGTAGAGAGTGCCGCAGCATTTGCTTCAGTGATTCGTTCTGCCACTGCAGAAAGATCCACTTCGTGCTCCGTCCAGACCGGTTGCATGCCCTCCAACACGCCATCGTCATCCAGGCTGCTGCTGTCCAGGGGCAGTGCACTGTCCAGCTCCTGAAGCTGCATACGCACCTCGTTGCTGACGCACGGGCACAGGTTGACCGAGAGAAAGCTGGTCTCTTCTTCTAGTGAATCTGGTGTCAACGAGACAGCTTCATTCCACTCAGACACACGCCCCTCTTCATGCTCTGCAGTCGATTCTGATACTCCTTCAGGCATTAGAATCAGAGGGGTTCCCCTGGTACTTCCCTCAGCAATGGTGGGAGATGGACTTTCTTCCAAGATACGCAGCTTTGATGCTGGAGACATCAAAGCGACCACTCTCGTGGACTCATACGATCCTCCCATCCCTCTCCCATCGGCACCACCATCAGCATTGAGACGGTGAGACATGTCATTTCGACCTGTGGTAGCAATTTCTTCCATTGGAGCACTGGCTGACTTTAAAGTAGTCATTGTGTGACCTGTCGAAGCATGCAACAGTGATGGCAGTGAAGAACCGTGAAACAGGTTCCGTTTCACAGTTTCAATTGATGGAGCTGGAGAGACGCCATTCGCGTCTGAGGTGAGGCCGGGCTGACCCAAAGTGAGAGCCGTGCCGTTAGAGGCGACAGAGATGACGGCAGGTGTGGAGATGGAGCAATGGGATTCCAAGAAGATTGCTTGGTGGAGACGGGTGAGGAAAGTAGCTTCTAGCTTAGACACGGAGTGAGCTGTGTGATTGTGCCACGCTTGTAGGCACTTCCTGAGGAGGTTTTCACTGAGCAAGCCGGACAGAAACCTGTGAGAGGGAGGAAGTAAGTATAAAAATGAGTAAAGAAGTAATTACAACACAAAAAGGAAGTAGTTATAATCAGAACATACTTAGTATTTAATTAAGTTAGTTCATATGTACATAGATCCTCTTCATTTGAAGCTATAATCTTTGTTTCCTCTTTCGCAACATTCAAACATGCTGTAAAGTAGCCACATCAGACTCCTACCTAACTGCCTTGATCCTGGCAGACTTCCTCTTCCACAGTACAAGTACCTCTCTCTTCCTCCCTAGCTCCAACATCTTCAGCACAAGCTCCGAAGCTGCCCGTAATCTCCGTCTGACCACGGCTCTCTGCCTCCAAACAAGTAGGCATCGTGAGGCAAGGGACTTGAGGTAGCGTGCACCATGTGTAAGCGAAAGATGAACCTTCAGGTACTCTCCTGCATCAAGGTGGAGAGGAGTGCATAGTGTTACAGCAAAGAAAGGAAAGATTACGTGTAACATAATATTTAGCGTATTAGCGCACAGAACTACCTTCTAATGATAGAGAGTAAAGATTCATTACCATGTCTATAAATAGGCAGTTCCTTGGTTCTCGAGCGTAAGTCACGTGGTAGATAGCTTCACTTAGCAAAAAGTTTCGGCGACGTTGCAACTGAAGAAGGCCCTTTTGGGGCCGAAACGTTTTGCTAAGTGAAGCTATCTACCACGTGTCTTACGTTTGAGAACCAAGGAACTACGCACCTTCTAACGGTTTCACAACTTCTAGCACATTGCGCATCCCAGTTAATCATTTAGGTGGGGGCTGTCGTTACCATGGGAGGAGTTTTATCTCAGGGGTGGGGTGGGGCTATGGTGGATGACTTGACTGGCTTTTTGCATCCACACAGATTGTTCACTAACTACCCAAGCCACAGAACTACCGCAACAGGTGTTAACATATGTATACAAATGCACCATACAGCAAATGATCTGTTACATATAGCTGAGTTGCGTTGATGACTGTTGTTGTACCTGACCTGATGTTTTGTACCGGACGAAGACCTTCACGGTCGAAACGTTGTATGCTGCAGTTATTTGCTATACGTGAAAGCTCATCAACGCAACTCAGCTATATGAAGCCGTAGCAATGAGCCACTACAATATTATTGGGTGTTAACATGTCCTAGCTCAAACGCACCCTTCCATACACCAAATGATCTCTTCAGGACACACAACTGTTGGTGTCTCAGTGACGTTCTCTCTGCCTCATTGCAACGGACTCTTGTTCTCCAACGGCGAAATGTGGACTCCTTTAGACTGCATGTCTTGGCAGTAACCAGACGGCGAAGGGCATGATGTCGCTTCAGTGCAGCACACCAGTGGTTGAAGCATCTACGTACACACAGAAATACAATACATCAAATGGCACTACATACATACATACAGTCATACATACATACATACATACAGTCATACATACATACATACATACATACATACAGTCATACATACATACGTACATACATACATACATACATACATACATACATACATACAGTCATACATACATACGTACATACATACATACATACATACATACATACATACATACATACATACGTACGTACATACGTACGTACGTACGTACATACATATGTACATACACACATACTGTAAACACATTTAGCCTCATTACAGCTTCATACATATGTACGTATGTACACACGTATGAAGCTCCATCAAATTACTACACAACCAGGTCTGACACATCTCAACTAGAGACAATGTGTGCTACCCAATGAAGCTAACCTGTGCAGAATACGCCTTCCTGTCCATCCCTGGACTCTCCTCTGTGCACCAGCACACCTCCCAACAGCTACCCACGCTGTGAAGGCCCTGCGAAGGGATGCTTGCTCAGAGGCCCACGATGCACACACAGACAGTGTCCCTTCGTGCCGCCGCTGACAAATTGACAGGACCCAGTGGTCAAAGCAGGCTGGAGGAGGACAAGGATGCAAAGAGTCTTAATTGGTATACATTACATGCATTCATACGCATACACACGCACGCACGCAGGCACGCACGCACGCACACACACACACACACACACACACACACACACACACACACACCAATTCAGTTAACACTACCTTGAAGTCGTTTGAACTGCTTCTGCTCCACAAGCTGCTCACAGACGACATGGAGAGTGGCTTGGTACATGTACTTCCGCCAACCAAGGAAGCACCTCTGCAGTAGGACCCTCTGATGAAGGCGAACAGCCACCCTCTCCCTCCGACACTTGGCATCACAGTGTTGCTTCATCGCAACCCAGCAGCAACGCAGTAATGTCTACAAAGCACAAACAAACACACCGTCACTCTTAAAAGAAACATCCGTAACAGCCAAAGTCACAGAGGGTGACTAGATATGCTTATCTTTAGCAACCCAACTATCTGAGATTTCCCAACAACCTTAGATTCCATCTTCTCTGTCATGCATCAGAGTATTACAAATATGCATGTACACCAGAAATCAAAATGACCATTGGGCAGTGTGAAGAAAGATGAGCATGCATAATTGTATTGAGCTGACAACTTACATACGTACGTACATCCATACATGTACTTCCTCACAACCAACACACGTATGTATGTACGTATGTACGTATGCACACACCTGCTGGTTGAATGCTGTGGCTGAGACCACATCCCTCCCTCGCCGTACCACCTGCTGGTGCCATACAAAGAACACACTGCCAAGCAATCCCACTCCTCGCTTCCTCTCAAAGCACTGCCCTCGGTACTTCAGCAGCCACTTCCTAAAACCCTTCTTTAGCAGTGCATGTTGTCGGAGGTCAGTTGCAGATTGAACAGCTCCTGGTTTGTTCTCTCTGTATACAAGAGTAGCCAGGACTCAGTCACATGGGGAATGCACTCTCCCATTTGCAAGTGGATTGATATTCAGCATTCATGTACGTAGCAGCAATGAACAAGAGTAAGACACTTCATCAGTTAATCTTTAGAAAACCTTGCCATCGAAACGCCTTACTTTGTTCATTGCTGTCACATGAATACAGTTGAATTCATATGTACATACATATACCCGTACCATAGCATATGGTTCTATGGTGTCCTGTACCTAATGCATCATGTCATCAGCCTTACCCCAAGCTGGCAGCAAAGGACCTCCAATAGGTAAATGCCTCCTGAAGCAGCTCCATTTGTAAGACTGCATTTTCTCGTCTCCGAACATTACTTGCCATCTTCCATTCTTGAAACACTTGTCGCTTCATTGTCGACTGATGCTTCACCATGACAACCTCTTCTGCATATGCACAGGACTCCCGCTGTGCCCTCCTAATTCTCCACTCGGTGAAACAATCCTGGACAACCCGTGCCCTCCAAAACTGACTAGCAGATATCTCCATAAGGGAGAAACGAAATTTGTCTCTCCACTGCAGAAACCGCACTGAGAGCAAAGCATGGTTCTTTGCCTCTGTCAGACTGAGCTCCACAGCTTGTAGCTCCCTCATGTGCTTCCACAAGAGAAAGAAATGGCGTACAATAGACATCTGCCTTGTTTTGGTAGCCAATTTCCACTGCAGGATGAATTGACAAATGCATTCTCCTCACCGTATGCACCTCACTGAACACACCCAACTGCCTCTATGCACATACGTACGTATGTCTGTACACATGTATTCCAAATTGATATCAATACAGCAAGTCAAAAGAGTTTACACAGATCTTCAAGTACTCACTTTGTGCAAGTAGCGTCTGGTCTTTTCCTGTTGTAACCGCCACACGACCAATTTATTGGTCTCCATGGCAACCCTGTAGTTGTGCCAGAGTGCCTTCACCCCTCTCCTTAGGAGCACCTTCCGATGAAGTAAATCAGCCTGCTGCTCCTTCTTCACTGCTGCACCAGCTCTCCAAAGACAAAGCACCTTCTTCAACAAGTGGAACTTTCGAAAGTTTACAGCTCTAAGCATTGTGAGACGGAGAGAGAGAGAGCGCGCTGTCATGTCATTCATGGTGGATGATAGATGCATATAAATCTGCAAAGCTATGTACCTTTACAAATTACAACCTGTTACCAAAGAGAGTGCCCCTCTTGATCAATCTGAAAATCATACGTACTGCCCACACTGCCCACTCCACAGAGTTTATTACGATATGCCATGCATGCTATTTGGCACTGTAAGGTCTAACAGGAACTAAACTCCTAATCGAAGCTTAAACTGCTATTTTCCCCTGTTTTGGCACTGTCGTACTGTATATGCATCTTGGATAGCCTCACATACCTAATCCCTATTTCCCTTCCAACTTGCATTTGCCCCTCCAAGCGAAAGTCGGAATGGAAGTAGAGACTGGATGAATGAGGTTACCACTTGCTTGAGTCTGCCCCACTAACCTCAGCATCCTGGTGTCAGTGACTCTGAGAGGGAAACCGTTCGGACGTGATAGTGTTGTGTTTGGAGGGGGCATGGCCACAGGTTGAGCACGGGTATTAGTCGCCACGGCAACACGAGAAGAGGATAGTGATCCAGGCTGCAGAAGGAGGGCTCTGTGGGTGGATAGAGAGCCACTTGGAGCATCCACTTCTCCCCTTCTTCCACACAAACCACTGGTACCTCGCAGGGGGCTAACAGCTGGAGTACTATGCATTGCTTGGCTACTGATGAAATTGCTATGACGACTAAAAACAGGTGAGGTCCTGGGGCGAATGATAGTGTCCGCACGTTGAGGAGTGAGTGGAACTGGAGCGAGATGAGGTGGAGGAGGGTGAGTGTACGGCTCTGGTTCATTATTCTGCCACTGACTGACAGAAGAGGGGGCAGTAGAGGACAGCAGTGGTGCAGAAGTTTCTAGAGGAAGTCTCCTTTGTAAGTCCTTTTCCTGCTGAGGTGAGGCAGATGCACTTGCATCGCTGGAAGAGCTGGACAGCAGCTCCTCCAGTGAAATGGGTAGGCCATCATAGAACCGCGGAGAGACCATACCACTCCTGCTGATTTCGGTGCTTGTCACTGAGGCAGCATCACTCAGCTCCAAGCTGTCCTTGCTGTACATCACCGGAGTGCTGTCCTCGTCTTGTGATAGACGTCCTGCATCCTGCAAGGAGGAATCGCTGAAGGCTAGCAATCGAGCTACCTTCCTCCTGCTGTTTGTGTGCGGCTGAAAGTTACTAGAATTTGGCAAGGAGGCGCTCTGGCTGTCACTTGATATACGCAATGGTAAAGGCTGGGTCGATGTCTCTGTCTGAGGAACAGTGGAAAAAGTGTGCTCCTTTAATTGGCTGAGTCGTGATGAAACTGATTCACCTGCAAGTACTGCAGAGCCTGTTGGCCGATCTGCAGTCATTGCCGACGATGCAGTTTTCCACTCCTTTCTAGGCGATGCTATTGTGACCATCACCGTCTGCTTTGGCTTTAGACATCTTTCTACACGTACTGGTGTGATGGGGAGCTGGGAGGTGGAGTTCACGTGACTATCACGTGACTGATGTAGGAGCGGATTGGAATTGCCTTCCTTCTTCCACAAAGGAGAGGGCGGATTTGAGTGCAACATGTACATGGCAAAATGCTGAAACTGTGAAGAGATACGCGTACAGGGAGACAGGGAGGATAATAATGGCCAATCAGCAACTTAATAATGTGTATCAAGCATAAATAGATCACCCGCTACAAACAAAAATGGATAAATTACTTATGAAGTTCATAGCTTGCAGCAAGTCAAGTGCCTTCTTAAGGTGCATTCTCTTATGAAACGATAACTAGCGAAAGAGTTGTTCAAATACACACTGTGCACATACGTACGCACCTGTAATTTAGATCATGTACTGTGGAGGCGTTCGGTTGGTGTTTTCGGTGTTTTCGGCATCTTCGACACCTATATCGGATTCCCGCCCTCCATTCTTCGAATTAGGGTGTGCCTCGTGTATGTCTGCGAGGTTTCTGCGAGGTAAGGTTCGCGCTCACAAAATGGCTGCTGAGAATGACGCATGTCGCAGCGGCGGCGAGTGAAGCTCGGAGCGAAAGCGATAACAGGGCCTGGCTAGGCGAGACTAAAGCATGTCTGCAGTATTTGTACAGATTGGTCAGTGTGGCAACCAGGTGGGAGCAGCATTTTGGGAGGAATGTCTACGTGGGTTTGGAGCAGAGAAACAGAAGCATCGACCCCAAGATTCGCTCTCCTTGCGTCTCGCCGAGAGACAAAATGACAAATTGCCACTGCTACTAATTGACAGCGAAGCCAAGGCTGTTCGGGGCGCGCTGGCAGAGAGCAGGAGGATGAAGAGTGCGGTGCGTGAGAGCAACATTGTGCTGGACCGACCGGGAAGGGGAGGGAACTGGGCGCTAGGTTATCATGGGGGCGGAGATGGGGGGTCCCCCAATCGCCTCCTAGAGCAGGCGATGGACAGCTATCGCAAGGAGCTGGAGAGATGCGACCATTTTGGCGGAACTGTGATTCTCCACAGCTTAGCAGGAGGCACTGCAGCCGGTAAGGCCATTGTCATGTCATTGAGGTAGATAAATGAAGAGCACCGCCACTAAGGGTGCATCTACATCTATTGTATGCTTGGGTCTGAGCAAGGGGATGTTATATATAGCACTTGCCATGTATGCAGCTCATACATGGCAAGCATATGTCTGCATATGTATGTACAGTCATATTAGATAGATAGATGGATAGATAGATAGATAGATAGATAGATAGATAGATAGATAGATAATTATTTGACAACAGGAATGCTGCATCCACCAGGGTGGGTTTTCATGCAGGTCCTGGGAACAAGGTACAGACAGACACATAGTACTGCATGAGATAATAAGTCCCAATTGCCCCCCTAAATCTACTGTACAGTGGAACCTCTCTATAAAGGGCACTCTGATACAGGACACCTCTCTAATGAGGACACTGTCTGTTACCCCAAACACATAGAGCTGTGTACAAATTTACCTCTGAATTAGGGACACCTCTCTATACAGGACATCCAGCTGGGTCCCAATGGTGTCCCCTATAGAGAGGCTCCACTGTATCAGACTGAAGGTGAGAATGTATCACTGTTGTCTTGATGAACCACCATGAATATCCTTACTCTCTGTCAGGATTTGGCTCGCGATTCATTGAAGAGGTTCGAACTGAAGCTCCCATCGCATTCATTCTTTCAATAGCAGTGGCCCCTCACTTGTCCGGGGATTCTCCACTTCAGCATTACAACACTCTACTGGCCACCTCCTGGCTGCAGAGATTTGTTGATGGCGTCATTGTGTTTCAAAATGATGTTGTTTTGGAAGAGGCTGTAAACCTTGCCCAAAAAGGAGCAGCTAAAGGTGGAGTAAAGGCATCTCCGTCTCTCCAAGCAATGAACAACTACATCGCAGAGTGCTTGGCTAATGCTCTGATGCCCTCAGATAAAAGGCAAGGGCATTTACAGTTGGTACCAAGTGTAAAATACCTCATAGCATGTGAAATGTAAAGCGGCTTCACAGTTTCTGGTGCACTTGCACCACTGCAATCGATCACATGATTATAGTACTTGAGCAGAATGGAGCATTGTGTGAATTCTAACAGCATAACAGGATGTGAGAATGTATCTCATTATAGTGTAATGTTATATCATTAAAACTAGCTGTGTGCAAGTAGAGACATTCAAAAACAGCTGTATATCATATTATATGTACTAGCAGTGTTCAGGTTACATAACACTCCCCCTCCCCCTCCCCCCCCTCCCCCCCACTTGCATGGCTGTGTCTGCCCCTGTTACGCATGACTGCATGGTGAAGGTAGCATTGTGTCTGAAGGGGCTTCACTCTCACGTGCATGTAGTAATGTGCGGAGGTGATGAGGGAGGAGGAGGTATGAACAATGTTCTGACTGGCCGAGGGCTGTGGCAAACTTTGCGTACACCCTCTGCATCAATTTGTAGTGCTAATTGTGTCAACGTGTTAAGGCCTGATAATAGGAGGGTGGCTCTCATTGCCATATTCTGACAGGTTTGTAATCCTGCCTACACTTGGCCGGATTACGGAACAGTCGGAAGCCACTGTACCCCCTTTCTGATACCCGAGGCAGCTGAGTAGCCGCTACTTAGTGTTGTTGTCTCTTATGCCATCTCCTCAGCTTCATTGCACGTGGCAGTGAGCCCTGGGAGCTCATAAAGTCTGGCTGCCCGCTCCCCCAGCTCAAGTTCCTCACTCCCGCCTACTTTGGCTCGGGAAGGTCCACTTGGGAGCAGCTGGTTGCACAACTCCTGCACGCAAAGAGCATTAACCCTCTGAAGCTACCTGAAGGGACACCAAAGCCAAGGACGTCTTCAGCCATTGTCGTAGCCCGGGGGAACAGAAGCAACATGGATGATTTTAAAAGGCATTTTACTGCAACATTTCAGAGCCGAGCTGCTAAAGCATTTAACTTTGTTGACTGGAATCCTTTTCCAATGGATCTTTGGTTGAGTACAGAGAAGGAACTTAATGACAGGAAATCCCTCTCAGCTTTCTGCAACAGCTCCATAGTTACACATTTCATCAGCAGTGTGAGAGCGAAGGCTGCCCAGAAACTGAAGCACAAAGCATACCTCCACTGGTATGAGCGATACGGTTGCGGCAAGGAAGAATTTGAGGGAGCTTTTGACACGTGTGACTCCATTCTGTGTGATTATGAACAGTTTTGTAGTACTAGCTAGCAGACACATGCCGGATGTTTCACCACAGTTTGTCGTGTTGCACACCAAACATTTATCCAGTCTCAACAAGAGGAAGAGATAAAACATGCACTGTGCAGTGTCCTGTGGCTGCGTACCTTCCTCCCAGCTACTAGAATCACCATGGAGCCCTGGGCTAGAAGAGTGGTGTGAGACCTATTCCTGGAATGTTAAAGATGTACACAGTTGCCCACAGAACCTTGACCTGGCCTCTGTGTAGGATGCTTCAACGCAGAGAATACACAATCTGGCATACGTGCTGTGCATACGTGTGTTAACCCAGCCATACCTGGAGGCATATGTGTATATATACGTGATATATACATGGCAAGGGGCATCATATAAAAGTTATGTTATGTTATATGACTTTGTGGAGTACATGTACTGCATACTAATGTGTGCATGTGTTTATGTATCTGTCAGCTCTTTATAACTTGTGCATAAATGAGTTCATGTTCATCGCTGTGCATGCAAGTGTTGACCCAGCCTGCATGCATGCACGATTGAGTCAGTGGACACCACACATATAAAAGTCATGGGGTATCAATAAATATATGTGTACCTAATCAATTAATGTAGAACAATTAACCAAGTTGATCATTTATCAAGCTCTTAATTACAAATAACGTATTATGAGGTCAGCTGAACCAGCAAGTGTGTTCCAGCTTTGTATAATTATGAAGTACTAAATGTACAATCCATCCAAAACGAACAGAGCTTAGTTAATTCATCTTCCCCATGCACAACATGCTGTCACATGCACTACTTGCATGTCAAAATATATAGCAATCATTGCAATACATAACATTTAATCTAACATACAGTACACCTACACAATATAATAATGAATGGATCCTAATTATTTAAGTGCAGGAAAATGCATATCTCACTCAAAATCTGTCACAGATACATGCTACTGGTTATCTGTCTCCTCCTATGCATGGGTACAAATATCAGTGTAGAAAGAAATGTAATGTCTGCAATGTACAGCAAATATCCATGGATGCAAGCATGGGGGTTTAATCATACATATTGCATTTATCGGTTACTGGAAACGGAAGGTGTAAAGACACTCAAAGCAATGAGCATTTCTTTTGTTTCTTGACCTCCGGTGGTTCAAGAGCCGCGAGGATCGCCTCGTCGAACACATTCTTCAATCCCTTCTGCGTTAGAGCAGAGCATTCGACGTATTTGACCGCTCTGAGTTCCCGTGCCAGCTTCTCTCCCTGCTCAAAGGTAATTGCCTTCTGCTTCGTCTTGGCTAGCTTCTCAATTGTGGCTGCATCGTCCCTCAAGTCAATCTGAGTACCCACTAGTAAGAAAGGTGTCTTGGGGCAATGGTGAGTGATCTCAGGAACCCACTGAAGAAGAACGGGTAGCCAATACGGGGTATATATGACTAGCTACATACACACTACATGTCACCATGGCAACATAACACAATCAGACATTGACACAAACATGTGACAAAAGAACGAACTACATGAATCACTATAGATGGAGACATATAAGTATGTGATCAGCCAAGCTGAAAGGCCATTGTCATGAGGACAGAATGCCATTTTCCACATGACCTCAATAGGCATGTCATTTCCCAAATAAGTACGTAACTACAGCCCAGTCTCTCCAGAAGTGGGCTGGACCTCATCCATCACAGCTTCGTCACCGCACTATTCAGCCACTGTTAATGCGTGCAAACACTGAAAGGAAATGCAACACCCTGAAAGGGAATGCAACGCCCTGAAAGGGAAATGCAACGCCCTGCGTTCTGTAGCTCTTTACAGTCCCTCAAAACAATGCAAATTCCCCAGAGCCACAGATTGTTTTCACACATAATATCTTCATGCATCAAAACAGGCTATACACCAGAGACCAATTAACATCTGCTTCTTATGGTAAAATACACGACACACCTACACACATGCCAAATCGGCAGGAGAATGACAGGTGCTCACACTACACACAACTGTACCTTCTCCTTCACGTTCTCAAAAGACGCCGGTGTGATGACAGAGAAGCAGACAAGAAAGACATCAGTTTGAGGGTAAGACAAGGGTCTTAAACGGTCATAATCTTCCTGACCTGGAGGAGCCAGTGAAAGAGCAGGAAAAAAAACAATTAACAATTTTCCACAACACACAATTTATGATTGAATATGAATCTTCTACACTTTCAGTGACTTTCACAATTTTACAAGTGACACAATGGGAGTCACACAACACTGCATATGTCCACCTGTACTGCCATTGAACCAGATAATCCGTTTTACACTTTCTTAGCAACATGAGAGGAGGCACTCATTCAGCAGGAAAGCACGCAGACACAACAATGGACAAGTAATACAGCAACCTCACTACGCTACACAAAATGGCACATCACCCACTGGAAGTGAACCATTTCCCCGCATTTCAGGAATGATAGATGTGTGTGCATTCTTGAGCACATATATAGTATGCTCTGTTTGGGTGTTTGAATTCAGTCGTGCACAGGAGAACCTCTTGAACATCAAAGGTGAAATAGTTGGAACAATAAACAACACCTAATGCACTTAGTAGTGTGTGGACCTGTGTGGGCCAGAAGAACAGCCTACACACACACACCTGCAGTATCAAACAAGCCCAGGGTGTAGGGCTCTCCGCCGATCATCACAGTCACTGCATAGTTGTCGAACACCTGCAGAAGTTGAAGTAAGGGGAGGCAGTAACACAAACTGGGTCTAAGAGGACAAAGGGGAAGTGAAGAAGTGGAGACACGCAAGGGGGGGGTAGGTGTGGAGCAATTAATTAAGTGGGCGTGACCCAGACCACACTACTGTGGCTTCCCACAAGGTGCGGGGTGTAAAAGGTCAGGTATAGGTCATTCCATGAGGTCACCTAGTTGGTGTGATCCGCTACAAGGAGCCACCATTGTGTGTCAGTTTGTACAGCACTTCAACTCTACAAGGGAACCACCCCCCTCTATAGGCACACCCTCATGAGTGATCAAGAAAGTGATGATTAGGGAAGGTTCATAGTCCCAGGTAAGCAGTCCAGTTTCATGGGCTAAGGAGAGGGACATGATTATGCGAGTGCAATCTGATCACTATCATTGGTAAAGATTTTGACATGTAGAAAGCACTACTACAGGAAATGGGGCATTTTCTGCACACATACAATGTGTCAAAAGAAGCGAGAATAATGTGGTTAGGTGAGTGATTGACTTTATTGTGTGCACGTTTTGTGGGCAGAGTGTATAAATATCACAGAAGGAAGTAACCCCTCACACGACAGACACACATACGACACACACACACACACACACACACACACACACACACACGCACACACGACAGACAGACAGACACACACACGCACACACGACAGACAGACACACACACACACGACAGACAGACAGACAGACACACACACACGCACGCACGACAGACAGACAGACACGCACACACGACAGACAGACACACACACGCACACACGACAGGCAGACACACACACGCACACACGACAGACAGACACACACACACAGTCAATGCTGCTGCTTCTAATGTAGCACGTCGACAACACGTTCATGCCATAGCTACATACATACACATGGCATGGTGTACGTGCTCGAACGTGCGCGCATACCCATCTTCAGTTCGTGCCTAACAGAAAATGGTCGCCAACATTAACAGACTATTTTACGTAAAGAAATCATTGCGCGCAGTCTGTCACCTCTACCAGTAGTCCGAGATAACGGCTACTAACTGCCTTCTTCTCGTACGCCGATATCGACCCTTGAAGCCATACAACTCGCCCAACACTAAACCCTTTCGCGTTTGCTCTTCTTGGACGAGACCATGCGCTACTCAAGAGTATCCCTCACTGTCTTATTGGTAACATAGACGGCTACTACTATCATACAGCTATCACAGGCGACTAGCACAACTCACAGTGGGTACGTATTCCGATGGGAACTTGTTCGTTGTGTAGGAGATGAGTAAGCAAGTTTTACCCACCGCACCGTCTCCTACTACCACACACTTAATGGTCTGCATCCTGCTTCAAGAAATCTTCACTCGTACACTCACAAATCCCGATATTCTGAGCGACAACTATCTTGTCACAGCCCCCAAACTGATTTATATGGCCACCACCAGCGTGTAACTAAAAATAGCAACAAAAATGGCGGCAGGCCATATTTGGAGGAGGCTGATACTAAACATAGTAACATTTACATACTACTATTCCTGGAGTTCTAAAAATAGTAACGATCCTCTATCCTACATATACCGTGTATGTAGGACAAAGCACCCTCAGCCACGGTTGTCACATTGGCAATGTGACAACCGTGGCTGAGGGTGCTTTGTCCTGTCACAACCAATGCAGCATGACAATAACTCATGCATATAATATGTTCATATCTCTATGCACGTATACACACACATATATCCTCCTGCCGTACTTGCTGTCTCAAGAACACCCTTTGTATAGTCCCCAAATGAACACTATATAGCGGCACACACGTAGTGTCTATATGTACAAATCAGGAAAGGTGCCTTTGACAGGGGTGCTGCACATGATACATGTGTACAGATGTATGTGTATACGTTATACTGTACATGTATCCACCTATGAATAATGCTATTCCTAAACACCCAATTCAAGAGAAAATCAGCTATTTCCTACATACTGGCAGCAGTATCAGGTGATTTGTGCACGGCGACTCCCATTCACAGCTCTTCCATTCACGCTCTTGCAGCTCTTCTGTTCAATTCTAATAGTCTGCCGTTTTCCAATTCAATATTACCTGGTATACATTTGCTGGATACGTTATAAGACAGACAGACAAACGCATACCCAAAGTACTACCAATAACCAGATGCTACAATTAAACCACGCACAGATAGAAGTAACAAGGAGGTTGGTACTATGCTTCCCTCCATGCCACAAATTGGTTCAGCAGCAGTTACGTCTTCTTTGTGAGCAGTCGTTTGCTCCTTCTGACCGGCACAGGACTCCGCCTCTGCACCTCACCAAGAGAGCCATCACCTCGCGTACCCTTCTCCCTTTCCCTCCTCCTTGTAGCCACGCCCTCACTCTCTTCTGCTGAGGTATGTCTTGTCTTTGGTCTACCGGAAGAAGGCACAGGGAGCAAGCGTGAAACAAGTGAAGAATGGATAACCACAATGCATGTAATGATTACTATTCATAAAAGAAAGGTGGAGTGTATCAAAAAAAAAATACCAGCATGCAGTGATCAATTAATTAAAGATCGAGTAATTCACTACTTGTAGGGCTCTCTCACCTTCTTCTCTTGCTTGCAGCATTTGCCATTGGCGTAGTACGTGAGAATTCCAGTGATTTTCTTTCTATGCTTGCAGATCGTGTGAATGGCGGTGAAAACACAAATGGCTTGACAGTGTCTTCAGAAGTGGTTGCTACATTTCCCTCCAATGGCGCAGTAGGCGGGGGAGAAATGGCGACGGGAGGACTAAAGCTGTAGGTGCTGGCACTGACAGATGCAAGTGGCTGCCTCGCGCTTGAACCAGCCAAGTGAGTAGTCCTTCGTGGTGTGCTGGTGTTGGAAGGAGGGTTGGAGGGAGGAGTAGGTTGGTGGGTAAAGAGAGGAGACAGCATTGTCTCCCGCATCCCCTCACTGATGAAGCGGTAGGACTTCAGAGTAACAGTGGTGGGCTGTTTCGAGGAAGGTGTACTAGGCTGTCGGAACAGTGGGGAGGAAAGGGAGACAGTGGTTTTCTTCGGCTGCCAAAAAGAGCTCATTTGCTCAGGTTGTGATTCGGTGGTCCGTCGGAGTGTCTGCCGGGCCAACGGAGGAGAAATGTTCACATCCTCCTCAAACGAACTCTTCATAAACTTCCTGTCTGCCTCTTCCTCTGGGCTATGTCTTTGGGGCGATTCTTCTTCACCAGATTCAAGAGACAAGTGCAGACGAGTGTCGCCTACTTCTGGTGAAGCACTGCTGTCTTTGAGAGGTGCACGAGAGAGACCAGGTGCACCCGCAATGAGCGAGGACGGATGTGCCACATCCACTTGCCCCTCCCCCTCCCCGGTATCCATTCTGTCAGTTGCAGCCGGCTGGGTATCTTCTGCAATACTGTCAACAACCTCATTGTACTTCAAGGCATGAGCTACAGACCTGAGATTGCCTTCTGGGGAAGGGAAGCGATCGGAAGCGTCAGCAAATGTATCCTCCCCACTGCTGTCCACGGGACTAAGACCTGGGCCTTGCAGGGGGCTTGGGGAGGCTGAAAGGCTCACTGTGGAAGCAGATGAAGCAGAGGTCTTTGCAAATCTGTAGGACAAAGAAACACACGCCTGTTACCACTGAGACCACTAGGTATGCGTTTGCGCTTCAGTGAGTATGCATGCATACTTGGATGGCTTAAAAAGCCAACAAAATTCACCAACACTCTAACAACACTCCAACCACAGTGTGGCCTGTCTCTTCATAAAACACGTGCACCCCTTATGAAGTGGGTTGCAGCACAACAAGCTGAAGTACTATGCATATGTCCGTGCATGTACGTACTCGAATGTTCTGCTTCTACTTACGTTATTCTACGTGTGGTGGAAGCACCATTTGTGCCATCACACTCAACCATTACTTCATCCTGATTTTGAGTTGGAATGGGTCGTTTTAGAATGGATCTGGGAGTGGGGCCGCCAGATATCTTCAGCTTCCTGGTGCGAAGCGATGACGGTGTCCTCATGCTGGGGGTACGCAGCTCTGAGGGGAGGTTGAAGGAAGAGCCGAGAGCTACAAGACGAGTCCTCAACTGAGTCACAGACATGCGGTTGGCGGTAATCTGTCCCTCTGGAGCATCTGATGTTGGTTTCGGTGTGAGCACGCGTCTCACCGACCCTGTGTGTGCAAAGGATGAATGTGTGAGGATGATGAGTAAGGGCGACTGAGGGCAACAGTGAGTGTGAGGGTGATGAGTGAGGGTGACTCTGAGGATAGCAGTGAGTGTGAGGGTGATGAGTGAGGGTGACTCTGAGGATAGCAGTGAGTGTGAGGGTGATGAGTGAGGGTGACTCTGAAAACAGCAGTGAGTGTAAGGGTGATGAGTGAGGGTGACTCTGAGGATAGCAGTGAGTGTGAGGGTGATGAGTGAGGGTGACTGAGGATAGCAGTGAGTGTGAGGGTGATGAGTGAGGGTGACTCTGAAAACAGCAGTGAGTGTGAGGGTGATGAGTGAGGGTCACTCCGAGTATAGCAGTGAGTGTGACAGTTTACAGGATTAGTCAGGGAGAGAAGCTCACAGACACATCTACCACTACACAGTACCTTGTTATTAGATACATCCATATGTATATTTCTGGGCAGGGGATGGAATACAACTAACCCCCCCCGAGTGTTCTTTTTGAAGTGTGTAGGTCAACACAACTTGCCCTATCCTTTGTGTGTACGGGAATCAAATGCATCCACTGCTGGCATGACAAGTGAGGTGCACGTGTTTAGTCTGTCTGCCCACTAGGCAGCTCAGTGCGAAGCAAAGGGTACGTACAGGGCTCACGAGGTAGCCACTCACATCAACTGAACCTTCACATACTCGAACGTCTTCTGCAATCATTACAAGTCTAAAGCAGCCCCCCACATAGACATACAAGACAGTTGTAGCGGCAGATCTCTTACAATTCACTACATTGCTGCCGAAGCGGTCGGTGAATCAAAACCCCTTTGGCCAGAGAGCTAGCTAGCCCTTCACTTCCACTTTTGGGATTCACTTGCCTTTTGGCTAGGTGACTCCAGCGAGATCTACCAGTGATGCGGCTTAGCTGGTCAAGCTTCTTCTAAGACAGTCATAGTCCAAGGTTGTGGTTAGTATACAATATATTGACCCTTAGTGGTCACACCTTGAGTGGCTGCATAAACAGCACCAAGCCTTCTACATGCATCGTCTTACACAAGGCCAATACTCGAGAAGAAACTACATCCCTGGAACAGCTAGGGAAACTACTCCAGCCAATGACTGATTGAGAGGAATCCAGACGTTTTGGCCAAATCCAAGGCTTCTTCAATGGATTTGACATGTACAACCCTGTGAGATAGGGACGCTATCAGTGCGCTAATGCTAAAAGAATATTGTGCATAGGCTTCTCAGTGTGGTAAGGGAATTGCCTTGAACACAAATTTTGTTCAAGGGAGAACTGAATTAGCCAATTCAATCGTGCACACCACAAATCACAAGAGTCCCTCTAACCACATTCAATTCCCACATGAACTAACAAGCACCCACACCCATCATACAGTGGGCTCATGTTGATCAGTGAATCACACGGGCCCAACCAATTTAATGCACTGATGTCCCAAGCCACACACTGTATAGAACTAGTCTAGCATGCTAGACCCTCAAGTCACGTTTGTAGAGATGGTCTAGCCTGGTAGACCCTCAAGTCACGTTTGTAGAGATGGTCTAGCATGCTAGACCCTCAAGCCACGTTTGTAGAGATGGTCTAGCATGCTAGACCCTCAAGTCACGTTTGTAGAGATGGTCTAGCATGCTAGACCCTCAAGCCACGTTTGTCGAGATGGTCTAGCATGGTAGACCCTCAAGTCATGTAATGTACTAGTCTAGCATGGTAGACCCTTCTGGCAATACGATACCCGTTCCACCCCCCAAGAATGGATGAATGCATACATACGGGGGGTATGCGTGGTTGGGCCAAATACCATCACTGGATCCACTTACTCCTTTCTCCAGCCTCAACCACGGTAGGGAGTAGGCTCCGACCCAAGGCTGAAAGGGAGGAGCCTCGTAGTGGAGTGTTGCCAATGCTGTGGCGATGAGGGGTGGATAGAGCACCGTCCATGCTCTTCCGTTGATGAGGAGTAGTGGGCGTGGCAGTGGGTGTGGCCTTACTGCGAATGATACCCTGTAACAGCCTTGCAGTGGTGAGGGAGCGAGGACGAATCTCTTTGGCAATGACAGCTGTGAGGGTCTCAGGCTCAACTTCAGAGTGTGTGTGTGGGCGGGGAGGGGGGAGGAGAATGGGAGGGGCAGGTTATGGTGTTTCAGTCTGACCTCTGTTAAGTGCATACTTTGAAATATGACACTGACCACAGAAGCAAAACAGACTGGAAACGCCCACATAAACAACACTCCATCACACAGGCCAGGAAACTAACAGTGAAATGTTCTACCATGTCGACCTCTATAGATAGCAGTCAAAACCTCTTATAGGTCAACAGGTTTCTCAGTAAACACAGAACACCTCTTATTGTCAGAAAGTCTCCTATCCTATTCACATGCAGCTGCATAGGCCTCTTATTAGCCCAGGTTATCAGGTCTCTTATTAGCACACTGTGCCTCTTAAAGATTATCAGGTCTCTTGTTAGCACACTGTGCCTCTTATTTAAAGGTCAACAGGTCTCTTACTGGCCCTAGACTGATGAACAGGTCCCTTATGCTGGTTGGTAATCCATGAAGATGTAAATATGTGTGTACGTGTGTGTCTGTGTGTCACTCACCTTCTTTGATAGCTGGGGCTTCCAGCCTGCTCAAGTCGCTAACAAGGCTTGGGTCACACTTCATGATTCCAGTCAAAATCACTCTCCTCTCATTGCCTCGTCTGAAACTTTCGCTGTCCAGTAGCCCAAAATCCCCCCTCATCAATGCTTCGTTAGTGGCTTGAGCGTCATGGTAGTAACCCCAGTGCAGCAGTGCCAGTACCAACAACTCTTTGCACTGAACGTCCGCACACTGCGTCTCAAGGTAGTCCCAGACAAACATGGCCTCCTCTTCCTTCAGCTCCTGGTAGACCAACATGGACAGCTTCTGGCCTGGTGATGAAACACAAGTAAAGAGATTCTGGTGCTTTTCGAACAGTCCTGAGTGGCTAGATACAGTATGTACGTATAGATCTGACATGATTGAGGTTCGCCCACACTAGCCTAATGATTCACAATTTGCAGATTTTTCGATAGCCTGCGGTAGCCGTCATCACTGATGACGGCTACCAAAAAGTCTGCAAATAGTGAGTGACTCTTTTGGCCTAGTGTGAACGAACCTCAATCAATCAGATTCAGGAGCTATTCGTTGGTGACCCATTTTAGCTCACATCACACACTTCAGGTAACAGAAACAGTTTGCAGCTCATCAGATCATCACAAGAGGTGGACAGATGGGGTTACATACTGGTTGTACAGACAGAGGAGGGGTGTGCCCACAACACCACTGACACAGACACTCCGCATTGCTGATTGAACCGGCATACTTAACCACTAGAAGCAATCACTGCCAAGCCCATCACAAGCTAGTCTCGCGTAGCCAGACCCCTTCCTGTCTCCATTTTCGACCGATGATGCCACCAAGAAAAAGTGGAGGGGAGGAAGCGGACTGGCGGACTACGCGAGACTAATCACAAGCATGCATGCAGCGGGGTCCTTGCCACTCACTGTTACGACAGGCCAGGAGTAGTGCTTCATAGTACTTATCCTCCACTTCCGAGCACTCATAGCTCCGGCACACTTGGAGAGCTTCCACCAACTGACCTTCAGAGGCCAGCAGTTCGAATACAATTTCAACGTTACCACAGTGATCCATGTCCAAAGGAAGAAAGGCCTGAAAAAAGTCAAAGTACTCCAAAGCAAGCTGTGGATAATCTGCAAGGTGTGTGAGTGTGTGTGTGTGTGTGTGTGTACGTGTGCGCACGTGTGTGCGTGTAGGGTGATAGATGGAGTTATCACACAACCTGGTGGCAGTACGTACATGTGTATATCTCATCCCACTCCACAAGACTGTGTTCCAGCCCTGTTCCCTCACACTTCACCCCCTCACCGATGTCCATGAACATCCTCAGCACCAGGGCATGTTGGTTCTCAAAGAGAGCTACATTTGCCATCTTCAGAGTAGACAAGGCCTCCTGCAAGAGGAGGGTGAGGGGAGCAGAGGGGAGGGGAGGAGAGGAGTCTCAGGGAGTGACCTTGTTGTTGGTGAGCTTGTTGTTGTGAGGGTGACTGTGCTGGTGTGAGGTGGACTGTGCTATATAGTTCGTGTTGTGTGAAGATGAGTCACTGACTGTCATGCGGGGGGGGGCTAGAATAAAGGTTGAAATCACAGCCCTATCTCAGAGCTTTTGGCACTTTCAAACATGAACAGACAGAAATGGTAAGGTTGTGTCTTTATTAATCTGACCGAGTCTAATCATCCCAATAATTTGGACTCTGAACCACTGGGCTTCCAGGTGACTTTGTGTGTGATTCACCTTTTCACAGCTGCTGCACGGCTGCCTCTAGACACAATCACCAATGTGGAACTTCTCTATAAAGGACACTCTTACAGAGGACGTACATTTCTAATAAAGACAGTGTCCCAACCACATAGTGCTGTGTACAACTCTACCTCTGAATTAGGGACACCTCTCTAATGAGGACACTGTCTGCAGTCCCAACCACATAGAGCTGTGTACAACTCTACCTCTGAATTACAGGCACCTCTCTACACAGGACAGCCAGCTGGGTCCCAATGGTGCCCACTATAGAGAGGTTCCACAGTAATAGCATAGTCTGCTGTGTGCCGTTTGTTGTAGAGCTGTGCGTCTCACCTCTCCCATGTCCCTGACACTCCCCCTATCCACCCCCTTCAGCAGGTGTGCCCTCAGGAGGGCACTATCCAGCAGCCACAGCCCTCGGACAGCCACCCTCGCCTCCTTGGGAAGCTGGAAGCATTGTTGGTAGCTCTCCGCAAGATCTTGCACAATACCACCATTGAGTTGCATGACATCATACAAGTAGTACATCATCTTTAGAGCAGTTAAGGGTACCAACAAAATGGCCACCAAAGGGGAAGACAGATGACCAACTTGTATGGACAACTAACGACAGAGGAACAATTTGGCAACAGTTGGGGATACAACGTAGTCTGGAAGGTCTGTGACCATGTTTGCTTGCAGGTCAAACAGCACCTAGTGGAGGAGAAGGTGTGAATGTAGTATGTGTGTGCGTGTGTGGTGTGCGTGTGTGGTGTGTGTGTGTGGTGGTGTGTGTGTGTGTGCGTGTGTGTGTGTGGTGGTGTATGTGTGTGCGTGTGTGGTGTGTGTGTGTGGTGGTGTGTGTGTGCGTGTGTGGTGGTGTGTGTGTGTGTGTGTGTGTGTGTGTGTGTGTGATGCAGTGTTGGAATGGAGTGTGTGAGTGTGTGGTGTGTGTGTGGTGGTGGTGGTGTGTGGT